>JANZLX010063661.1:0-22630 GCA_025531955.1 Erythroxylum orinocense | reverse complement strand
CCAAATTAATTATCTTATTATTATTATTAATGATTAATGATTAATTAATAATAATTAATTATTATTATAAATTTTGTACTTTATTATTATTATTATTATTCGAGATAGATAATAGGGATATGTTGTTTTTTGAAAACACGTTGTCAAAATTCAAAGAATTGATATTTTTTTATTTTTGTAAAATTGTCGTGGTTTTTTTATTTTCAGAAACAAAAAATCACAATAAAATAAACCAAATACGTTTTACTGACCTGTTTTTCTTTTTACAAAAACGGCAAAAAAACGGAAACAAACAGCCCCTAAATTATCAAATATTTATGATATTAATAATTATTAGTATCTACTAATTTTTTAAAAATTATATATTTTCGTTATTTATAATATTAATGGCTACCAACACCTGTCTTTTACATTTGCATAGCCCACACCTTGCAGTTCTCTCCAGTCTCCACTGTTGCCTCTTGAAAGTTGACTTTGAGAAACCCTAATCAGCTAGTTGCTTCTTCGTTCGCCGTAACTCAGCACTGCGCTTCCTTCTTCAAGAGAAATGGCGAACCACCGGCGTTCACTCTCATCTCTTATGGCGAATTTCCTTGGTCTCCCCAGACATCTTATTCCCGAAACGTCCATCTGCCTACCCTTTATTATTGTGAATCATTTGCTTCGGTTCTTAATTAGTGTTCTCAAGAATGTCAAGTATCAGCTCCCTGTTGCCTTCTCCGGTTGGTTGGCCAGATCAAAACATCTTCTGATCTACTTGTACTGCGGTTTCTGGTTGTTCATCCTGTGGTTCCTAAATCAATTCAACGTCCGCTTAAACCTCCACTCACATCTCATCCTGCAAGTTGTACTTTTGATTCTACTGACTTGCATAGTATGGTTGAGTTCTTCGGATTCACTTGTGGAGAGTAATATTGATTCTCAGATTGTTCAGTATATCTTCAACGAAGACAACCAACCATCCGTTTCGCGAAGCTATGAGTTCAAACGTGACTGTTCTCACCTCACAAGCGACTGGCAGAGACGAAGAATATCAGTTGCAGAAGTGGACGGTGAACCGGTAAGTGGGTATGAAACCCCCATTATTGAATCAGACAAACCTTTTGATCCCAATAGAGAGTTAAGCAATAACACTGCACAGACAGAAGACTTGCCTCGTTTTCGGCAAGATTGCATCATAGAAATCGTCAAGAAGTTACATGCATTTCATGATTTTGCAATCTTTTCTACCGTTTGTGAGGATTGGAGAGGCGCTTGCTCGAATCTGAAATGGTCTTTATATCCTCCACATCCATGGTCAATCCATTTCCAAGGTCAAAACATCATGAATCATCTTGATGATGGAAGGTACGTATTAGAACGGTGGGTGATTGATGGAAGATATTACTATGGTTGTGTAAATGGTTGGATTTTGAGCATTGGATCCAAACACATTTCCATTTTCAATCTCTTCTCAAGAACTCAAACAAATCTCCCCATACTAAGTCCTGTTGGTTACTTGCCAATAACCAAACCCAGTGACTGGTATCGTTATATAGATAAGTTCATTCTTTTCAATGTTGGCGAGGGTGATGATTTTCAGTTTTTTGCTGTGGCCCTTTTTGGTGCTAAAGGTTTCATAGCTTTCACTAAATCTTTAGGATTTCAGGATTGGATTTGTATTGAAAGTGATGACATTGCTTGTTGCATAGTGCTGTTTCAAGAACAATTTTACGCACTATGTGGTAGAGGGAAACTTTTTCTTTGTGTTTTTGATAGATATAAGCCCTTTGTTTCGTTAGTGAGTGGACAACCTGCAGGATCATTCAGAGCTTATAAATATTATCTGGTGAAGAATGTGGATCATCTCATAGCGGTTTTTCAATATGGAGTCAAGAGATTTGGTCCCGTGACCTTCAGTATCTACAGATCCGACGGCGCCTTTATAAGACAACCAATTTATTTGGAAGGTCGTGCATTGTTTATCTCCAATGGAAACTCATGGACAATTGATGCAGCGGAAGTGGAAAGTTGCAGAACCAACTCCATCTACTTCGTAGATGACTACTGGTTCTCGAACAATAGGGATGGTCATTTTGTTGGTGTGTTTGACATAGCTAACGGAAAGATTGAAGACTTTCAGTTTGAGATGGATCAGTACCCTCCTAATGGTGTGATTGTGAGTCCATTTTCATTAACTTATAATGTTGGAGCTTAGCTAATGGAAAATCTTCACAGGGTCAGTTCCGGAAGCAATCGTGAGGTTCATTTTTTAGTCAAGCGTTCTGTTTCATAATGTAAAACATTGAGCATCGTGTGACGGTTGTGTGAACTATTGTCTTAATTGTTTCTCAAATTACAATTATGAGATTACATGCATGTTTAATTTAAGTAGTTATTAAGGTTTGCAGATTAATTTCGGCCTGACTCGATATTAATTATGAGGTTGAGGGATAACATCAATTTCTACTTGAATTCCGTTTTTTGAAAATTCTTCTGATTTTTGCTTAGAAAATAATTAAATATTGAGCATGACTAGGCTTAAATAATTTAGGTATGAAATTAATTTAAAAATATTATTATATATATTTAATTTAAAAAAAATATTTTAAAAAAATTAGCAAAACCGATATACCCCCGTTTGGATCAGCTTTTGAAGAGTCCAAAAGCACTTTTGTCTACAACAAAAGCTATTTTGAAGAAAAAATAGGTGTTTGAGTGGACCCTTTAAAAGCACTTTTGAAATATAAACAACTTTTTAAAAAGCTCAAATACAACTTTTTCAAAAGCTAAAATTTTGAACTTTTTATAAAAGCCTCAATTTTAGCTTATACGGGAAGCTATTTTTTGCGCAAGTTCCGTCACTTACGTAAATAACAGTGGAAAACCTTATACCTTCTGTCTCCTCTCTTCGTCACGTAAACAAAACCATAGCAACTCCTACTCTTTTGTTTTGTTTCTTCCTCCTCATCTCATCTTCTCATCTTCCTCTACTCATCAACGGAAGAAACCTTTCCATCAATCCAATTTCGTAACCATGTCTCAGGTATAACTCTTCCTTCTGTTCCGATTTCCTCTTCTTTTGTTCTTTGATGATGTTGTTTTCAGTTTTGGGGCTTCTTATTTCTTCTTCTTTAGTTGCTCAAAGTTCATTGCAATTTCTGTTTTTGGCTTTGATTTATGGTTTTCTGAATTATCTATTTTGGATTCATTGCATATCAAAGGCTGATTTCGATTTCTTAAGATGGTTTTGGTGCCGGGATTGTCTCATCTCTTCTCAATTTCATTTGTTAGTCATCTACTTTTAATTGTGGGCTTTTCCTCAAAGCTTGTTTGAATGATAAAAATAACATATTTGTTGTTTTTCTTCTGAAAATCGGATGCAAGCTCTAATTTGAGTTTCGATATGTTTTGGTTCAATGCAGCGATTAAGAGAACATTGAAACAGGAAATGACCTTTTCTTATTTTAAACACCGCGAGATGACTGTAAATTGATATAAAGATGGTTACTTAGCTGTCGCGTCTATTTTAAGTGCTTAGTTGCTTCTGTAAAGATGGTTACTTAGTTGCATCCCAGAAATCAGCCTTCTTTCTTTTTCTTACTGTTTAGTTCATCTGTTCCATTACTTTTGCTAGTAAGTTATTGGTTTACATTATGGGTCCTTTGGTCCACCACTTACATGTTCTTCTCTTGTACAACAGTGCAAGGGTCAAACGTTTCCCGTACTGAGTTTCTATATTCTCTTTAGAAGCATGCCTTTAGCTTCTGTTATTTAAACTTCATTTATCAGTAGTTTTGTAGTCTCAATTAGATGTGGGAAAACCAAATGGTGTCCACATTGAGACAAGCTAAAATATCTAATTAACATCGTTAGGCATCAAGAGTAGTTTGATCTGGTGAAATTCATTTACTCTGTAGTTGGGAGCAAACACGAGCTTTCAGTTTCTTATGTTTAGCAATGGACATGGTAATTTGATGTCTACATATCTGAACGGGAATTTATTGACCTTTTAAATTAAAATAGAATACACGGAAGGGAGAAAGGTACTTTCCTTTACTCACTTGGATATATTTATCATCTGGGACTGACTGTTTGCAAATTCTCTTCTGATAGACCTCTCCAATTGTCTTCAGGTGTTGAATCATTTGACATTGATTTGAAGGAGCAGAAGGTGACCGTGAAAGGGAATGTGCAGCCGGATGCTGTACTTCAAACTGTTTCAAAAATTGGGAAGAAGACTGCCTTCTGGGAAGCAGAAGCACCTGCTGAGCCCGAAGGCAAGCCCGCTTCTGAGACCGTGACTGTTGTTTAGTTTGGATAACTCTATCATGTTCCAGGGAGCTCATAATGGGTTATGATTTGCAAAATTAGAACTATATTGTAACGTGGGTGAGTATTTGCGGATTCACCTGTGTTGAATGTAACCTGTGTTAATACGAATTATGATTTTTCACAAATCACAACTGAAGAGGATTGTTTCTCACGTCTTTCATTTCTGACATCAATCGCGCGAGTATTTCATCTTGATTAAGAAACTTCTTCCTGCATCCTAATTATTACGTGAAAATGAAGGGTACTTCGAGATGTTCATCAGAATGCTATCCAAGGCCAGCGAGATGTGGGACATTTACCGGGTGGCTTGCGGGGAGTTTCCCAGAGATGACGTTATTGAATCCTATGATGCGTTTGTGATTACCGGGAGCTGCAATGATGCTCATGGAAATGATCTGTGGAATAAAAGCAATATATAATCAACTAAAAAAGGGAAGCAAGAACACAGACATTCAGATGTTAAAGGACGTTAATGTATCAGTTGAGCATTGTCGGTGAAGGTTCTTTACAATCAGTATTTCACGAACTTGTCAGATGAAAATGCATATTTTATTGTAAATTTAACTATTTCATCTTGAATATTTATTTTTAGATTATAATATTATTTAACTTTTTTAAATATTTTAATATTTATTATTCATATTAATTTTATTTTCTATAAAAAATGAGACATATCTTTAAATTATTTCCTATAAGATGGTACTTTACATATTGGTATACTTGAAAAATTATTTAGCATAAATAATTTTATTGTAAAATAAAATATGGTAAAAATTAATAAAAGTACTTTTTATTTTTATGTTGCCAAACACTCTACTGTATGAAGTTCTTTTAAAAAAGCTGTTTTTTAATTGACAGTCAAACAGTCAATTGGCTTTTAAGAAAAGATCTTCTCAGAAAAGCTCTATTGACAAAAGCTCTACTGATAAAAGCTCTACTAATAAAAGCTCAACCAAACGGACCCATAGACATATAACGATTGTGAGAGAGGGCTAGAGCAACGATTATGTAAAATTTTATTTAAATATATTAAAAACAATGACCTTAGTTCAAAATTTATTTTATATTATTTTTAAAAATTTGAGCTTTAATCTATAATTAATGGAAAAACTTTTGAATCAAATTTATCATTTCTAATATTATATTGAATATCAAAATAAACATTATAATTAAAAATAGTAAGAATTTTAATATTTAAATTGAAATGTATGTTTATTTCAAATTTAAACTCATTAAAATCAAACAAAAAAATTTTATTTGAATTTTAAATATATTAAAAAATTTAAGTATTAAATCAATTATTGAATTTTTTCTATTTAAATTGACTTAAATTCATATAAAAATGCTTTGAATTAGATTTACATTATCATTCAAGTTAGATATCTATAATTAAAATTAATTTTGAGTTTAACTTTTTTAATTTAACTTATTAATTTTAAATAAATTCAATCCCGTAATTAAATGATTTAAATTTTAATTAATTAATTATTTATTTATCCAAGGTCAAATATATGTAATATAATATGTGAATTGCGCTTGTGCCAAGTAGTATACATAAAACCCTTACACTCGACTTGCTTTTGCTTCTGCTGGGTGATCGATGCAGGGCCGAGCAACGAGACCGAGACAGTGGAGGCTAAAGGCAAAGTTAGCTTCTTTGACGGCAACGAAGCGTTGACGTAGTTAACGTTGAGATGCAGAGGTTGCGAGTAACGCTGCATGGAAAGAAATCTTTGAACGCCGAAGTTGGGTTTTTTCCTCACCGGAGAGGACTTTGATCTGCTCTTCCAAGCTTTGCTCTAAATGACGAAGTTCATAACCAGGTCAGCTTCTCTGCCTCCCCCTCTGTCTCTCTAACTCTCACTCTGCTATGCTCACGAAGGTCGTATTTGTGAAGGGTTTGTGCCCTTTGTTGTGTTTGAGCCGAGAAGACAATGACGTGTTTATTATCTAAACGAACAAAACGATGGGGAGAAGACAACGACGTCTTTTCATTCCACGCTGGTGCCCAGCCTAGCGGGATCGCCGCCGCATTCTCACTCCTCCGTTGGTCGACACTCGCATGAGTCCTCGACGAGTCGGTTTTCTGTGTCGTTGAAACCCGGATCGTGCAAGATCTCGCCGAATGACGCTTCGAGGGGTAGTCACTAGCAGTGATCTGAGTTTCGTACCGTTCCAGCCGGTATCGGCCGGAAAGTTCCATACTGGCCGGGAAACGGTACCGGAACGGCCCTAAAGGTACCGGAGATGAGTTCCGGTAGGTACCGGCCGATTCCGGCCAGTACCGACCGGTACCACGAATACCGAAATTTTCCGGGGTCGTTCCGTAAAAAATAAAATTTCGAGGACTAGTTTGTAAATAAAAAAAATTAAACCTAATTCCCTCCCCCCCTGCCGACTCCTCTCTCATCGTCTTCTTCGGTTCCTCTCCCTTCCGCCGTCCCGACTCCCGGCGCCTCTGGTTTGCCTGGCCGCCGGCCTCGCCTCGCCTCTGGCATCCGGCCTTCTCCTCCTCGCCTCGCCTCGTCTCCGGCCTTCTCCTCCTCGCCTCGCGTCGACTCTGCGTCGCCTCACCCCGACTGCTACTGCCTCGCCTCGCCTAGCCTCCGTTCGGCCGCCTCGCCTCCATCCGGCCGCCTCTCCTTATTTAAGACAAACCTACTCTCTCTCTCTCTCTCTCATCAATTACCTGTAAGCTTACTGGTTCAGTGAGAGACAGACTTAGACACATACAATGAGTGAGTGAGAGATAAAAAGAGAATATGAGTATGAGGCTATGAGCAAGAAAATCTGTCGCTCGGCACTTACTCGTACAGTTCTCTTCCAGTTTCAAACTTTCAATGAATCTAATCAAAGATGTCTCCAATCTCAACCGTTTGATACTTGTCGAACAGCAGATTGATTCTCCACGTGGCACATCATCAGCTTTTCCTTATTCGTCCTTGCACCGTAAAACCCGCTTACTACTTTTTCTGAGCCCTTCCTGTAATTAAGATTGATCCATGCTCATTTTTACATATATCTTCCTAGAATCTAACCATAATCAGAAGCGCCTCCGTAACAGCACCGTTTAAAATTTTAATACGACTGACAATCTCCTTAAGACACGTGGAACTTCATTCTTTAATCAACGGTCCTATAATTATAAAGGCAGAAAGTATGAATAAACTTTTAAGGTAAACATGTCTTTAATGAAATTAATAATTTATTATTTTGATCACATATAAATTAATAAATTATAAAACTGTAAAGTTATTACATCTAAGTTTGTATCGATATTTATTTAAATAGAGATTGTTTTATGAATAAATATTAACCGTTGAAATTTTAATATTATAAATTAGTAAAATATTAAATGTACACATTTATTGTAATTATAAATTGAGATGATATATTTCGTTATATTTTAGTTTTAAAATAATTTTTAAAAGTCGAGTTATATTTTATGTTTATTTATTTATGTATTTATTATAATTTTATTTACATAATGATTTAGCGTGCTTGTTTTACTTATTTACTCTTTAACCTGCATCATTTTTTTATTGTTACATCTGCATGTAGGTCTATCGAAAATAGTCTCTTAATTATGTAGGGATAAGGTTGTATACTATCAGACCTCTCCAAACTCTACTTTATTGCGAAACTTCAGATTAGATGTGACAATGATGATTTAGATATATTTGACCTTTGTTACGAACATTGACGGAAGTATATGAGGCCTAGTGGAGCACTAGGCCCTCAAGTTATAAAAATTTAAATATTAAATATATATATCTACGTATATATATATATATATATATATAGATGAAGTTTTTTATGGGTTAGTGGTACGCTAGGCCTCCTAAAATTTTAAAAAATTAAATATTTGAATCCTTCTATCTTAATTTTTTAGCTCCGTCATTGATTACGAACTTAGTTTTACCTCATGAATACGCCTTGTTTTATCTATAAACTCATCTTCTAATCTAAACATTAAAACATGAACCAATAATATAGATTTAATGCTCTAAAACGTCATAAATATTTTCTTGTATGATTTATTTATTTACTGCCACTTTTGTGTGTGGGTATTTATTTATTTATTTAATCTTTTTACTTTGTTATAATTTTATCATATTATTTAATTTATTACTTATTTTATATTTATATTATTATTATCTTTTATGTTTATCTTTTGCTTTTATTTTAATTATCTTATATTATAATTTTATAACATACATTTTATTATAAATAATCTTTCTATTAATTAAGAGAATGATTGCATATTATTAAATTTTCATATTTAATATATAAGCAAAGCTTTCGTTGAGTTGTTGTTGAAAATTGTATTTAATTAGGTTAATCGTGCCCACGTGTGATTTATTGGCCTTAATTCTACGAAATGTAAGTTTAGTCTTGGGAGAGAAACAACTGCTTCCGCACATGTATGTATAGTCCTCAACTATCAATTCAAGGATCAGTGACTGATGGGCTCCAACGTACCATTTTGATTATCGTTTCACTTAAACTGATAATCATTGCGATTATCATTCTTGACTTACAATCTTATAAGTGTTATAATCTAATCTTCATGACTCACTTACTCACACACACAAACACAAATAAATTATTATATATATAATATTGAATAATTTTGATAAGAATTTTAGGAGAGTCACACTCTAAAAGCTAGCTTACGAGGGTAGAGAGCTTAAAGTCCTTATAAATCCCACATTAATTTTGTATTTAACTAATATGAGGTTCAAGTCACATACCTTGCAATTAGATCAGACCGTAACATTCGTCTTCTCATAAGGACCAATGTCCTCATTGGTCACGGCCATGTTGGTTACGGCTGACACTCCCAAGTCACCACTTCATAGGTCACCACTATGAAATCCTTGTTGGTCATAACTGGCACTCCCAAGCAACCACTTCAAGGCCCAGCTCTGATACCAATTGATAAAAACTTTAGGAGAGCCACACCCCAAAAACTCCTAAAAGTCCTTATCAAATTTTCTTAAAATTAAAACTTTGTACGAAACATTTAAAAAGTTTAAATAGCACAAACCCCAAACGTTAGGCTTGTTTGATTGAAAGGTTAGTAATTAAAGTCGATGAAACGAAACACACCTTCATTGTTTGATTGAGGGTTTCGTAATAAAATGAGATAGAATGAAATGTAAGCGAAGGGTTTTATGTTATGCTTCATTCCATCCTAAACAGTAAAAATAAGAAATCTCCAATTTAGAGGGTTTAGAATAAAAACGTAAACTAATAAATACATTATACATACTACCTAATATACCCTCAATAATTTTTTTAATTCCAATAATTTCTTTTAATTCTAACTCCTTTTTCTCCAGACTCATTTATTACGGTTCAAAAAAATTGTATATAATTAATAATATTTTTATTATTTCTCCTTACCCTAATAATAATATTTTTGTATAATTAATAATAAAATAAAATAATTAAATTTGTATTAATGAAAATATAAAAAATTTATTCTTTAATTGTTTGTATACATTTCTATATAAATAAATTATTTTTAAATATAAATCACATATAATAAAATAAACTAAAATATATTAAATAATTAATGATAATATTTGTATATAATTAATAATAAATTGTATATAATTAATAATATAATAATAAAATATTATTATTTTAAAATAAAAGTATAACAAAAAATTATTTATCACAGTTATGGCTTGAACCGTAACTTTTTAATTGGACACGATTTCTGTTTTAAATTCCTAACGTTAAACTTCTTTTAACAACCATTTTAATATCAGGAATATAATATTTATTTATTATACATTATATTTCATTCTATCCACCGTATCTTTCAAACAATATTTTACTGCATTATATTATGAATCCTTTCATAATTTCATCCCTTTTAAACATCATTTCCTTATATTATATTTAATTTAATTATAAACCGTTCGAACCAAACATTCCCTGTCGCTTGTGATGATTTTCTTGGCACTTTCATCATGTGGAAAATGCTCATCATAGCGTTTCCACTCCTCAACAAGACATGCATAAATGGAACCCGAATTGAGTAAGTTTAATTTCCATTCACAAAATTGCATGGATTTACCAAGAAAAAGAAAAAAAAAAGAAAACCCTAATCTTGTTTCTAAAGCTAAAATCCTTTATCCAACGTAGGAGGATTAGTTACAGGAAGGAAGAACATTAATAAGCTATTTAACAAGAAGATATATATATAACTTGCTTGTGTGGACAAATTTAATCATTGACTCCTTGGGTACGTAACCAATGGCTTTGAATTAAGGAAAACCATGTGCCATATTATTATTATTATTAGGCAGTAATAATTGGATTTTGAGTAATATAATCCTATAGGTACGGTCTCCGGCAGCCTTTACCGTCAGTCCCCACCGTACTCAAACTTTCTTGACAGTAACATGCTTGGCATTGTCTTGATCAAAAGTTCCAGAAATCGATTCTTTTTAAAATTATATATTATATAAAAAAAAATTGTTGAAAAGTTGTATGTTAAATTAATACGGCTAATTTGGGGGCCCGAGGTAGGATTAGGAAGGAAGGTATTGATTATATCTTTACGTTTTGACTCGCACAGTATCTTTGTCCGTTGCCTGAAACAATTCCCATTGTTTACATTAATCGCCGGCGCCGAGTCTCCCAATTTTGATGCATTGCTCTGCCATGATTTGTGGTAGCTTCCTGGAATGCTTTCGGGTTGTATATATCATAAATATTGTTCGACTTTTGAGGTACGATGAAATACTGCTAAATGCCACTTGTGTAAAATTCATAATTTATAAGTTAAAATTGAACTTAATTTTAAATTATTAAAATACTTAATGTGTAACTCAGTTTTTGGGGGATGTTTGATAGATAGATTTTAAGTTATATTTCAATTGATTAAAGAGTATAGACTGTGTCAAACAGCTAGTATACTTGTTGTTAGAATTTATAATAGACTTACGGGCCCACACAAAAAGGAAAGTTAGATCACATATAAGCCCAAGTAAAGTTTCATCTTAAAACCAATTGGTTATAGGTGGAATAGCCCACTATAATTATATGTTGGTCTTCTTTCCTCTTTTTTTCCAACGCAGGACAAACTCCCACTCTTATATTTCAATACATCCTCTTCACGTGTGAGTTTAACACGTGACATAATCTATCATTCGGAGGTGTTAACGACTAACATAAAAGCAACCTGCTCTGATACTATGTTATAATTTACAATGAACCTACGAGCTTACACAAGAAGGAAAGTTAGACCATGTATAAGCCTAAGTGAGGTTACATCCTAAAACCAATTGGTTATAGATAGAGTAGCTCACTAAACTTATATGTTGGTCTTCTTTCCTCTCATTTTTCAATGTAGGACAAACTCCCACTATTATATTTCAACACTTGTTTGGTTAGAAGTTGGTTGATTCAACTCAACCAGTGATATTTTGAAAAGTTACTCCCTATCAACTAATAAAAATTTTATTGAAAGACAATTGTGCCCTAAAACTCATTTCTACCTATTTGAAATATATGGGATTAACTACAACTGTTATTTATAAATTAATCAAAACTTCTATATGGTAACTTAAATTGACAAGTAAGATATTATTCATCAAGTAAGTTTGCAGACAACACAAGGTATAATACTAGAGATGAGATTTGGATTTTCTTGTTGTTTTTGTTGTTGTTATTGTTATTATTATTATTATTATTATATGTTATGTGTTTTTTATTAAAGTTATAAACTTAATTTTTGTAGAATTAAATATCTAAAATTTAAATTACTATAAGAATATTCAAAAAAATGCTAAGATATATAATATTCATACCCTTGTAATTTTTTTAAAGTAATGTCCTCATAAGTCATTTTACACATAAACAGTTAATATTAAACATATAATTTTACCAAACATCAAATGACAAACTTATAATGTAATTTATTGGTCAAATCAGTTGATATAATTAGCTATCAGTTAACAGCTATTGATTCAGTTAATAGCTAATGCAATCAGCTGATTGTCAAGCATGTCCTATAAATTTATAGTTCAATTTTGACATTTTTCATTTTAAAGTTTGTAGGTTTAAAGTGGTTTTCCTTATTTTCTTTCATCCACGGTTTTGGACTTTAATTTTAAGGAAGAGACACCGGAAGAAAGTACCTAAGCCATAACCAAAATGTTGACTTTTAAAACGATATTTTTAATTTGCGTACGATGATAGCAACAAAGTCAACAATGCAAAATAAAAAACTTACTCAGAGCCAACCAATTAATAGCTCACTCACTTATGGATTCTTGTAATTTGTCAAAGCTGTCATGTTAAATTTCCTTTCATCTTTTAATTTTGACAATTAGTTGTTACAAATGTCAAAAAAAGTACCATTGCAATTTGCATGTATGTTTACATCTTACCTTAACCCTTAAGTTTCAGAAACTTTGGGATATCAAAGTACTTACTACACTACACTATCCTTTTGTACTTGATTCTATACGTATTCAGATATTCAAACAAAGGTGAAAAGTGCTGCAATAGCTAGCAGCTGCTCATCTTTCTCAATTTTAGTGAAAGCAGAACTCTTTTTTTTTTTTTCTCTCTCTCTCTTTACGCCTTTGTAATTTTCGGCTATGAAAAGTAAATTCTCGCGTTAATATTTAGTAGGAAGGACATGTAATAAAGGTTTTATATGGATGAAGTTCAAAAGGGTTTCCATTAGTGCGAGGGAATGATCTTTGGAAGTCTCAATAATTGCGTCCTTGTCATTTCACCCTAGTCTCGAGCCTTGTGCTCTCTTTCGTGAGGTTGACTCTCCCCTTCTTTTCTTTTATTCTCTCCTCGTTTTCTTTTTATTCTTCTCTCTCTTTTTCTTAATTAGGAGTATTATTATTAGCTAAACACTCAATTTCTAATCAAGTTACTCTAAGCCTAAGCTCCAAATTGACTAGGGGTCTCTCTCAGAGTGCTCATCATGACGCAACTGTTGCTTTCCTTCTTCACCGCCTTTTTTTTTCTTTTTTCTAAATTATCATACATGGGTTTTTTTCTTCATGGAATTTGCGAATGCTTTAGCGTTATGGAGGATTAATTTAATAGAAAAGCCACCGACTTTTACTGTATTTAGATAATTACTTGAAAGGTTGATAATATATAGAATCACAAAATTCTATGTATTATGCGAAACCAAGTTGTTCTGAACCATCAATAATGCATTAGTATTCATTGACCGTTCAGCTTTCGATGGTGTAACTTATAATTATTACAATTTTTGTTTGTTCTTTTCAAAGGCTTTTTTTATGTTCTAAAGGAAAATGATTGAGAGCGTATGGCGTAGTATTATGATGGAGAAGTTTGAAGTTTTTCTGCTTTTAATTATTCGATTTAACTTATTTTTTAATTATGAAGAGAATAATTAATAAAATTTAGTAAATAAAACATGCATAAAGACTTGCGGAACTGCCGAAAATAGTCGGGCCACTCTTTAATACAGGCTTGTCTCCTGAAAAGACAGAACATCTTTCGCCATCTGGGGGTTTGAAGAAATTAATGTCCCAAGAAAGCTTTTGAAGCACTAATGTCCTTTCGTCTCTAAGGACCAATAAAGCTTTTCAGGCATCAAGGTTTTCTTTTTGTCTCGAAGCCTCGACACAACACAAGTGTGAGTTTGTGTGGGTGTGTGTGTGTTGCCCTTTTAACACGGTCTTTTGCCTTTTATTCTACGAAATCTAGCCAGCAAACTCTGCATAAATCTTACCTGTACACCAAGCTTCTGGGACCTTTTGAATCGAATCTCCATGTCCCCTAAGTAGGCAAGAGTAACCCATCTCAAGTTACATGTACACCTCTAGTTTAAATAATTACTATATCATGTAATTCCGAAAAATAATAATAATTAATAATTTAAATAAAATAATCTTGAATAATCAGTAAATTTAATATTCAATACAAATATAATTTTTTAACTTTAAAAATAATTAAAGAATTCTCACAAAAATTTGAATTATTAGGACTAATTTTTTTTCTTGTAGTTATTACTTATTATGATTTATTTATTTACAAATTAACTTAATTTAAATAATTTCTAATTTCTCTTATTCAATAAATATGAAGTCGTTAAAAATTACACAATGATTTAAAAATTGAATCTATTTGGTCACTTTAAAAATAAAATTTTTGAATTTGTTAAATTTTTAGTTCAATTTTTAACATTTTATTTTAATAATTATTGTTGTTAAAAACTGATCAATTTATTAAATAATTTACTAATTTTTATAAACTTATTGATTTTATAAATTAAAATGAACTAATAAATTTTTATTTAATAAATTTCTTTTTCAAATTTTTAATAGATAGAAAAGTTTTTAATTATATTTTAAAATTGTTTATTCAGATTTTAACTGATTTTATAAAGGTATAGTATTAATTAAAAATTTTATATTATTAATTTAAATTATAATTCGACTTTTAAAACATTAATATTGCACTCGGTTTTAGCCCCTAGAGGCTCTGGTTATATCACAATGTACGTATGCATTGTAGAGCCTAACGTAACACGATTCGGTAAAAATATCTTGAAAAAACAGGTTGTTTGTGCTGGTCCCAGCTGTAGTTTCCCATAGATTTTGGGTCCATACGGTCATAGAGTGGGGTCTAACTGGCTCTGCATGTGAGAGAGAGAGATATGATGAGGATACGATCGTAGGCTGTGATTTTATAGAGAGCCTAGGTTTCCCTTTAAGCAAATTGTTGGATTAATGACCGTTAACTGTACATAAATGTCTCAAGAAAAGTCGCAGGACTCCCTGTCACCTGTCTGCTACCTCTTTTAACAAGACTCCATGTTCGTAGATGCTCGGGTCTTTCCTTCTGAAATGAAATCTGATGACCAGTTCCTGGTAAATTATTTCAAATTGCAACAAGTTCCTAAAGGTAACTGGTAATATGTGAGCATGGAGTTATGGACAATGTAAAAGTCGGATCAGATGGAAGTCTAAGATTTGAACTAGTGGAACAAGCTTAGATCTGAAATACCTCAGGATGAAGCTAGTTTCCTTGGGAATTTTTAAACTCAGGAGATAGAAAGTTCGGATCGTATTTAAGTAACTGGTTCCTTACGTGATTTAGCCGGATCACGTCAAATATTGTTGTATGTATGTGTGTGTCTCCGAACTCCGATGATTACTCAACGCACAATCAATAAATAGTAGCAGCAAGTTACATCAATATGAAAAGAAAAAATTGAACCTGAAGTGAGACATGTTAGTAGCATAGCTGTTACGGTCAACCTAATTCTCTTAACAGAACATTCCAATTCTTGAAAAGAGGAAGTAAAGACAATATTAGAGAGTAAGACTTCGTATTATTAAACCTCAACGAGACTTTTAAATAGGTTGCTGTTGATATAAGAAGTAAAGACGATATGCTATGAGTTTGACGAGAAACTTTCAAAATCAGCACATATCATTAAAGCATCGAATATGCTACGATCATAGCCTAATACACCGATTCTCAAACTCTCAACAATGCCTAAACCAAAATTCCTTATAAGTTTATTACATGAAACATCATAACCATGAGCAATAAATTTGTAAACGAAGACAATTAAACCTGGAAACAAAAAAAGTTTTTAAGATATAGGCGAAGTACAATTTCGATGATCCAAGCACCCTGCTCTGGAGAAGAAGCCAAAAGCACAAGATGTAGATGAAGTTGAATGTTGTTCCTAATTTTAAGGCTCGGATTACCTTGTCTGGGAAGGAGAACAAAGCAACCCGGATGCATCTGATCCAATGATTGCAAGATCACATACAGCACAAAGCTTTCCTTCTTGAGATGGAACAAACCTGGAACTGCAGTAAGGACATGATACATCCTTCTGTCCACGGTATATAGGCACGTATGTTGCGCCACAAACTACGAAAGGGTTTCTGAAGTCGTAATTTAGCTCAGCTTTGTCTTTCATGTTCTTTTCAGCAGCTTGCAAGACTTGTCGAGCAGTTTTGGCTTGGTTTTCATTGGTGGGGCTGGTTTCCAATAGTCTCCTGGCAAAGTTAGCTGCTGTGTTCATGTTCCCAGCCTTGTAGCAAACAGTCATTGCATTCAACAACGCAAGCCTCAAGTGTGGTAATTGAAGATTACAGTGGGTGAAATATGCAGCTAGCTCCTGTTGACGAATGGGATTGTCCTTGATATCCCTCCTCTTAAGTTCCATCTGCAGACCTAGTGCGTACTCTTTTACAATGATGATTAATTCTTTTACTTCATCAACCTCCCTCCTTGAATCAACCACAATCAGAGGAATGGTGTGGAGAATGCTGAGGAACTGCCGTAAAGCCTCAGTAAATTTTCCAGAAGTTGTTGCCTTGTAACCAGCTTTCAGCCTTTCCTCCAGCTGAGAAAAATTGAACACCAGAGCAGGTGGACCCCTAACATTGGGGCTTGATGATTCATTCCATCCTCTCTCAACTGCCACTGGGATCACTGGTGCTGAAGACAAGGCTCGCAGGTAACTATGGCTTCCCATGTACAAGTCCAGGAACAATGGTCTCAGTGGAGTAAAATTCTTTATACCCAGTTGTCGGGTTAACAAGCGCATTGCAGTGTCGAAATTGCCCGCTGCTACATGCTCACCAGCCAGAGATGACTTTTGAATCCAAATTTGACTAACAGGCATGCCAGGAGTTGGGGTAACAAATACAGAAGAACGAGAATTGCCGACAGTTTTTGGAGTGTCCACGTCAGGTGGAAGATCAAGATCCTCAACTTCCCAGCCACCCTCATCATTGTCCTCATGCACTTCTTCATCTTCCAATACCATGCTGACATCTCCATTTGGCATATTTACCACATCAACAATATCCAGATCCTCACCCCAATCAGCATCTGCAGCATCTTCATACTCTTCGTGTGCATGTTTGCCTGTGTTATCAAGACCACCATCAAACATTCCCCTCATGACCCTTAGCAAAGGCCAATCTCCACCACACAAGATTGGACTTGGAGGCATTAAAAGAGAAGGTGATTTTCCCTCGGGAATCTTTGGTAAATTATCTCCCAATTCAGTTGCTAGACGGTCAGCAATTTCGTGGAGCCCGTGAGTTGTGGCTGTGATGTATGCAAGGGGCAAATGGCCAGCATTCTCCAATATCTTAACACGTTCCCTAACATCACCCAAGTAAAGAGCATTGTGGAACTGACCCATCACATCGTTCTTGACTTCAGCAATTTTTAGCATTTTAGATAACTTGTCCATATTACCAGTGACAAGATAAAGGAAAGATAGTCTCTCAAAATTTTTTGTCTTCTGGTAAGCATATTCCACAATGCCTGAATTACCTTGACGCAGAGCCTCCACTCCCAACTTATACCAATGATCCTTTTCATCGATTTCCTTGGCAGAAGCAACCGCAATCTGGATATTCCCGCTCTCTAGGGCCAAGTTAAAACGTGTCCTCTCGTCTTTCACAAAGTGTAGGGCAACTTCTGGGAAGCCTTTCTGCTGGAGATATGCAATCATTGCCTGCCCACAGAGCTCTGAGCTCTTAATGATGCTCATAACTTGGTCATATCTCTTCCTCAAGAGGCTCAACTTGAAGATATACTCAGTCGCATCAATAACAATGGTGCGGTTTTTTCCATCACGATCCAAGCAAAATATAGTATTCCCGGACACCTTAGTGATGTACACAGGGATCTCAAGTGTCCTTATGATCCCGCCATCTCCATTTGGAAGACAATATTTAATGTGGTTAAGGGTGGTGTAAATAAATACACCATTGTCATCCCAAGCTCCACTCTTTACACGAATTGTCTCATGAAGAGAACATTGGTGCACAAGTTTCTTGTTGGCAATTATAATTGAATGTTTGCTCAAAAGTGCCACAGTTTCCATGTCATTTGACCATACAACAGATCTAACAAAAGAAGCTTGTAGCTCCCCCAGAATAATCCTCTGTTGGAGGTCAAAAATAAATAATCTGTCCTCGGCTCTGCATAACAAGTTTCCTGTTCCAGCATAAAATATCACATCAACAACAACCGGCAGGGCAGTTTTCTTGACAATCTCATTTTTAAGGTTTTTCACTAAGATTTGGTTGCCACTCTTTTCCAGCACAGCAAACCTATTTCTAGCAACAAAAACTGCAGATCCTCCAGCACCTCTTTTTGCTTCTTGAACCATCTCACCCCTGCCACTAAGTTCTTTAGGTATTATGTAAAGTTCATAAGTTCCCCCATCGATATCCAAAGAAATTAAAACAGCATTTTCAGTAGGGCTATAAGAAAGCGCCCTTGCTCCATGATTTAAGCCCGTAGATCCAGGACGTCGAATTGGTATAACCTGAAAGTCCTTCTTAGATGAGAATTCATATAAACGCAAGAAACGATCTTTGACATAGTACATGGAATTCCCGCTCACAGAAAATGCAGGGCGTTCTCTTTCTAATTTGAAAACAATCATGCCACTGTCGTGACCAGCAGCCAGAAGGTTCATCTCAGGATGTGATGCAAGAATCCAGAACCTGTCATGCTCCCGGCGAAATGTTTGAAGACCAGTCCGCATTGTGGCATCCCACACACGTATACTCCTATCCTCTGAATTGGACACAATAACATCCTGTCTTGCATGAAATAGAACACATGACACATTATTCATGTGCCCTCTCATAGTGTCCACTTCCCAAGCTTTTGTATCTGAAATTAGAAAGGTCAGTTTGCTACCATTAGCTTCTTTAGATTAAAAACAAAGGTCAGGAGCTGACCTATGTACAAGACCAAAAGTTTGAGATCACTTTGTCTGTTAAAATTGTAATGATGTTTCGTCATCTCATTAGGTACTGTGATCCATGCTCGTTTTACATCCAAAGCTTAAGAATCAGATCTAATAATGGGAGGACCTCTACTCCAAACCAAATTTTGTTTTCAAAAACAAATATTGATCAAGGGAACCATTCATATTGGTTTAATACACAACAACTCCAACTAACAACAAGAGGATGTGTATTCCTATACTCAACAATAAAGATTTCGGGTCCTTTCTTTTTTTACTTTGTTTTCGGTACACGGCTCTTCATACTGGCTAAACAATTATTGTCAACATTTCCCCTCTTTTCAGGCTATAGTTTTAAGCAACAGAACAAAACACGTACCATTCATTCGCCAAATTTTGACTTGCCGATCGTCTGCTCCTGAAACAATAAGTGGCAGATTGGGATGGAATGAGGCCCAGTTAACACCCCGATCATGACCCTCCAGGACATACTTAACGATGGCATCAACGCCACCAAAAAAATCTGTATTCACCTGACCAAACCGCAAGTCATCGGTAGGAGCTACTGTCTTCTTCCTCAGAGCACCAATATCCCAAACACGCACAGTTTGATCCAACGATGCTGACACGATCAAATCCTCCTTAGGATGGAAAGAAGCGCACATAACATAATGATTGTGTCCAGTTAGCACCGAAATGCATGTCCGGGACTGCCAGTTCCAGATTCGAATAGTCTGATCATCACTGGCACTCACAATCCACGGACTCTCGCTGTGAAATTCAACGGTGCGGATATAATCAAGATGGCCAAGAAGCGTAAACAAACACCGGTGCTGCTTGTAATTCCACACCTTAATCTTGTAATCGTCCCCTGCATAAACAAAATTTACCCAATGCAACTGGATCCTACCCAAATCCCAGATCCACGACGTAACAAAACCGGATTTGAAAACCTACCTCCAGAAACAAATAGAGGTTGAGAGGTGTGAAAATGGACGCCACGAACAGGGCCTTCGTGCTCGTCGAATCGATCAATGAGAGTGCCCATCCGATAATCCCATAGCTGGATCACGCCGCTGTGCAAGCTCGCCAAGATCCATGGCCTCTTGCTGTGGAAACTCAGTCCCTTCACTCTATTGCTCTTCGTCTCGAATTTCGTCAACATTTTCCCAACTCGCCCAAATTAATATCAATCAACACAATTCAACACCTACCAAAATCACCAAATTCGAAAGTCAGAAATGGGATACAATGTAATTCGGAATCAATTGTTCAAAACATTAACACAAAAGAAATGGAGTATGAGATCGCACGTACCTGAGATCCGAGACTTTTGAGTGTATAGCCTATAGATGATCAACAAGAAGATAGCATTTGTGAAGCGGAGAGGCTAGTGGTTACGGAGATTGAAATTAGTATACGAAATCTAAATGAAAATGGAGATCTGGTTCGGTCATATGCTTCCTCGCGAGTCTCTCTACCAATAAAGAGGGCCCATATTTCTTCATTAGTTTGCACTCAATACTATAATTTATAGTTAAATTTTAATTACCATCTTAATAAAATTTCTTCATTCTTAAATTAAAACGAATGAATTTAAAATTATAATAACACAGTTTTCATTAAATTTCTATTGATTTAGTTTCATATAACTAAAATTATATTTCATTCATAAAAATTTCAACAAATTCTATTCTAGATAATAATTATATTTTAATTATTAATTTATTAAATAATTTTAAATTAATAGAAAGGTGAAATTTTATAATATTAAAAAATAGCTTATAATCAACTATTACTTCTTTTTATTTATTATTTTTGTTATGATTTATTAAATTAGATGTTGTTTTGTGATTTAATTAAAAATTAAAAAGTGAGTGCTTTAATTCTTAAATTAAAATAAATGAATTTAAACTTATAACAACATTCTTTTTATTAAATTACTATAAATTTAGTTAAACTATATCTCATTAATAAAAACTTTAACAAATTTAATTCGAGATAATAATTATAACTGAATTTAAATAAAGTTATAATTAAATTATGACTTAATTATAACTTTATTTAAATTATTAATGTGTCAAATAATTTATCTGCGTATAATTTACAGTGTGTTTTTATTTTAAGACTTATACTTAATAGGTACATAAAGTATTAAAAAAAAAGGTTATATAATCAACTATTACATGTTTTTCTTAAAGACTTGTGCTACTCTTAAGTAAAATAATTATTTGGTTTTGATTCATTTTTAACTTGACCACTCAATGTTCTATATAATTTTGATTTTGATTATTGTTTACCTATAATGAGAGAAATGATAACTCCGTAAACTTGAGCAGCTATATGATTTCAGACAATTTGCCCCGTGAAATTATTTTATTAGTTACGATTACCATTTTCAACATCAATTTTTAAATAAAAAGGTTTGCAAATGGAAATAAAATTTTATTTTTATAAGAACAAGATATTGAAAAAGTAAAAATTTGAAAATCATTATATATAAATTAAGCTAATAATTTATCTTTTAATTTTAAATTAAATTAAACGGTTTTGAATTTCTTTATTCTTAAAAGGTAACAACGCCTTCTTAAAAAAATTTTACGTTTTTTTAATCAAACTTGTCATATAGGACTTATCTAATGTAAAATATTTAGTTGACGTAATTTGTAGATTATGGCATCAATCTAAAATTTTACTCAAGAACATAACGAATGGAGCAGTACCACTGTTAACCTAAAAGTTCCCGAATATCTGCAATAATAGGCAGAAGAGGATGGAAACCATTTGAAGAATCAAGGATAAGTTTGATAGCCTTTGAAGAGTCAGACTCCACAAGGGGATTTATGTAGTCAGAGCTCCAAGCAAACTGAAGACCATACCGAAGCGCCTAAAGTTCCGCAATCATACTGGTTGTAAACCCAAGTGCACCTGAGAAGCCTGTAAGCCATCTACCAAACTGATCCCAAAGTAAACCACCAAACCCTGCTTTTCCTGGATTCTCCACGGCACTACCATCCGTATTGAGCTTAGCAACCGGTGCGCCGATGTTCTTGTAAACTAAGGTCCTCGTGTGATGATCATTGGGTAGTTTGGCTCACTTCACCTTTGGGGCTTCGAGAGATTCTCCAAAATGATCAGTGCTCGGATATTTTTTTGAAGAATTAGGGTGCGGTTGGTTCGTGCAGGGGAATGGTAATAGGTATAGGAATGAATATAGTAAGGAATGAGAATGGATATTATCATTATAATTATGATTGTTGGTTAAAAGGAAGGAATGATGACCATTATTATTAATAGTGGTTGGTTTGTAAAAATATTAAGAAATAAAATTTTATTATAATTAATTAATTATATTTTAATTAATTATATTGTAATGAATTAATTACAGTATAATTATTAATTAATAAATGAATTATATTTTAATTAATTATATTGTAACTAATTAATAATATATTAATTCCAAAATTTTAATTAATGAATAATTATATTGTAACTAATTAATTATATGTTAATTAAATAATTAATTATATTTTGATTAAATAATTAATTATATTT
>JANZLX010061095.1:0-22752 GCA_025531955.1 Erythroxylum orinocense | reverse complement strand
CAAGTAGACAATATGAAAAAGAAAGTGACTGTAGATAGATCTGAAGAGATTAGTCAATTGAAACAAAGGATTAATACTCATTCAGCAGATTTACTGAAAATACAAAAAAGAAGAACGATATGATTGGAAATTATAGACACCCTAATGATAAGAGTGGTTTAGGGTTCACTAATAGATATGTTCGTCAGAATAAGAGTTTTGTTCCTAACAGAAAGGAAAAGAAACAAATTTCTTATTATTATTCGAGGAATAATTGTAAGACTAACCCTAAAGGACCCAAGAAAATATGGTTACCTAAGAAAGACATAATATATACTGCAGATCTCCTTTTTTGAAAAAAGCAACCAGCACTAATAGTACTTGGACAGTGGATGCTCACAATATATGATGAGAAGGTCTATGTTCCTACACCTCCAAAATAAGCAAGGAGGATTAGTAACTTTTGGAGGCAACCAGCAGGGCAAAATGATTGGAATTGGCAAAGTTAGCAAAGATTCATTTGCACCTATTGATAATGTTCTACTAGTTAAAGGTTTAAAGCATAATCTGATTAGTGTAACTCAATTATGTGATTTTAGCTTTGAAGCATCCTTTAATGCAAATTTTTGTGTCGTAAAAAACAAGGATGGTTCCATATTCTTTTATACTAAGAGACAAAACAATCTCTATAAGATTAACTTTGAAGATTTGAAAAGTAAAAAAATTTCATGTTTTATATCAACAGATGAAGAAAAACTGATTTAGCATAAAAAGCTAGGTCATGTTAGTTTTAAACATATTTCAAAGTTGGTTAGACATGATTTGGTTAGAGGATTACCAAAAATAAGTTTTAACAAAGATTTCTTTTCTGAGAGTTGTCAAAAAGGAGAACAAGTTAAAACATCTTTTTCTTCTAAAAATGTTGTAACTTCGTCTAACCTCTAGAGTTGTTACATATAGATTTGTTTGGTCTAGCTAGAACATTAAGCCTTGGCGGAAATAAGTATGGTCCCGTAATTATTGATGACTTCACTAAATTTTGTTGGATATTATTCTTATCACATAAAGATGAATCTCTTAAGTGCTTTAAAGTTCTATCCAAAAAGTTACAAAATGAAAAAGGAATTTCTATCGCTAGAATTAGAAGTGATCATTCTGGTGCATTTGAAAATGAAAAATTCAGAATGTTTTGTGAAGAGAATGGAATTTTCCATAATTTCTCTGCTCCTAGAACTCCACAACAGAATGAAGTTGTAGAAAGAAAGAACAGGACAATTCAGGAAATGGCAAGAACTATGCTATGTGAAAAGAATCTTTTTAGGCAAAAGCTGTAAATATAGATTGTTATATTCAAAATAGAATACTTTTGCAACCTCTTTTAAATAAAACTCCATATGAGTTATGGAAAGGAAGGAAGTCAAATATCTCTTACTTCCATCCGTTTGATTGCAAATGTACTATATTGAATACAAAAAAATATTGGATAAATTTGATTCTAAGATCAACTAAGGAATTTTTCTAGGATATTCGTTGTCTTCTAAATCTTATAGAGTTTATAATCTTGTTTCTAAATCTGTTGAAGAATCCATGCATGTTAAGTTTGATGATGATTCACAACTAGATAGAAGAAATGATTCTAATGATGAAACTCTATCTGCTCCTTTAGTTGATAATATAGACATATCACCATCAGATATTCCACTTGATAAGGTAGAAGATATTCCTGAAAACTTTAGTCTTAGAAAAGACTAGAAGTATAAATCCTCTCACCCAGAAACCTGATTATAAACGAAACTTCAGAAGGTGTGAGAACTAGGTCTAAATTTAGAAGAGAGGCAAACGTAGCTTTTATTTCTGAATTATAACCTAAGAAAATTGATGAAGCTCTTCAGGATGAAGCTTGGATTTTAGCCATGCAAGAGGAGTTAAATCAATTTACAAGGAACAAAGTTTGGTCTTTAGTTCCTAGACCCTCCAATAAGTCAATCATAGAAACCATATGGGATTTAAAAAAAAACTAGATGAATCAGGTAGAGTAAGTCATAACAAAGCTAGATTAGTAGCTCAAGGCTTTAATCCACAAGAAAGAATAGACTATAATGAAACCTATACTTCTGTAGTTAGATTAGAAGCTATTAGGATTTTGCTTACATATGCTGTTTGTCATGATATAAAACTGTTTCAAATGGATGTAAAAAGTGTCTTTTTGAATGATTTTATAGATGAAGAGGTTTATGTAAAGCAACCTCCTAGTTTTGAAGATTCTGATAAACTAGGTTATGTTTATAGACTTCATAAAGCTTTGTATGGATTAAAACAAGCACCTTGTGCTTGGTACGATCGTCTAAGTTCTTTTTCGATTGAAAATGGCTTTAGTAGAGATCAAGTAGATAAGACTCTATTTAGAAAATGTATTAAAAACGATTTCATCGTAGTACAAATATATGTAAATGATATTATTTTTGGTGCAAGTTTTTAGAAGCTATGTTCCAGTTTTGAAAATCTGATGAAAAGTGAATTTTAAATGAGTATGATGGGTGAATTAAAATTCTTTCTTGGTTTACAAATTAAGCAAATCGAAGAAAAGATTTTTATTAATGAACATAAATATATCACAGAACTGTTGGTCAAATATAAAATGGAAAAGGTGAAACCTATGTCAACTCCTATGCATCCTTTAAAACTTTTATCTAAGGATGAAGCAGGTAAGAAGGTTGATCAAACTCTTTTCAGAGGAATTATTGGTTCTCTACTTTACCTTACAGCAAGCAGACCTGATATATTGTTTAGTGTTTATTTGTGTCCAAGATTTTAGGCAGATCCTAGATAATTTCATTAAATTGATATTAAAAGAATATTGAGATACTTGTCAAGTTCTGCTGATCTTTGCTTAATGTATGAGAAAGGTAAATATTTTATATTAATTGGCTACTGTGATGCTGATTATGCTTGAGATAGGATTGATAGGAAGAGTACAAGTGAAAGTTGTCATTTCCTTGGTCATAATCTAGTTTCTTGGTCAAGCAAGAGGCAAAGTTCAATTGCTCTATCTACTTCCGAAGCTGAATATATGCCAGCTATAAGCTATTGTTCACAGACATTATGGATTAAGTATCAGTTAAAAGATTAATCCATATAAGAAATACAAATTCCAATCTTCTGTGACAACACAAGTGCTATTAATATATCGAAGAATCCAATACAATACTTGAGGGCAAAGCATATTGAAGTTAGACATCATTTTCTATGAGACCATATATAGAGGAGAATCAGTAGTCTACAATTTGTTGAGACAAATGATCAATGGGCAGATATCTTCACTAAACCTTTAAGTGAAGATAGATTCAAAGAAATCAGACATAACTTGAATTCGGTAATGTTGAATGGCCAATTTTTTAACACATCATGACCCAAATGATTCACAAGAGAAGAAGATAAAAGTTGTGAGTTTTTAAGTAAACAGCAACGGTAAGTCATAGGCGGTAACTTTTCAAGAGTAGGTGCTCATGATTATAGAATACCTCTTACACTAGAATATTCCTGAAATACTTTGAAAGTAACTTTTGTAATGCTCTCAACCAAGATGATTCATCACTCTATTCTTAGCTTCAAGTTCTTTCGTTTCATATTCTTATCTTCATATACTAACATTGTTACTTTGAGCATAATACATTTGTGTGTTTAGTTTTTATTAATTACAGATCAAAAATAGAGCAATCTATCATCTATAGGAGACATGTTGATTTCATCTTCATGAAGCAAAATCAGATGGACATTGAACTAGAAATTGAAGCAGTTGGATGGAAGCATTTCTTTAAGGTTCGTGAAACAGTCTATCTAAATGATTTATATAAGTTTTGGAATAATGCAAAGGTGGTAGACGACACCATAGTATCAATGGTAGATAGATTGTCGATTATCGTGACACTGGATTTAATAAAGAAGGTCAGTGAGTGTCCATATATTGGAGCAAAGTTGTCTTATAATACAAAATGGATGACCCAAGGCTGTGTAGATAAAGCACACATCAATCACAGCTATATGGAAGTAGTGACCCAAGAGGCTAGAAGGCATCAACTTTTGTTTCGAAGGTTAGGGTTCTACATTCTTTGCTTTTTCATTGTGTTCTACCAAGATCAGGCTCGAAGCACGTTGTGACAACGATTGATGAACAATGTTTGTTTCATTTACTCAATCATCAACCTATTAATCTTCCATACTTAATTTTGAAGTACATGATGAAGTAAAAAAAAGATTTTAGCTCTTTATAGTATGGTATACAGTTAACAAGGATTTTTATAGATTCTGGAATCCTTCTCGACAGAGGGAACAGGACAAAGATGGATGTGAAAAGCATTATTAATGCAACCACTATTAGCAGAATGGGATTAAAGATTAAAGACAATGCGGATATAGGTTCTACGCCGAAAGCAAGGTCTGAAGGGGAGCATATAGTGAGATGAAGTAGGAGTGAACGTGTTACACCTGCAAGAAAAAACAAAACCTCAACCCACAAGGAGAACATCTACAGAAGAAAATACAGAGAAATCGTCAGATGTATCAATAAAAGCTAAAATGATTTCACAGAGAGAAGAAAGCCGGGTTATACAATCAGCACAATAAGTGTTATTGAAGGGAAAGGGAGAGACACTTCATTCAGAAAAATCTAAACAATCAAGAAGGTCACCAAAACTATTGACCTTACGTCAATAAGAATAGAAGAAACATAAAGGTTTGACTTTTGGTGAAGATTTTGAAAAGCCAGAGAAAGCACATCAGGCTACTAGATCAATGGTTTCAATTTTGCACAGTCAACCAGCAAAATCATCTAAAGAGACAGAAATTAAAAGGAAATTAGTGTTTGAGAGGAAGAAGCCTCAACAACAACTTTTTTCTAAACTGGCAGAAGAATAAAAGAAGCAAAAGACCAGTTAAAAAAAGAGTTCTTCATTTGATGTTCAACAAAAGACAAAGACAGTTGAACACCAATTGGCACGTTACAATTCTTCTCAACCTATCAGCAAAAAGGATTTGAGTATGAAGGTTATAGAAGAATCAGTACCTATTCGAAGCAGAAACTCAGTTATTATAAGAAAACCTTTGAAAAAGTTAGTCAAGGTATAAGTCCACCCTATACTAATCAATGATCAATCAATACATCTTTTAAATCATTGAGAAAGAAGACTATATGATATTCTGTGAGATAAAAAGACAAAACCATATCCAATGAAGATATCAAAGGATCGGTATACAATTTATCCAATTACAAGCAGAACATTGATCAAAATTGTGGCAAATATACAACCGTGCTCTTCAAACCTTGTGCGAAATGAAGAAAAAGGGAAAAAGAAGTTGTTCCCAGAAGGAAATGAAGATAATACTAGAGAAGATCAGATTCAAGCAGCTGTAAAGAACATAGATGGTGTATGTAATGCAGCTCAACCTAGAGGTATCTAAGTTCCACATCATATCTCAAAACCATCAGGAAGTCAGTTTGGAGTTTCCACCATAGATGAAAACTTCAAGGTAGTTGGAAAAGTGACAAAAGGACAATACAGAACTATCATGGTTGAAGGTATTCATTTCAACTTAGAGACCATTGCGCATTTGATCATGCATTTTAGACCTTTAATTTTCATACCATCAGTTAAAGAAGCGCCACACCTTTTTGGACAACCAATTCCTAAACTACCTATGCC
Organism: Erythroxylum orinocense; assembly: GCA_025531955.1. NCBI lineage: Eukaryota > Viridiplantae > Streptophyta > Magnoliopsida > Malpighiales > Erythroxylaceae > Erythroxylum > Erythroxylum orinocense. The sequence continues at coordinate 17,074 of JANZLX010061095.1, read as the reverse complement.
TGGTGATCTTAATCTCCCAGAAGGAATTCAAATCTTCAAACCTCCTATAATCAAAATCATAGATTTAGATGTTTTACCTTCAGAACCATCTTGTTGTTAAAAACTTCCATCCACCGAGTGAATCACAACGAGATTTGACTATTATTTTGGAGGAAGCTAGTCACACAGAGTGGGAAATTAAGGAAGCTTTAGTAAAAGAAATTGAGGAAATTCATACTAACGTTGATGACTTGAGTGACCCAGTGGGTGATCTTCATGAGGAAGTAGCATATCTACAGGTTACTATTGAACAAGACCTCAAGATGATCCGCACTGTTATGCAACATATGTTTTTTGAAATTATGAAGCGTCTTCATTGAAAGTTTTGATTAATAACAAATAGAGGAGAAGTGAAAAAGAAAGAAAGCATATGGGGAGATAAGAAGAGAGGATAGAAAAGCAGACAAGTTTTTATATCTTCGTATATCATATATGTATTTCATATATGCATGTGCATTTCTTTTGCTTTGTTGTCTTGTTATTCGTCTGAATAATATTTGTTTATTCATCTAAATTTCATTTTATCTTTCTAAAATTATGATTATTTGTTATCATAAAAAATGGGGAGATTGTTAAGTCAAGAAGACTTCACTTCTATTAATTTTTGAGTTAATCAAATAATAATAATCTTGGAAATGAATGAAGTGTTTTGATAAGTTTCTTAAGTGTGCAGAAAATTGCAAGTATAACTTAGTCATCCCAGATCACATAACATCACAGATGAAGCACAAACACAGACAAAGCGCAAAACACAGAAGAAGAGTAAAACACAAACGATACAAAAAAGAAGATACTCTAGAATGTCAGACAGTTAGTTAGTTGGAGTTAGTTACAGAACTCAACTAAATAGCGGTTTCTAGAAGAAACAAGAACTAGTATCTCAAGAAGCAGTTGAAGATTTAGGCTATAAATACTAGTCCTAGTCGCAGATTGATATAACTTTTTGTTTTACTTAAAAAATATCTGTATTCAAAGTGCGAAACAAGAGAGCAAATACTACTATAACGAAAAGCTCACAAGATCTTTCTAGTAAGGGAAAGAAAAGGCTAGATCTTGGAGAAGCTAAGATAGCAGAAAGAATACTTTGTGAATGAGACCTGAAAAGGCTCTGGAAGGGAAGAAAGAATGCTTGTAAAATTAAAGAATATAGTGAAATCTCAAACGAACTCTAAGGACTGGATGTAGCTAAAGGTTTGGGGTGAACTAGTATAAAATCACGGCGCCTATTCTCTAACCTTACACTTTATTTTTCTTGCTATTAGATGAGTAGATAAAAATTACTTGCGATTTAAATACGTATCAACATTAGTAAAGTATCTTTAGTATTCATCTGAAAAGATTTTCAAAAAATATCAAAAGATTTATATTCTTAAAAAGAATACAGAATTCAGCCCCCTTCTTATGTATTTTGTATACTTTACGTGATTTCTATATTAACAAGTGATTTACTTCACATATCGTTTGAAAGGACGTATCGTTTATGATGATGTCACATTGTCTATGATGATGTCATATCATCTATAAGGATGTATCTTCTGTAGAGACATATCGTCTGTGATAACATCATATCGTTTATGATGGTGTCATATCGTCTTAGGTTGACTCTGCTTCGTCTTAAGGGTGGCATCTTTATAAATTGACCTTGCTTCATCTTAAGTTGACTCTGCATCGTCTTAAGTTGACTTTGCTTCATCTTAAGTTGACTCTGCTTCGTCTTAAGAGTAGCATCGTCATAAGTTGACTTTGATTTGTCATAAGTTGACTTCACTTCGTCTTAAGAGTTGCATCGTCCTACGTTGACTTTGCTTCGTCTTAAGTTGACTCTGCTTCATCTTAAGAATTGCATCGTTTTAAGTTGACTCCGCTTCATCTTAAGAGTGGCATCGTCATAAGTTGACTTTGCTTCGTCTTAAATTGACTCCCCTTCATCTTAAGAGTTGCATCGTCTTAAATTGACTTTGCTCATCTTAAGTTGACTCTACTTTGTCTTAGGATTGCATCGTCTGAAGTTGACTCTGATCGTCTACTTTTTGCTTTGTCTGGTTTTTACTTTGTCTGCTTCTTGTTATCATCTACTTTTTGCATCATCTGCTTTTTGCTTCGTCTACTTTTTGCTTCGCCTGCTTCTTATTATCGTCTGCTCCAGTTTTAACCCTTCAGATGATAGAATCTGTCTTCAAGGTTTTCATGAAAGTTGTAAATCTCGAAGTCTTCTATCAAGACGTCCTAAGATGATCCTAATCTGATATCCCATATGACATTTATGCTAATTGCCCCAAGGCAGGTGCAATATGATTGAGATCAAGACCCTATTTGAGCCTTTCAGCCATAACTTTGTTATGGGATCTCCAAATGCGGTGATTCTTATGTCTAAATAAACTAGAGACAGAGCCAAAAGTGTTCGGAACAAGTCGAAATGAAAATCTAGTTTGAGGCTTCCTAAAATTTGTTCAAAAATGGGACCCATCACTTATGGTATCAGAAAAAGAAGAGGAATCGATGATGGTTAAAGAGAGTTCATTAGAATAAGTTCAGTGATTATAATCAAGAGTTAGGTTTCAGAAATAGGAGAAGTGACTTGTTTTCATGTTTTTCCTGGTGGGGGCCTGCCACCTTTGTGGGATACGATTCCAGATGTCATTTAGGATGTTGGGCCTTTAACTCACAATAGCATAGTGCCCAATAGGTATAGAGGTAGACCCAGCAAAAATTGATGTCATTAAGAAATTTCCACCACCAAACAATGTTAAATCCATTAGAAGTTTCTTAGGCCATGTTGGTTTTTATCGTAGGTTCATTAAGGATTTTTCTAAAATTGCTAAACCTTTGACTGAGTTGCTTGAAAAAGATGTTATGTTTGCTTTTGACTATAAATGTTTGATATCTTTTCAATTGTTAAATGATATGCTTATGACTACACCTCTTCTTATATATCCTGACTAGTCTCTTCCTTTTGAATTAATGTGTGATGTAAGTGATTATACAGTAGGTGCTATATTAGGAAAAAGTCGAGGTAAAACCTTTCATCCCATTTTTTATGTAAGAAGGACACTAAACAGCCAACGTCATTACACCATCACAGAAAAAGAGATGTTGGCGATTGTGTTTGCCTTTGACAAGTTTCGCTCATATTTGGTTTTGTCTAAAGTGATTGTGTATACTGACCACTAGCCTTAAAATACTTGATGAAAAAGCTCAACTCTAAACCAAAACTAATTTGTTGGGTGTTACTTTTGTGGGAATTTGACATTGAGTTGAGGGATAAGAAGGGAGTTGAGAATTTTGTAGCTGATCACTTATCAAGGTTAGATGAAGCTGCCATGGAGAGTGTAATAAATAAGGACAATCATGAGACTTTTCCTGATAAGCATCTGATGGTTATAATGGTCACTTCTTGGTTTGTAGACTATGTAAACTACCTTGCTGGTAATATCTATCCCCCTGATTTTTCTTATGCTCAAAAGAATTTTTTTTTGTCGAAGGTAAGATACTATCTTTAGGATGATCCTTTGCTTTACAATATTTGTGTGGATGGTATTGTTAGGCGCTGCATTCCTGAAGAGGAAATGTCTTTTGTGTTACATCATTATCACTTTAGAGAGGCTGGGGGTCATTATGGTGCATCTAGGACAGCTCATAAGGTTTTAGAGTGTGGTTTCTATTGGCCCACTTTATTTAAGGATGCATTTACATTTGTAAAATCTTGTGATAGGTGTCAAAGGGTCGGGAACATTAGTAGGAGACATGACATGCCATTGACTAACATTCTTTTTTGTGAGGTTTTTGATATTTGGGGCATAGACTTCATAGGACCATTCCCTAAGTCTTTCTCCAATCAATATATATTGGTTGCTATTGATTATGTCAGCAAGTGGGTAGAAGCAGAGGCATTACTCACTAATGAGTTTAGACGTGTTGTTAAGTTTTTAAAGAAGAATATGTTTACACATTTTGGCATACCTAGGGCTATCATTAGTGATGAGGGTCGCATTTTTGCAATAAAAATTTTGATTCATTATTAGCTAAGTATAAGGTGACCCATAAGGTTGCTATTTCATACCACCCATAAACTAGTGGGCAAGTTGAAGTCTTAAATGGGGAATTAAAGAAAATACTAGAGAAAACTGTTAATACTTCTAGGCGAGACTGGTCCTTAAAGCTAGATGATGCACTTTGGGCATACAGGACCGCCTTTAAAACACCTATAGGCATGTCACCATTCAAGATAGTGTATGGAAAGTCTTGTCATCTTCCAGTTGAGTTAGAGCATCGGGCATACTGGGCTACCAAATTTCTTAACTTTGATTTGTCTTCTGTAGGTGCTAAAAGACTTATGCAGCTTCACGAGCTTGAAGAGTTTTGTTTGGATGCTTATAACAATTCAACGTTGTATAAGGAGCATTTGAAGAAGTGGCATGACGAGAAGGTCCTCCACCGAGACTTTAAGGTAGGCGACTAGGTATTGATCTACAACTCTCGTCTTCATCTTTTTCTAGGGAAGCTTAAGTCGAGGTGGTATGGTCCATTCACTGTGATCCAAGTCCTTCCTTTTGGGGTCTTTGAGGTAAAATGAGGAAATGTAAACCCTTTAAGGTAAATGGACAACGAGCTAAATTGTATATGCCTAGGTTTGCGGATAATTTTAAGGAGTGATTGTCTCTTTATGACACTTCGCCTCCTTGGTCGCAGTTCACACCTTTTAGTATGACTGTAGTTTTCTTTCTTTTCTTTTCTTATTGTTTCCTTTGCATTTCTTTCTAGTTTAATGCATTTCTTTGAGTTGTTTTGAGTTTTCTTTAGGTTTGCGTGGTTGGTGACAAAGAGTTATTGGCCAATTATTTCCCCTCTTTGTGTTTCATTGTTAACTACTTGAACGTTTTGGATAATGTTCATATTAAGTGTGGGGGGATTGAGATTATGTGCATGTTGATATTTATGATATTGATGTTGATGTTGAGAGATACACACTTGATTGGCTGTGACTATTTTGGTAGCTAACTTGGGTCCCATTTATGATGAATTTAACCATACAATTCTATCAGAGAAGTTGGATGGAGAATTGAGTTATATGTGAACTTAGATTAGGCAACCTGAGAGGACAGTGAACCATGTGGATTGATTGAAGTAGTTGATTGCATAAACTTAGTCAATAATTGATGCTGAGTGATGAGGCAATGTATGGAGTTTTAATAAATTTTCCTTTAAGCACATGTGAGGTCTTGAGCTATATGACTACATTTAGTCATTTATTTTATTTGTTGTATGTGATTGGTAGCTAACTTGGGTCCCATTTGTGATGAATTTAACCATACAATTCTATCAAAGAAGTTGGATGGAGAATTGAGTTATATGTGAAATTAGATTAGGCAGCCTGAGAGGACAGTAAACCATGTGGATTGATTGAAGTAGTTGATTGCATAAACTTAGTTAATAAGTGATGCTAAGTGATGAGGCAATGTACGGAGTTTTAATAGATTTTCCTTTAAGCACATGTGAGGTCTTGAGCTATATGACTATATTTCATAGTCATCTATTTTCTTTGTTGTATGTGATGCTTCCCTATGTGGATTACCTTCAGAACTTGCTCTGAACCTGTTTGATATTGCTAGTTACATGCGTTATGGACATGATAAATGCCTTCTTTGTTTTTAACCTTTAGCTTAAATAACCCACCAAGTCATTTTTCCCTAGTTACCACCTTTAAGCCTTTGACCGTGTTTGTTTTTGTATTAATAACATTACAGTGAAACCTGAAAACATTTTAGTCGGACCGTTTCATAAGTTGAATGAAGTACTAAGTATTTGATGTCTTTGACTTAGGGAATTTTGTTTTATATGTTATTCAGAAATGTTTTAGAGGTACATCTACTTCGTCATTGTTGAATTGTGATACTACTGAAAAACAAACAAACAAAACAAAACAAAAAAACAAAAAAAACAAAAAAGAAGAAAAAAGAAAAAAGGATCAAACAATAGCATTGGATAGTGATGAGTCGTTGTAATCTCGTGTTTCTGTTTGCACATTTTAGAAGTTCTTTTAGATTGTCTCATATTACTTAGTACTTTGTGAATGCTTGTGAGTAGCCTTTCTCCTTTTTACCTTACCTTAACCTAAGCCCAATTACAACCCTTAGTAAAAGCCCTTTTGATTAATGATGGCATGCACTCTATGCAGTAGAAAATAGGTGAATTTGCAAGCCTATGGTAATGTAATATCTTTGAAAAAGTTTTGAGGGAAACATAACCTTTATATACTTGAGTGTCATGAGCGAAAATCGTTAGGAAAGCCCATTTTAATTTTTTGTTTGCTATTGATCAAGGATATCTACCTTTGATTTTGTTTATATGCATTGATGAAAAGATTATGATATATATATAGTAGCTTGATACTTGAGTTCATCAAATTTTAAGGGATTGCAAACACTTGATTTTCATTGAAAATGAAATAACATAACATGTTGGTTGTGATCTAAGTAAGTTGCTTGAGGACAAGCAAAAATTCAAGTGTGGGGGTGTTGTTAGTGGACATTTTATGTTGATTTTAGATACATAATTTGCTAAACTCTTGTTCAATTAATTTTTAAATTGTATTAATTAAGAGTTATTTGTTTTTATTTTAAGTACATATTGGCTTTGGAATATTTACGAGCATAAAGCAAGAAAAGCCCTCAAAGTAAGCAAGGATACAAAAACAAATGTTAACGATTTTAGCTGCCTAAAAACGTTAACGTTTTGACATGGTACTAGCCACGATTTTTGCATGAAGAAGGTTAAAATGTGAATGTAAAGGTTTGGGACTAAGGAGGCCTAAATGGACGTTCTAAGGGATAGAAAACAAATGGTGAATGAAGCTGACGGTACAAATGGTTGCATCAAAACGTGGTTATGCGTGAGTAAATGAGAGGTGTGGGTCTGTGAGGTTTAAGGGGATTTTGAATACATAGAAACATCATCTTGGAGGCAGTTGACAGCACAACAGAAGAAAGGAAGCTGGTGGCAATAAAACAAAGAGAAAAAGGAGAGTTGGCGGCGCAGAGAGGGACACAATAGCTGGCAAAGGTAGACCAAACGCAAACATTAATTGTCACATCAAGACATAGGATAAAGGAAGGATACAGCTGGTGTAGAGATTGGAGAAAAACTTGTTTATATGGGTGAATTTAGGCATGAATGAGGGGCGTGGACATTGAATAGGGAAAGCAACAACACACACATGACAATTCTCTCCATCACTCACATTACAACAACAAACACGTTAGCTACTGGGAAAAAAGAAGACGTTGATATAAAATTCTGGAAGCAGCTAGTAGTGAAGAGTGGTGAACAAACGTTGAACTAGCTGGTGGCACAACCTAAAGGAAGCAGCAGGTGGCAACGAAACAAGTAGCTGTTAGAGGAGGAGACACCTAGTGGAAGCTCTATGTTGAAGCAGTTGGGCTAGGGGAATAATGTTACACCACTGAGGAGACTCTCCACTCATACACGTCGAGACAAGAAGCTGGTGAAGATCAAAACATGTTAGCAGCTGGTTAGCTAATAATGTGAGAGCTGCTGTATAAAAAAGGATTATGCATGAGCTGAGGGAGAAGACACACAACGTTGCAGCTGGTGGTTTAAAAAATAATAAAATAAGTTGAGCTGCTGGCTATAGAATAACATTGGCAGCTGGTGGAGATGAGACGTTGGCAGCTAATGGAGAGAAAGTGAAGCATATGGAGAGCAACGTAGCAGCCTCCACTCCAACAATACACACTCCACTCCATTCATGCGGCCTAGGAAAGAAGACAACGACTTGGCCAAGGCTTTTCGATCCCATCATTTATTTTAATTGTGTGGATTTAATCAATGCAATCATATATTATGACCATGATTTATATTACACTGATGAATATGTGTGAGTATGTTTTTTTTCGGTTAAGGTTAAGGTTAAGATTGATATTGATATTGATATTGATTTTTGCTTGATTGAATGCATATTTAGTCATAATTTAGCTCGATCACCTAGATTAAGACCTTAGATGATTAAATGTCATAACTAATGGGGCTTAATTTGTCAGAAAATAAATTAAGCGACATACTTGAGACTAAAGTGTAGACCAACCTTAGGATCTTATGTGATGATACCTAGGATTAACAAACTTAGTTTTAGGCTTCTTGTATTGAATTTCTTTTATTTCAAATTATCTATGAACCATGTGAGTAACTCGGATTTAGAAGAGAAAGGAATCCCCATGAACATTAGGTGTGACTTGCTTAAGTGAAGTAATCCAATTGAAATCCAATACCTTACCCAATTTCTGTCATTTGATTAAATCGAGTCGTTTTTAATTCATAATTTGCATCTTGCATATTTCCTTGATTCCCTTACTTTATTTTATTTTCAAATCAATCAATTCTTGATCGTCCGAGTAAATTTTCATCATTTAATTTAATTGTCTTGCGTGTTGATATCTGGTTCTTACCGTTTTATATTACTTATCGACGGGGTGCACTTGCCTCTAGTTGGTCTAGATAGAATTCAATTTATATTACTTTGTTTAGACTGCAACAGAGACAAAATAAAGACTTCCCTATGTTTCAGCTTCTTGAAATAATCGTTCAATTGAAATGATCCATCCTAACTTCAACTGCTTCAATTAAACCATATGAAAGTCTAGGCAATGGATAAAGACCCATGGTGTTTTCTCACAAAAACATGGCACAACCTAGTTGAAGACGTCTTGAAGAAACTGATAGGCTAAACCACTTCACCATAGCAAACTCTACTTATCTTCATCGTAGCATGTATCACATAAAAGGTATTGTTCAGCTGTGTCCTAAAGCATACACCCTTGCGTTATATTATTGATTGATAATTAATGCACATGAATTATTATACCACACATTCATCGACAAAACGTATTAATATGCCACATATGCACCTTGTTGCCGCACACCATCTTTGCTTCTGTGACTCACTCGCTCATCACCTCACTTATCGCACACCCATATTCACAATAGACTTCTGCTATAGATAGAAGATGTAGGCAACACACACATTGAAGATTCACCACATCTGCTCCCAGTGGACATGTATGACACAAACTCAATCAAGTCAAAAGAGTGCACATTAACCACGCATTTGCAATATCCCAATAACCAAAATGCAGCAGTCAATTAAAACACACCTCCCTTATACCACAGTCCCTTATTAACTCAATACCACATATGCACTGTAGATTGAATACATGCATAAATCCCACACATGATAAGAGTCCCACTTCAATTCAAACATGCACCATCCTCATCCTTTTAAGTTCATCAATTCATATGATAATTCCAATTATCTTATGTGTCCAACTTAAAATGCCAAAATTAAATAAGGGATATATAAAATATATCTTAATAGTTTTTATTATTTACACGGCCACAAACCATTTTCCTTAATTTAATTTAGTAACAAGGCTTTTAAATTTTATTGAAAACGAGAACTCAATAGGCTTAGGATTGGATTGGTTGAGAACATAATCTACCACGGAATGAATTATTATTACAAGTAGCATAACGAGGTGAACAATTGAATCATCCTCCAAATGATCTAAGGAGAGAATAGTGATGGGATGAGGAAAAGATGAGTTTTCTTAGAAACAGTGATCCCAAATGACTCAGTCATCTCCAATTCCTATGGAAGATTAGCATCAGGCAATTTCCAATCAAACCAGTACAAGAGATTCGCAATAACAGCTTTCGTTGAAACCAATGCAAAGGACACCCCAGGACAGTCCCTTCTTCCACCACTAGTACGAGGATTTTGTAGTCCTGGCCTTTGAAATAAGCAGGGTCGTTCACAAATCTTTCTGGTATGAACTTTTCTGGGTTGTCCCATACTTTTTGATCCAACTGAATTGCGAATGCATTGACAAGTACTATTGTCCTTGGAGGCATAATGTAGCCTCCCAACTCAACTATCGCTGATGTTTCTCTAGGAATTAGTAGAGGAAGAACTGGATGCATTCTTAAGGTCTCCTTGATAACCCATTTCAACTAAGCCATTTTATCAATATCCTCTACTTCAACATTTGATTTGCTTCCTACAACTCTTCTTACCTCCTGCTATCCTTTCCTCATTGCATTTTGATCTCTTGCTAGTTCTGCAATTGCCCACTCTAGTGTGGTTGCAGATGTATCTATTCCTCCAGCAAACATGTCCTGTAATGTTTTGGATCATGGCACAATAAATGCATTTATAGGCCAAGTTCATAGAGAGTTAGATGTCTAATCATAGCTGGGAGAGATAAAATAGTTACCAGTAGAATTGACTTGATATTGTCTCTTGTAAGCTCAATACCCAGCTTGCCATTCTTTTGAAGTTCAAGGATAATATGGACTACGTCTTTAAAATCCAATTGTTCATCATAATGATCTATACTATGATCATCAATCTCTTGTTCAAGATAAGCATCTATCTCTCTAAACGTTGTTCTAAGTTTTGAAGTTAAACCTGTCAGGTTATCCATAAATGCCATGGTAGGAAAGCTATTAGCAAAGCTAAAGGTTCCAAATTGTAACGTCATCCACCTCAGTAACTGTCGGAACTCACTATTATCTTTACCGCCTGTGGCCTTTCGACCCATTACACATAGAGAAATTATGCTATTGGTAACATCAAGCAACATCTCGTCGATGTTTACAGAGGCGCCACTATGACATGGACAATGTTGGCGCTCATTCTGGTTTCCTGCCTCTATGTTTATTATAATTATTTTTTATTTTTCTCTTTTGCCAGCTTAGCTTATGTTAGTTAGTTTTCTTCTTCTTCTTTGGTGGGTAATCGTCGACGCTAGCTCTATATAGTGTACTGAAACACGATTCTTTGTGAGGTTTTGGAAATAAGATTTTTCCTCTCTAAATGATTGAGAGCTTGTTTTCATTTTTGTGTTCATCACTATCTTTAGATTTTATCATGGTATCAGAGACATAATCAGGTGTAATTTTTCAACATTTTCTTGTCGTTATGTTCTTGAGTGTGTTGTTGAATTCTAGTTGTGATATTACTACACCTTAAAGTTGAGCATTTGTTGTTGAAGTTTCGAGTATGTCCAGCAAAGCTCAATCGCATTTTTCCATTGAAATTGATGTTAATAGTGAATTTTATATTCATAATTCGGACCTTTCGAATCATAGTCTTGCTACGCAAAAATTGAAAGGTGATAACTATAGCAAATGGCAACGAGTGGATGAGATTTCTTTGATTGCAAAAAATAAGTTTGGTTTTGTTAAAGGCACTTATGCAAAGCCTGTTAGTGAACCTGTTTAGGAGATGCAGTGGGAAAGATGTAATAATTTGGTGATATCTTGGATTCTACATGTTGTAGAACCAGATATAGGTAATAGTATTTTAAGCTTTCAATCTGCAGCTGACATTTGGACTGAGTTGAAGGAGAGGTATGACCAGTCCAATGGTCCAAGAAGATATCAGGTGCAAAAAGAGTTGATTGGAATTTCACAAGGTACTCAGTTTGTGAGTAGTTATTACACACAGATGAAGACGAAATGGGATGAATATCTTAGGTTGGTTGAGTTACCAGCAGATATGTCTTGTGACACAGCAAGTGTGATGAATAAATTTCTTGAAGATCAACAGCTTTTACAGTACCTCATGGGACTCAATGAGGATTTTAAAATAGCGAGAAGGAGTATATTAATGATGCAGCCCATGCCTACTTTGAGTCAAGCTTATAGGTTGATTTTGCAAGAGGAGAAATAGAGAGATTGTGAAGTATCCCCTATTGTTTTGTCAGATGGAGCTATGTTTGCTGCTGGTTATCAAAAATAGAAATCAAACTTGTTTCAACCCAAGTATAATAACAATGGTAATCAGTATCAAGTGTTTGATAATAAACATATGGTGTATGGCATTGCACCTAATGGTAGGTGTTCTAAGTTCTGTAGTGATTTTTGTAAGGTTTATGGATATTCAATCGACAGATGCTTCAAATTGCATCCTCCAGTTGGGAGTGGTGCTAAATCGTGGGATAAGAGCAAGGGATTGGAAGCTATTGTGCAACCCGATTTTCATGATATTGAGGGGCCAACAGCTATGAGGGATGACATTGATAATTTCAGATCGTCCACTGAACCTAGCATAGTGTTGAGCCAAAAAATGTATGATCAATTGGTACTTTTGCTGAATAAATTTGGTCTAGCTACTGGTTAGTCTTCAGGTGTTGGCAGTGGCGACTCTAATGGATCATCTTCCTTCTTTGCAGGTAATAGTCTCTATTTCTTTAGTCAATGTGTTAAACCCGTTTGGATCATCGATAGTGGTGCCACAGACCATATAGCTTCTAGCCTTGCTTTGTTTCACACCTTTCAGAAATTACATAAACCATTCCATATTACTCTTCCGAATGGTGAACAAGCCTTAGTAGCTCATATTGTCACTGTGAAAATCAATAACCATTTGATTTTTACCAACTGTCTACATGTGCCTAACTTGAAATTCAACTTACTTTCTGTTCAAAAATTATGTGTTCAATATCATACCAGTGTGATATTTACACATTCTCATTGCCTTGTTTAGGACCAAGCAATGAGGCCTCTGGTGCTTGGTAGAGAGCGAGGTGGCCTTTATTTTGTGTTTAAGAACACTGACTTTCATAGCCTTCCTTCTTCTGCTATTGTTTCTTGTAATAAACCTCATATCCTTCATTCTGACCATCATGTGAATAATGATTCTTGTACTCCACTGAATACACAACTTTGGCATTGTAGACTTGGCCATTTGCTTTTTGATCGTTTGCAGTTGATTACTGATAATCATTGTAATGGGAAACTTGTTTATTCTTCTATTATCTGTCAAATATGTCCTAAGGCTAAATTTTCTCATTTGTCTTTTCCTTCCAGTTGCATTAAAAGCTCTGTTATCTTTGAACTTCTCCGTGTAGATTTGTGAGGACCATATCCTACTGCTACTTATAATGGCCATAAATATTTTATCACTATTGTGGATGATTTTTATAGGTGTACTTGGGTCCATTTGTTGTCTTAAAAAGTTCTGCCTTGCCTATTTTACGATCTTTTCTCACTCATATTGAAAAATTCTTCCATGCTTTTGTTTAAATCATAAGGAGTGGTAATGGTTTAAAGTTTTGTTCTACCCTTTCCAACGACTTTTATCTTTCTAAAGGCATTTTACACCTAACCTCATGTGTCCACACACCTCAACAGAATAGTATTGTTGAACGAAAGCACAAACATTTATTGGATTGTGCAAGAGCCTTGGTTTTTCAAGGTAATATACCCATTGTTTGTTGGGGTGAAGCCCTACTTATTGCTTGTTATCTTCTCAACCGTTTCCCTCTTTCTTCACTGAAAAATGACACTTCTTTTGAACTCCTTCATAATTTCGTCCCTACTTATACCCATTTGCGATCTTTTGGTTGTTTATGTTATGCTTCTATATATTTTTCTTCCCGGAATAAATTTTCTGCTAGGGCAGTTCCATGTGTTTTCTTTGGTTATCCTTTTGGCCAAAAAGCTTATAAATTGTTGAATTTGGAGACCCAACAAATTTTTACTAGGAAGGATGTTAAGTTCTATGAGCACCATTTTCCCTTTCATACCTCTGTTTCTTCCTCCACTACTTCTGTTTTCCTATTCCCCCTACTGACTATTCTCACATTTTCCTGCCTGTTTCTACGTCTTCCAGTTCTTCTATTTCTACTCCTCATCCTATTGATATAATTTTTCTGCCTCTTCATCCACAATCTTCCTCTCCTCCTTCCTCTATTCCTCCTATCTTATGTAGGTCAACCAGGGTTACCAAACCACCTAGTTACTTACAACAGTATGTGTGTCATGCTCGTTCTCCTTCCTCTATGCTTTTCCCTTGTCCACTTGTTGCTTTTACTGCTTTACCTTCTTATCAATAGCATAAACTTACCACTTTTGATACTTACACTGAACCTACATCATATTATGACGCTGTCCATAATCCACATTGGTTTGATGCAATGAATACGGAAATTAAGTCTTTACAGGCAAACAATACGTAGGTATTGACTGATTTACCATAGGGTAAGAGAGCAATTGGCAGCAAATGGGTGTATAAGGTGAAGTTGCAATTTGATGGCACGTTGGAGCATTATAAGGCCCGACTGGTTATTCAGGGCAATCATCAAAAGCTTCGTGTTAACTATACTGAGACTTTTTCTCCTGTGGTTAAAATGACCACTATCCGATGTATTCTTGCTTTGGCTTTCAGCAAGCAATGGACGGTTTTTTAGCTTGATATTAATAATGCCTTTCTTCATAGTGATTTACATGAAGAAGTGTACATGAAGGTGCCTCTTGGGGTTCCAAACCTTGAGAATAAGGTCTGTCGCTTGATGAAGTTGCTTTATGTACTCAAACAAGCTAGTCGTCAATGGTACTTGAAATTATCTACTGGTCTGTTGCAACTTGGTTTTGTGTCTTCAAAGCATGACTATAGTTTATTCATCAAGCGGACCTCAGGGCAACTTACCATTGTTGCTATCTATGTCGATGATATTCTTGTTACTGGTTTTAACTTGGCTAAAATTGGCACTTTAAAGTCTTATCTTGATCAGCAGTTCACCGTCAAGGATTTGGGTGTTTTACACTATTTTTTGGGGCTGGAAGTCTCATATGTTGCTAATGGTGTTGTGCTTTCTTAGAAGAAGTTTGCTCCGGATCTTTTATGTGATCAGAATATGCTTTCTTGTAAGGCCGCTCTTGCTCCTCTCCCTTTGAATCTTAAGCTTGGTCCTACCAGTGGAACTCCTATTGCTGATCCCACCGTTTATCGCATGATCATTGGGAAGTTGAATTTTTTTACGCACACTCGCCCGGATCTTTCCTATGTTGTTCAAACCCTCAGTCAATTTATTCAATGTCCTCACTCAGCTCATATGGATGCTTTATTGCATGTTCTTCGTTATGTTCGTGGTTCTTTGGGTGATGGTATTTATTTTTACTAGTTTTGGTTCACTCCATCTTCATATTTATTGCGACTCCGATTGGGACTCTTGTCCTACTACTAGGCATTCGGTTTCTGATTATATTGTTAAATTTGGTGATTCTCCGTTGAGCTGGAAATCGAAGAAGTAGTCTACTGTTGCTTCGTCTTCGGCTGAGGCTGAATATCGAGATATGTCCCAGACTTCTGCTGAACTCACATGGATTGTCTGCTTATTGGAAGAACTTGATGTCACGTCTTTAACTCCTATTACTTTGCATTGTGACAATCAGTCAGCTATGCACATTGCGAAGAATCCTATTTTTCATGAACAGACACGTATCTGACACGAACACCCACAAAAAATGCATATATATGCTCCATATTTTTTAAGAGAGGCTTATAAAGTACAAAATATGTATGAACTATCAAGATATTGGAAGTTTTGAAACACATCAATCAATATTTATCATATTATGGATTCTGAATTTTTTTTTCATAATTCTAAATTTAATAATATATATATATATATGTCGTGTTCGTGTCCACCAAATTTTAGAAGTTGGTGTGTCTCCGTATCTGTGTCCGTGTCATGTCGCGTGTCCGTGTACGTTTACGTGCTTCTTAGTTCTCATATAAAAGGAGGAAGTTGGCTTAAAAGGTTATCTTGCTTAAGACAACAAATACATTACAAACAAAAGAGTTTTGGTTATCTTTTGCTTTCTCTCTAATTTTGCTAAATTTGAATGAAAGAGGAAAACTTTCTTTCATCTATTCTCACGTGAATCATACCATCAAGGATTAGAGTTTGGGTCATGGATTAACGGTGACTTTAGTAGCCAACTGTACAACGTGGACTATCAAATAAAGATTCGAACAATCACTTTGCGTATTTTGCTACGTTTATATGTTCTTGTGGGTTTATGTTGAAATTGTTTTTTCTGAAACAAGAAAATTTTGTTTTATTTTGTTTACGGGTATGAACATCGCAAACAAATCCTTGTTTTTGTAAAGTTATATACAGTATGCATTTAAGAGAACTTGGTTTGACACGAAATCTGAAAAGCTTTGTTTTTTCTTCTTTAAAGTATTCTCTCTTTTTTGTTCTGTTTAAAGAAAGACACCAACGGTTACAAGCTTATGTATGAAGGAAATGAGGAACAAAAATTTTCTTAATTTTCGTGTTTGTATGGTGATGAGAGTGTCCATTAAATGCATGGTGATACACTCTGTCAATTAAATGCATGAACAACAAATTGTTTTTGTACGCTCTGTCCATTAAATGCATGAACATCAAATTGTTTTGGCACACTCTATCCATTTCATGTATGAACAAAACAGTGAAGAACAAAAACTGTTTTCTTTCTTTTGGTTTTGTATACGTTGATAAACAAACAACATGAAGTCCTTAAATATAAATCTGCATTAGTTTTAATTGTAAATTAGTTTTACATATAAGTTTTTTTGACATCTTTATGATATGTCAAATTAAAATAGGTTAATTAAATTATAGAAATTCCTAATTCATTTTTGTATAAGTTATATAAATTTGTTTTATGTAAAATTAAAATAAAAATGTTAATATGTTTTTCATAAGAATCGGTTATGTTAATTGGTTTAACATATGAAATATACATAAATATATACATTTTTTAATATGTTTCAAGTGAATAATTAATTAAAAAAAATTCTAATTTATGTCATAAGTGATGATTATGAGCTTAGTGAAATTTTCGATCTTATGATATGAATGATGATATTTTTTATAATTTAATTATTCAGATATGTGCCTTATATCATGTTTATATATACTTGTAGATATGGCAACCAAAATCTTGATTGGTGATTTGTCCACCACTGAAAAATTGGATGGGTCCAATTATGATATGTGGCAAAGGAAGATTCAGTATCTTCCAAATGAACGAGAATTGCTCGAACATTTGATCATAATAATGACTGCGCCTTCAGTCAAAGACAAAGACGAAAACGATATTGATATTGCTAGTGAGCAATATCAAGCATCCTTAAAGGCTTATGCAGATTGGTCCAAAAAGGATCGTAAGGCATGTTATACTA
>JANZLX010057396.1:0-22901 GCA_025531955.1 Erythroxylum orinocense | reverse complement strand
CAAGAACTTTAGACACTTTTGTATTAAGTTAGTAACTAGCTTTTGAAATGGCTTTGTAAGCATATCGATCATTGAGCATCTCATCTTTTGTATTTTTCACTTGTTATTTGATGAATATGCCGATATGTAACCAAAGTTATGCATGAATCTTTATGATTGGAAAGGAGCTTGAGAGCTTCAGCACTCTCTTTTACATGTGTTGGTGATGATTTGTAATCTGTGCATGAAATGGGGAAAGTGTATATGTATGAGTCTATTAATTGTTGAGTTTCTACTGGGTTTGTGCTTTAGGAAAGCTCTCTGGAAAGTTGCTAAGGTTTATGAGCTGTTATGATATGTTAAATTGGTAGGTGTGAGTCATTGGAGTTAAATGCAGGAGCTGTCTAAATGACAGATTTCTAGCAGTAACTTTGAGTCAATTTTTGACCCTTATAGAGATGGAGTTCGGAGTCAAAAGTTATAAGCGTTCGAAATTGAGTAGAAAAATTAGACGCAGGAAAGGCAGACGCAGGAAAATCAGACGCAGGAAAAGCAGACGTAAGAAAAGCAGATGCAAGAAAAGCAGACGCAGAAAAAGTAGACGCAGGAAAATCAGATGCAGGAAAAGCAGACGCAGGAAAAGCAGACGCAGGAAAATCAGACGCAGGAAAATCAGACGCAAGAAAATCAGACGAAGGGAAAAGCAGACGGAAGAAAAAGTCTGAGCATAGATCGGTATTTTGGAGATATCTGGAGCTATAGAGCTCGGAATGAGGTGTTTCAAGTTGCAAATTTAACTAGAGACATGGGGCTACAAATGTACGAAGAAGTCCGATCGAGATTCAGCCCCTAAGATGTTCAGATTTTGAAGTGAAGTTCAGTATAGTGTACAGTCCCGAGGTTGTTTAGGTCATAACTTCTTCATTTCTAATCCGATTTGAGCGATTCCAGTGGCGTTGGAATCGTTACAACCGAGGGAATATTTTCTAATAGAAATCCAAACCATTTTTTTAATTGAGTTTTCCCCTTTTTGTGATGGATGCGTGTTCGGTTTTGGGTCCTCTATGCTCTGTGGGTCCGAATGTTGGGCCTCGGTGATGGGGTCTAACAATCTTACTTGTAGAATTCATCATATTCTTTACCAATATATTCCCCTCCATTATTTGAGCGCAAACCCTTGATCTTCTTACCAAATTCGAGTTCCACTCGTGCTTTGTAAAATTTGAAAGTTGGAAACACATCTACCTTCCTATTGATAGGAAACACCAACATCTCCTCAAATAATCATCAATGAATGATACAAATAAATTTGCTCCTCCTAGAGACGTAACTGGTGCTTGCCATACATTAGAGTGAATCAATTCTAAAATTTCTTTACTTTTGAACTTTTATGTGTTGAACTTCAATCGATGTTGCTTACTTACAATGCAATGCTTACAGAAGGGTAGTGAGACCTGGAAGTAGATTCTTCTCTACAAGTATCTTCATTCCTTATTACAACATATGTCCAAGCTTTTTAATCCATGTCATTACAGATTTGTCATCTGGACTAGTCATCGTAACAGATGCTTTCTTCTTGCAAAGTTACTCCCTTCAGTATGTACAGATTTGCAACAATCTTCTCTGCTTTTATAAATACCAGTGCTCCTTTGATCACTTTTATGATCTTGTTTTGAATCTCAAATCTGAAATCGAGATCATTTATTTATCTTATAGACAATAAATTCTTCTTCAGGCCCTCCACATGTCACACTTTTTCAATAGTCTGAGTTATCCCACCATATATCTTTAACTTGATGGTGCCGATAACAATAATCTTCATAGTTTGATCATTACAGCTGTACACAGATCCCCCAGAGATATATTCATACTAATAGAACCATTCTCTTTGAGAGGTCATATGAAAAGTAGCTGTTGAATCAAGAAGCCATACATCAACAAATCTTCTCTTACCTTCAATAGTCGTTACCGCTTCAAAGATCATTGCACCTCCATCATCTGAAGTATTTGCCGCATTTCATTGAGGAATAAAATCTTTCTTATTCAGATTCCAAAAATCATTCTTCAGGTTCCCTTTCTTACCATAATTGTAGCACTTGAAATTCTTTTTACTCCTGGATTTTGATCCACCATGAATATGACTCTCACTTGGGTCACGTTCTATTGATCTTCCTCTCGTCACCACTTAGGCCTCCGCTTGTTACGAATTTGCCAACCTGTCTTCCTTACTTTTGCATCGACTTTATTTTTCTAGAATAGCAGCTGCAATATTGTCAAAGACTAGAGTGTTCGTATTGTTTGTTAAATTGATGACGAGTTGATCATATAAATCTAGTAGACTTTAGAGTAGAAGTTTCGCACATTCACTTATCTCTATTATGTGGCCCAATTATGTGAGTTAGGAAAATAGAGTATGTAAAGCATTTAAGTGCTCCATCACTAAAGTGGATTCCACCATGGGTAAAGTGAATAGTTTCCTCTTTAGAAAAATTTTGTTATAGAGTAATTTGGCCTCGTACAATTTTGTGAGATGATCCCAAATCTCTTTTACCATCTTCTTATCCTCTATGCTTGACAACACCTCATCTGCTAGTGCCAGATGAAGATTTGCAATAGCATTCCTATCCATCTGATTCCACTTATTATCATCTGTGAATGTTGTTCGCATTTCGCTGATGACTGCTAAA
The DNA here is from genome assembly GCA_025531955.1 of Erythroxylum orinocense. Lineage (NCBI taxonomy): Eukaryota > Viridiplantae > Streptophyta > Magnoliopsida > Malpighiales > Erythroxylaceae > Erythroxylum > Erythroxylum orinocense. The sequence goes on along the minus strand of JANZLX010057396.1, from coordinate 20,235 downwards.
CAGTTATCTTTTCTCAGGATAGCCTTCATCTTCAACTTCCACAATGAGAAATTACTTTCATTGAACTTTTCAATCTCAAATTTTACTGCCATTGCTTTTATCACGAATAGAATTTTAGCTCCCATTATTTCACATTAATAATACCCGTATGTATAAATAGTATCTGTACATATGAATAGTTCCATATGTGTGAATAGTATCATATGTGTGTGTATTAATAGCATCATACATGTGAATAGTACTTTATACTTGAATTATAGTAACTGCACAGTTTAATGCAAAAATAAATGCATGGACAGTTGTCACCTTTTTTGGTCACTATTCACTAACTTTTGCCGTGCTCACTCGAACTCCAAAAGGATTAAGCCAAAAAATTCTTTGTAATTTTCTCAACTAGCTTTGATACCACTTTTTGTAAAAAAAAATGATTGCATTAGAGTAGGTTCGCATCTAAATAGAACTGAAGGAATAGTAATGAATACACAGATTTTAAGTAGAAAACCACCAAATTAGGGTAAAAATCACTGGCAAGGATAGAAGAATTTTACAACTGAAAAAATGGAGAATTACCAAAAGAAACTAGACCTACAAAAAAGGCACATAATATTTTTATCTCTCTTTCTCTTTCTTTTCTCTCTCACCTCACTTCTCTCTTCTCTGCTAATGGGATGGACTCTTTTTGTTTAATAGGCAAGAGATTGAAGGTATGGTTGTCTTATTAGGCATGTTAGCCAAGCCTACTAAGTATGATAATGAATAGGTTAAATGCTTGCAAATTAGTAACTGGTAAGTGTTTTTAGATTTTCACACCATACTTACATACAGAAGAGGGGGCATAAATATCAACTTCCTTAGCATAATGAAACTTGTTAAACTAGAAAACAAACACTTAAAACATTGAAAATAACAAGATCATACTGTTTTAATCTCATTATGGGTTATGTTTTCCAAGAGTTTCTCTAGTGATAAATAAACCTGCTAAACTACAGTAGAACATAAGTCAAATATTCCCAATGCTTGAGTCATACACTATTAAGGACAAGAACATGTTCTTTTATTTCTTAATTGGTTTTTATCAACTTCCTCTTCAAGATACAAGAAGGTGTGAGGTGACATGACATAAAGAGTTTCAAAAAAGACACCATTAATGCAACATAAAAAAGAGTTTCAAAAAATATTTGATAAGAAGTAACAGAAAATATTACGACGAATAGCTGTCGGAGAAGAAGAAGAAAGAGGAGGAGATAGGAGATAAACCTATTAATAAATTAAATAAACTGGTTCCACGTTTAATAATAAAATAAAATATTTATATTTTTTAAAATAAGTGGGTTCTACCTTACCACGTTAACAATCACGTGGTGCAATGGGACCTACAAAAAATAATAAAAAAATGGTAAGTCAGATCTGACTTGGCACCTAAAATAATGGTTTAAATTTTTTGTTAAATTTAACTTTTTTCAAATGTTAGAGTTAGAATTTTTAACTCCGAAATATTTAGGTCGAACTTGTCGATTGATGCAAAAATTAGGGTTAAAAGTGACCTTTTTGCCTAGAATAACCAAGAACAATGCTTGATTACGCTAGACCAGACTTAATAGGAGTGGATTCCAGCATTTTCACACTAATAATTAACACCAACAGTTTTGAAATTAAGCTAAGTATTATTCAAATGATGTAATAGTCTGTTTAGTTTGATAAGCTATGAGATGGGGACCTAACGCAGACAACTCAATAAGATTAAGATTATTCCCATTTTCATTTAGGGGTAAGGCAAAGCAATGGTTGAATGCTCTACCTACATCATCACTTACTATGTACGTTCAAGTAGTAAAGAAGTTTCTTTTAAAGTACTTTCTACTAGTAAAGACTGTTAAGTTAAGGAATAACATCTCCTCCAATTCCTAGGTTAATTTAGAGGCATTATATGGCACATGGGAGATGTTCAAAGAGATGTTAAGGAAATGCCTACATTATGGTCTACCTATGGATGCAAATCCAGACCTTTTGTAATTGGCTAAATCAAACTAAAAGTTAGACGATAGATGCAGCAACTAGGAGTACAGAAGTAGCCCATGACCTCACTGAAGACACGACTATGAATAATTATCAGTGATGCTCCTCTCAAGCAAGACTTAACAAGCTAATGGGGGTATTTGAAGTAGATACAATGGCACAATTGATGAACCAAGTGGAAGCTTTAAACAAAAGATTGATAGATTAACTATGAATCTGTAGTTTCAAGTTACACAGTGTAAGGTGTGTAGGCTAGAACATTCAGGTGAAAACTATCAAGCATTATAGCCCAAATATGTGGATTATATGGAGAATGCTACTAGACCCCAGAGCAATCCGTACAATAATACGTATGATCTGAGATAGAGGAATGACCCTAATTTCTCTTGGAGGAATCAAAGGTAGATTAAAAAACAACCCTTCATTAGGATTTTAGCAATAAACAGCTCAGACTAAAACAAAATTTAGAAGACATAATGTTCAAGCTCATTCAAGTGCAAGATATTAAAGAACATAGGCTTCTATACCTAACTTGGAGGTTCAGATCAGTTAACTTGCAAAGTTAGTATCAGAAAGACCATAGGGGAGTTTTCCTAGTACCACTAAAATAATTTTTAAAGAACATTTCCCTTAGAAGTGGAAAAGATCTTTAAGATTTAAAAAAACTCCAAAAGAACCAAAAGTCAAGAAAAAGTTAAAGGCGTAGCAAACCTTAAAAAAGTTCAGGAATTTTGACCTGGCATCCCTTGCCTTGCCAAAGTGAAGAAGGTTTAATGGATGAATAGTATGGTAAGTTTCTTACACTGTTTAAGCAACTCCAGATTAACTTACCCTTTGTTGAAGCTCTTGTGCAAATGTCAGAGTATTTGAAATTTTTAAAGGAGCTCTTATCAAATTAGAGAAAGTTATAGAAGTTGGGGATTGTAATACTGAGTGGAAGATGCTCATCAATTCTAAAAAAACAAGCTACCAGAGAAGATCACAAATCTAGGGAGTTTTACTATCCCTTGTCAAATTGGTAGTTTAAAATAGATAAGGCTTTAGCCAACTTATGGGTTAGTATTAATATGACGCCTTGCTCTTTATTTAAGAAACTAGGATTAGGTAAACTAAAACCTACTAGGATAAGTTTGCAGCTGGTAGATAGATCAGTGAAGCATCCTAAAGGAATTATAAAGGATATTCTTACTAAGGTTGATAATTTATTTTCCTAATAGACTTTGTCATCTTTGACTTAGAGGAAGATGTAGAGGTACCTCTAGTCCTTAGTTGAACCTTTTCAGTGACTGTTAAGTCGATTAATAATGATGGCTAAGGCAAGTTAATACTAAAGGTAGGGATGAAAAGGTTGTATTTAAAAATTCTAAATTAAGTATGACATTACATTAATAGATGCACCTAAGTCTAGCATGGAACACTTAATTTTCTTATCTCCAATGATATAAGGAAGTGTAAACATACTAGATCTTTTCTTATTTTGGTAATTTTCTATTTATAGTTGATACATTCTTAGCCAAAATTATTCTCTCTTTATACCTCAGTTTCCTTTTATTTGTGCATAGTTCTTTCAAGAACTTTGTGTATTTTGGAATTTTCTTGATGCCTTCTAAAAATGATATATTGATTTCTACCTTTCTGAAGGTCTCCAAAATATATCTTTCATATTTCTCTTCTTTGGATTTAGCCAACCTATAAATGAAAGGAGGTATACATATATTAGTTGATATCAATATGACAAATCATCTTTTGCCTTTATTGAATTTTAAGCTAGAGATTAAACTTTCTTCTCTCCTTTATTAGGTTTTTCTATCTCTACTATTAAGGAAGATCTAGATTGAATTTCCTTCCCACTTCTCAATGTCAATATACTCACATTCTCGTTAAGATTCACCACCGTTTGTGAAGGTAATTTGCCCAATTTTTGTGATTCTAATTACTAACAGAGGCAGCTAATTAAGTGACATGATTTTGTCAGTTCTAAATATATCCTATTTCATATTGAAATTATTGAGAATCAGTAGTAACTGACTTAATAATTTCATCCAAAGACAAACCTGAATTTGAAGATTGAGATTGAGTGTGTACGTGATTGAGGTTGTCTACTGAAATTGTGAGGTTGGTATCTTTATTGCCCTCCTTGATTTTCATAGCTAAAGTTTGAGCGATCTCTCTACCTTAAGTCATAATGGTTAGAATAAAGGTCATATTTTAATTGATGTTGACTAGGAAATCTCCTTATTACATTAGTTTCTTAAAAGGATTTTTATTGCAATGTAGGGCACATATCTATATTACGTTAGCTTCTTGAAGGGAGCTTATTATAATATAAAGCACAGATCTCTAGGATGCCTAAAGAATGAGCATATTTTGCACACTCATGTTAATTTCAATTGATCTATAGTCATTTAACAAACTAGAGTGGTTAAATCTAAAATTTTATTCTTATAGTATTACTTACGTTATTTATGCACTTAATAGTTCCATCCATTCTTGTCCTGAATTGCTGAAAATTTTCAGCCATGTTTGAAATTAATTCCATGGCTAGTTATGGTGTATTGTTTACCAAAGCTTTGCCACTAACTGCTTTACCATATTCCTATCCATTGAAAATAGCCCGCTAAGAATATAATGGTATGGGCAACTAGCACATAAGTCCTTAAACCTCTTATAATATTTATACAATGTTTCTTTGGTGAATTATCTTATCTTATATGATATCCTTCTGATATTGGTTTCCCGTGATGTAAGAAAAAACTTGTTGGACCTCGATCTTTTAGTGGAATTTAGAAATAGTAAATGAAATTAAATGAGTATGTTTGGATATGTATTATGTTATCGATGAACTTGTGCTTTAAGAAAATTAATGAGGAAAGAATCGATTAGTTTTGATGACTGATATTTGAATAGATTTGTTTGGGTTATGAAAGTTTAAGTGAATGAGATGATTGAAACGGAAGTTGAAAATCAAGAAATAAAGAGAAAGTGTGAGAATATGAAGAATTGAGAAAGTTTGACTTTTTGGAGTAGAGAGTTGACTTTTTGATTTAGGCAGAATTTGAGAAAATGATCTTCATGAAACTTGTAGCTTCTGTTGAGAGCTTTCTATCGCCATAAAGTATGACATTTTTCGATATTAGGATTGAAAGTTATGATCTTCCGAAGATAAGGTTATTTTGCTTTGTTTTTGAAAAATGCTATTAAGGGTAAGTTTGTGTGTACTGCTTTGAGGCCAATTTCTGTACTGATGTAGTTTGAATTGGAGTAAGTGGTCTACATGAAAGTTGTAGCTTGTCTTTCAATCTTTCCAACGCTATAAAGTATGCAATTTTTGGATGTGGGAATTGGAAGATATAGAATTTGGAAGTTTGGATGTGATATAGGATGACACATTAGCTGGTTGAAACTTTGACTGAAAAATTGACCTAGTTAGAGGTTGAATTTGCTTTTAAGTTCTTCATGAAAGTTTTAGATTATATCTTGATCTTTCCTTTGATGTAAATTATGCAATTTTTGGACCATGGAATAGGAAGTTATGATTTTTGGAAGTTCTGTTACTGTTATGAGATGACAAGTATAGGACAGAAATTTTGATTTGAAATTTGACTTCCTTAGAGGACAAATTGATTTTTCGGTCCTTCATGAAAGTTGTAGGCTGCTTCTTGATCTTTTCATTGATATATAATACGACTTGTTTGGACCTTGGAGTTGAAAGATAGAAATTTTAGAAGTTGTGTTACTGTTTTGGAATGGTAAGTAGGGGCAGTAAGTTTGATTGGATTTTTTACCCCTTTAGAGATGGAATCGATTTTTGAGTTCTTCAAGGAAGTTGTTGAGCTTCCTTTGACCTTTTTATCGATACAAAAATTGCAATTTTTGGAGTTTTGAGTGAAAAGTTATGAATTTTTGAAGTTCAGTGGTTTTTAAATAAAAAAGAAAAGAAAAATCGGAGCCAGATGGCTCGCAATCGCGAGCGGTCGCGATCGCAACTGCAAGCCGGGTGCTACAGTGCAGTTTAATTTTTTTTTTTTGAAATTTTGTTCCATTCTTTTACTTATATCTTTTCCGTTCGATATCCGATTGACATGATTTTTGAAGCGTTGGATTCCTAAGACAATTATCTACATCTTCATGAGAAATTTATAATTTTTGAGATTAAATTGAAAGAGATTGATTTAATCAAAGTGAGTTTGGAAATTTTCTGAACATAGTTTAGTCTTTTGAGAAATTCTTGATCTGCGGAGATCCGATTGAGTTGATTCTTAAGTCAAAATAAAATAGAGACTTGGGGCTACAAATCATATGAGGAATGAAATTTCAATTTAGCCCCTAAGACTTTCAATTTCTGAATTGAAGTTGAGTTTAATGTTCAGTCTTGGATTAGTAAGAGTTGAAAGTATTTTGGCCATAACGTTTGTTTTAGTCACCCAAATGAGGTGATTTTTGCTTTGGATTAAACTAGAGAGATAGGGCTACAATTTGTCTGAAGAAAGTGAATTTTAATTTAGTCTTTAAGAATGTCAATTTTCGGATGGAAGTAAATCACTGGAAAATGTTTCAGCATAGTGATAGTCCGAAATGTTTTGGAGCATAACATTTGGTGTAGTACACCAAATTAAATGATTTTGGTAGCGTTACGAAATTGAAACAATGAGGAACATTTCTCTAGAAGGAAGTTTTAGCAAATTCCTTCATTTTGATGGTTAGAAAAATATCCTGAAGTAATCATGAATTAAAAAGAAGTTTTAAGGGGCAATTTTGGAAGTTCACTTAAAGGGTTAAGTTTTAAGGCTAATAAGGAAGGGCTTAATGGTCTTTTTTGCTTTCATTAAATGAAAGACAAGTGAGCTGTCGTTTTTCTCTTCATGAAGCACGATACTTAAGAGAAAAAGGAGAGGAAAAAAAGAAAGAAAGAAGAGAGAAAGGAGAAAAGAGCAAGTTCAGTCGGTGGAGGTGGAGAAGAAGAAAGAAGAAAAAAGGTATTAGGGTTTCGTTTTTCTTGGGTTTTAAGTGAGATTTGAGAGATGATTCAAGGGGGAAAAGGTGGAAGAGTATGAAAGCTTCCTATAGAGCTAAGAAAATCCGAAAATGGAGAAGATTAAGGTAAGAGATGATTTTTGATCTTTGAGTTTTTAAAAAGATTTTGGTTTAGATAGTTTAAGAATGTTATGGGATTGTGATTTCTAAGTTAATTTTAGTGATATTGCCCTCTATGATGTTCAATTGTGGATGTTTATTAATTAGGGATTTTTGTCTTGAATTAGGGATTTAAGTGAGGCTTTGGAGGAATTGAAGCTTTGGAAAAGTTTCTAGCATGGATATGAGGTGGGTACCATGTTTATAATTTTAATTCTAAGCTATGTATTGAATTTTGAAAAATCAAGAAAGTGAAAGAAAGGGTTTTCGAATTTTATTGTTTCCGAATGATTTTGAAAAATTGTTACAAAGGTTAAATTCATTGTTTTCAATGATTTGATAAATTGATAAAATTTTTGAAATTCATTATTTATGAATGAATTGATAAATTATGAAAATTGTTGCATTTCCTGGTTTGTGAATGATTGCGCATTTTACTATGTGAAATTGTGACATTATGAATGAATTTGTGTTTGCTTATGACATGATTATAAGATTGTAGTTTTTGAAAGATGCTTCTGGGCAGTTTGATTTGATGTGTGAAATGTGTTATGTGGGTTTAGTTAGGTCCCATAAGAGGGTCAAGTGCACTTATCTAGGCTTCGCCTGCTTACTCGCTAGCGGCATTGGAGTTCCTTTTAAGGACTCCCATAAGTTCACGGCTATACGGAAAGGTGTAGTATGTTCTGTTCACGACTAGCGGTCCTGTATAGTACGTTCTATTTCCTGGACCGACCCAAACCATTTCTGATGTGTTATGTGTTTTTGTTTTTGTTAATAAATGTGATGCATTCATGTTCTAAAATTGTTCATGAATTCTTTGATAAATTGAGAAACTTTGAAAAATAAGCAATTGATGGATTTTCTACTGTGAAATTTTTATAAAAATGGCAAAAGTTTTTGAAAAATGATTTTTGCTTATTTTTTGATTTATAAACATGTTATCCATGAGCTATCAAGCTCACCCCCTTTCATCCCCATCTCCAGGTCATCATGATGGAGATCGGATGAAAGAAAGACAAGACGTTTGTCCGTCATGTGTGACTATATTTTTGTTTAAATTGGATTATTGTAACAAATGAGGGCTTAGGCTTATGTTGGGGTTTTTGGAGATTCTTGTATCTTGGTACTTTAGTTTATGAAAGTAATGTTGTATTCATGGCTTGAAAATGCCACTTTTGTTAGGTGATGTATTTCTTTTAGAGTATGTAAATAAATTTAGGATGTGTATTTAGATTAAAAAGTGAATTACGGTTTTGTATATAAATTGCTTATAATTGTGAATGTGATATTGGATTCTGGACAGGAGGTTCGATGATGTTGATTGATTGATAATTATTTGAAGTGCTATGTATATGATGATGTTGGTTGTGTTTGTTTATGCTGAGTTTCCAGACAGGAGGTCCGATGATTGTGTGATTGAGATGGAAATATTGAAGTGCCTATTGTGTATTTATGCATATGTGTATTAAGTGTCGTTTGGCAAAAAGAAAAGAATAATAAGACTTTGATTATTAATGAGTTTTGATTGATGTGGAAGAGTTAAGTGTATTGAGGGATGGATGATTTTTCCAATAGAAAAAGTTTATTGTTTTGATTTGTATAAGATTGAATAAAGATAAAAGGAATGAATAATATGAAAGAAATGAAAGAGTAAGAAGAAAAAAAATTTATACTGGGTTTTGGTTTGGCTTAGTTTAAGGTTTTCAATGCGACCCTTTTGTTTTGTCAAAAAAAGTTTAAGTTCTCGGATGTTGGAAATTTGTTTCGGTTCGATTGAACCGTTTGTTTACTTCGTTTTCAATTTGCTTTCGATTCGTTTCGCTTCGAAATCCGTTCCTTCGATTTCTGCTTTCGATTATGTCGGAATTAAGTTATTGTTCTTAAGCGATTTGCTTTCGTTTTGTAAATCCGATTCTTCGATTTTGCTTATGTTTTTGTTTCCACACGCGTTTGCGTTTGATTTGTTTCGCCTTTTTGTTTTTCGTTTTTCGTTTTTTTCTGGTTGGAGTCTGGTTCTGAAATCAGGTCCCAACAAGGTTCTATTTTATCTTTAGAGAAATCTACTTGTAATGCCTATGATAGGGAAAGGCTTGTAGGATCTGGGTGTACGGGGTAAGCCTGTTGGCTTGGGTTTAGATTTTTAGCCTTTCGGTGTCTATGGTATTTATTTGTTTTTCGTCAAGAAAAAAAAGAACATACATAAATAAACACTTGAAATTTGTGAAGATTAATCGATACTGAACTTTAAAAATACGAAGTCTCTATATACTTCACATGTAAAAATATGTCCCAATTTCAACACTTAATATGATTATGGTGTAACCATATAGGTTTATCACTAAGCCAATAGTAATTAATCCAATTAATTATTAATCAAGATTGGTGTTTAATAACACTTCTCAACGACCGGATAGTGTAAAGTAATAACCTTATAAAGACGAAACCTGTTTAAGGATAATATATTATTACCTTCTATCATTACATCTTCGGATTACGTTAAGGTATGACTTAACTGTCAAACCTATTAGATAACCAACTATGTTACATGTCGATCATTAATGATTGGTGAATGACTTAGAAAATTCCTTTTCCTCACTCATTCAATCACCTTAGCCAAGGTCTTGAAAAAACCATTAAGTTTAATAATAACATAGAGCTCAAATTCATTACCTAGAATCAATGGATCCTATCTTGACTCACCACTAATTAAATAGGGATTTAATTATATCCAATGATCATTCAACTAGCATTTTTATATATTAAGTGTCTGGCATGAAAACATGATAAGTGACCTATTGATTACTATAATTAAAAAACCAAAGGGGGTTAATTGTTTCGCAAACTTCTTTGGCACTAACAAAATAAAAACAAGTAAAATCGAAATAATAAAAACACCAGAATATGGTAACACAGTTTGGCACACCTTGCCTACATCTGCAAGGCCCTCACTCAACTTAATACCTTTCACTGAAGTACAATAGATTTTTACCCAAGGCTTAACTGAGCCCACACCACTCAACCCTTGACATTATCTCTCAACCTCACTTTCTGTGAAAGAATTTCATACCCAATAACATGGCCGACTCGTGTTAACCTCGTCGAAGGATTTTTCTCTACTACTCTTAATGAAATACAATTAATAAAATAATTAACGAAAAACTTAAGTGAATAAAATAACCAGAAACAAAAACGAAAACACTTGAGACAAAAGAAAAGAAAAACTTCCCAAAAATTTAAGCTCCACTGAAATAAATCTGGAAGTCGTCGCAACAACAATGGGAAAGCAGTCCACCTAAGAGCCACTCCACAAATATTTCTCAATTCAGCCTCCAACAAATTAAACGGATATCATGCACATCACCCGAAGCACTTACGCACAAGACATCAGCCATAAGTCTTTAACAAAAAAAATGCCCTCGTGTATTTCAAAAAAATCACTTCAATTCACAATGAAACTTGCGGTAATACTATCCAGCCACAACACCCATGCCCAATCTGTAGCTCCCTACCATATGCCATCTACAACTGTCTCATGATGTCCTTCAATCCACTAGCATAAAACACACACATACCACTCAAAGCACTCACGCTCACACACCAAAAACCATCCAGCTGTAGGTCTATGTTTCACACATCAGATGGACTGTAAACAATTGATTTCAATACATCCACCAAGAGACATGCTCACTCTGTAACATCCCAAACCACTCGCTTACAGATATTGTCCGCTTTGGATCTTGGCCTAGCTAAGCCCTCATGGTTTTGCTTTTCTCGAGGCCTTCTTAGGAGGTCACTCATACTAGAACTACTCTCACCCAAGAACATTTAACCTCATAGTTCCGATGGGATCTGGTGCATTAGGCCATGGAAAATGCATCTGTAAGGGAGAGGTATCCGTACTCTTATAAGGCATATTTTGTTCCCCTCTCCAACCTATGTGGGATCTCACACTCTTCAACCCCTTAGGGCCTAGCCCTCTTTGGGGCCCAGCCTAGTTGACACAACGGTTCGGATACTAGCTCTAATACCACTTGTACATCACAGACCACCCGCTCACAGATATTGTCCGCTTTAGGCTTTGGCCCAGCCAAGCCCTCACGGTTTTGCTTTTCCCGAGGCCTTTCCTAGAGGTCACCCATCCTAGAACTACTGTTACTCAAGCACATTTAACCTTGAAATTTTGATGGGATCTAGTGCATTAGGCCATGGAAAATGCATCTGTATGGGAGAGGTATTCGTACCCTTATAAGGCGTACTTCGTTTCCCTCTCCAACCAATGTGGGATCTCACATACTCACCCACACATCAGCAGTAGGCTTCCCTCTTTTTTCACTCAACCAAAAAGTCTCTACATATGTTTCCAGAAGGATTGTCTTTAAATCACTAAAAAACTTACAAAAATGCCCTTAACCCTTTAGCCACACTTTTACACAGAACTACTTTGTTCACACCTAAAACATCCAACCATGTCCTTCTGCTACTTCATACACATAAATCAATTTTTATTCAAACTAGAATTGCTTCAATATCCTTTATGCCAAAAAAAATATGGCAGTACACATATGAATTAGCAATATGATAATGATAGACTTCCACTTTATGTCGAATTATTTTTCAGTTATAAGTGTAGCAACCACATCACTTTGAGTCCAAGTCCAATTAATATCTTATATGTCCAATTAATGAATAATGCCAAAACTAATTATTTAGATATATAACATATATCCTAACAATCTCCTCCTTTTTGGCATTGTTTATCACAAATATGTAGCTCCCCCTAAATAACATAATTGGACATATAAGTATCAAATTCACAATTCAACTACTCCCACTTAATCAAATATCAAGTTTCAAAGAACATCAAGTTTATCCAATCATCCAAATTTCTCCTTCTTAGGACAAAAAGATACTAAAAAGCACAACAAATAGTCACGCATATACCTTGAAATCTCCCCTTGAATGGAACATTCACCATAAACAATCTGATATCTCCCCCTTGAGACAAAATAGTATCAAAACGCATAATCATACCAACGAAATAATTATATGCACACTAAGAAGACAAATTACCACCATTCAAAACACTGATGATAGATATGCTCAAAAGATACCCGAGAGAGATCCATACTGATGCAAGAGCTAAAGAGTCTTTGGTAGAGCCAAAAAGAAGTCACAATGCAAACTACTAAAACGATGAGACGACAATAGCAACATAAAACTAAAGAACTGAAAAAAATATTTCCGTTTTTATTTTTTTGTTTTTTTGTTTTTTTTAACAACACAAAAAAACTTCAAAAATATAAAGCACATTGTCCCTGTGCCGCTCGAAGAATCTCAAACATGGTCTTTTTCTTTGGCTCAAATGAGGATGTGTAATATAAATAGCCTGCAAGTCCTCAATAATCAACCCTTTTTCTTTCTCTTATTTTTCTTCTTTCGCTGACATCTCTAATGAAATTTTTTACTGGATGGTTTCTTCAGATTCGAGATAAAGAATCTCGATTCAAATCAGCTTATAGTGTTTTGGGTGATTCATCATTCGAAGTAACTGAAAGTTCTTCAATTTGTGCAGTTACTTCCTCAGCAGTAACTAACTGCAAATCTGGGCAATTTCTTTTTTTTCCTTCACTAAATTTTTGTGCTTGTATAACCCTTTCTAATCCAACCTTGTTTCGATATCATGGGATGCTGCTACAAATTTAATAGAGAGTGTCAAGATTTTCGGTTTTGTCTTCTTTGAAACAACATCTGTAGTAACTGATAACATCTTGGCCTTATATGTCCAATGACTCCATAAAAATGACACGTGGGTATAAATCTTCGATTTTTTCTCGATGTTTCTTCTTCTCAGACAGATTTGGATATGTCATCTTTCTTCTTATTCACTTTAGAGTATTCACCCTTATAACTAATGCCTTGAAGATCCCCTTTAACTTTACCAATTTCCAACAACTTTTTTAGCTTTTCCGTGCCTCCATTCAACATCCTCAATCTCTTTTCAGTACTTATCAATTTCATTCTAGCTTCTCCAAGCTCATCTGACATCAACATCAGCTTCTTTTCTAACTCTTGTATGATGTTCTTCATGTAAAGATTCTCTTCCTTCAATCTTTCATTCTTTCTACATGTTTTCACCCATTTATCATATATAGCTTTGTAATGCTCGTAAATATTCTCTTTTTTATCATCTATGCCACTTCCATCGCTGTCATAATATGATATTGGATCTTGAGCTGGATTGTTTTCGAAATTTTCTGATTTTTCCTTTTTTCGACCTTCAATTACTTCCTTCTCAGTTACTGTTAAGCAAGTAACTGGACTTTTGCTATGTAGGGCAGTCAACGAAGCACCATTAGCTATTTCTTCTCTACAATATTCACTCTTGGTGCTTATGAAGGACTTTCCTTTTTTATTCTTCGCAGTATTGACACATTCGAATTGAATGTGTCCAAAACCTTGACACTCATGGCATTGAATTCTCTTTTCCTTCCGTTCACCCTTTTGTGTCTTGACTTGTTGTCTTCAATTGTTACTCGATGAATTTCTGCCATATTGTCTAAAGTCATAGTTGTCCTTCTTCATTCTTTTTAGCCATTTACCAAAATTTTATGTGAGTAGTACCAAGTCTTCGTTTTCATCTAATTCATCTTCCACATCACTCATACTTTTTCTAGTTTTCACCTGTAGTGTTTCTCTTGTAGTCATGTTCGTGAAACTAGGATTTGCACTAACTTGCTACCAAGTTCTGAATCGGTGACCTTGCTCTGATACCAATTGAAACACCAAAGTGGTTAATTATTTCGCAGACTATCCAAAATATTCTTCGCACAAACAGAGCAAAATCTCACAAATGCAAAATAATAAAGACACCGAAGTTTAGTAATGCAGTTCAGCACACTCTGCCTACGTCTGTGGGGCCCTCACCTAGATTAATCACTTTCACTGTAGTTCAACAAAAATTACACAAGATTGATCTAACACAGTACCACTAAATCTATGTAACTATCCCACAACCTAACTACCCGTGAAAAATTTTCACACCCGATAACAAGAACAACTCGTGTTAACCTCATCAGAGGATTTGTCTCACTATTTTCACTCAAAAACAATAATAAATAAAACAAAAAAAGGAAAACTTCCCAGATCTGAAATTATTCAACAATAGAGCCAAGTTGTTGCACCCACAAATCACGCATCCATCAACAGTCGTTCTCCTATGTGCCGTAACCAGTAACCTCCATCAAGGACACAGAAAATCAGTAACTCACCTTCATTCGTGAACTACTAATTAGAAGTTATTCATCGTGGGAAAAAGAGCTGCTCACCATCACATACGCAATCAACCTAACAAATAACAAAACTAAAACAACAGTGACTCACACAATCACTCCATCAAAACCACCTGTTCGCAAGTTACTCAACAGCAACTTTTTCAAAAACACGACAACAATTCACAAACACACCTGAACTCTTCCACTTACGTAAACAACCAGACTCCTTACTCACCAAGGAGACAACATCCAGCACACCAAATCATACGCAACAAGGAAAACTAATAAAAACCCCTGTTTCATATGTGACCCACATAACTTCACTCGACACAACAGCTACACATACGTGAACTACTTACTGCAGGATTTTTCAACTTACGTGTTCACCTAGAATCCTTCCACAATCAAGAGATATACAAGTATATGGATAATCTTCAAGGATTAAGATTCCACTGTAAATAAGATGTTTGTTTAAACTAGATTTCTTCAGTGATAAAGATATGTGGCAATGCAATCTTCAAGGCATATAATAATTCCTATGTCCAATTTAAAATGTCAAAACCAAATAGGATACATATTAACAGCATACAATATGAAAAGACAAGAATATGAGATGTTTTCAGAACCTTTATTAGAAAACTAATAACTTGCCTAAGACATCCTAAAAATATTAGCGACACTTTCTTTGTTGACTATAATGTTTAGTACTAGTTGAGTCTCTTTTTATTATGGTTTCTTTAAATGGTAATTATTAGTAATTAAGTTACTCTTGTGCTTGGATTTTTTACAAGTACTCTATTATTAGGACCAACACTAGTTCCCTCTTTTATTGACATATATCTACAATATTTTCTTAATACAATTCATTTTATTTCAAAAAATTAACTAATAACTTAAATTAGGGTTTAGAGACTTTACAAGAGTTACAATGTAAATAAAATAAGGGATAGTTACGCCCACAACATAAGGACTCTGTCTTTTTTATATATGACATGTTTCAGACTTTAAAACACTACTTTTGTGCTTTAATAGTGATGTACCACTTTTGCACTAAAAAGGAAAAAAATTAAAGTAAAACCCCTTTCAGACTTCTTTTGTTAAAGTTGAAAATTGTTGAAAATATACTAATATTGGATGATTTTAAATATGATCTAGTTTTCAATAGTTAGCTAGTTTTGAAGTTTTTTAAGGAAGATAATTGTATCAAATTTAATATAAGGATTGAATTAAATAAAATTTGATGCCAAACGTGAGAAATAGCAAAGTTTTGTGGTGTTCCAATCTTTTATGTAGGTTTATGCCATACTTTATCCTATAACCAATTTAAAAAACAAGAACAAACCATGTAGTTTAGATCGAGGCAAATCTAAAAACTTTATTACAATTTATATATTATGATTCCTCAAAATAGATATTGTGGCACTTTTTTTTGTTTATATAAATTGAACACTTATTTTGTTCAAGTCTTAAACTTCATCTTTTTAGGTAAAGATCTAAACTTGTAACTGCTTAGTTCTTATTAAGTATTTTTTAAAAAAACTACTTAGTTTTTAAGAAGAATCAAATTTTACTCCTTAGTGTGCTCTACTTCCTCAATCTCGAATGGAGATAACATTTGTTCCAATAAATTAGGCATCACAAATTTATAACTATTAACTAGTAACTTCTTTGTCAAACCAAAAAATGAACAGGAAAATTATTATCTTAAAGAATATAGCAATTTGTTGACAAATTATCCTCTTAAAAGAGAAAATTATATAACTAGAAAAAGATGAGAATGTTATCTAAATGGAGTAAAACTATGCAGTAAGAATTTTATTTTCTTTTATTATAACTTGGATAGAAGTGTCAAATTAATAATTACTATATCATTTTTTGATGATAAAATTTCTTTGTTAATTTAGGTTTATGTCAAATACTTTTATAGTGATTCACATGCTATATTCTTAGTCATTATATTTTATATAATTACGGTTTTATATAAAATGGTGTGAATATTACATGAATATTAATTTGATTATCTTGTAAATGTTGTATGGAAATTAAGAATTTTGCATGAAAATGGATGTGACATACAAATTGCATGTCACACACATTAATTCAAGTTAATTCTATGAAGGCACACATGTTAATTCTACACACACACGATTTAAATGCACACACACACACACGTTAATTCTATATACGCACACATGGTTTAAATGCACACATACACACACACGTTAATTCTACACACACAAACACACACAGTTTAAATGCACATACATATGTTAATAATATACACACACATGTTCATTTCAGGCACACACACATGTTCATTTTCCAGTTGCAACGTTCTCATCTCACCATGTATGCTTCACTTTAATTCCATTCTCACAGCCAAGCACACACAATCATACTCCAAGCAACATGCATTAATATATATGTTTAATCACTCACGTTAATTGCATGAAACACCAACTGTCATTCTCACATTTTTCTAGCTGCTTACTTCACGATTCTCTTCATCACCATGCATGCTTAACATTTTTCTGATCTAGTCATGTCCACGGTTTTACATCAATCTACACCTAGCCATTGTCTTGAACATGTCACGATTGTGACATTTAAGTCACAACCGTGCATGGTATTTAACATGCACGGGCATGACATGTAAGTCACACCCGTGACTTACTTTGAAATGTTTTAATTTTTATTCGCATTTTTAACATATGGCAACTTAAGATGTTCAAGCACAAAACCCTAGACGAAAAGAGAATCTAATAACAGGCAAAACGGGGGGTGGTTGAAAAATAATCATCTTTCATTCACTGTTTAATTTGTTCTCTAACAGAGAGACACTACAGACATGGCAGGTGCAAAGAGATAGAAAAATAAGATAAACAGAGAAAAGAAACAAAGTGAGTCTGGAAGAAGAGTAAACAACAGAGAGGTGGAAGCTTGGGAGAGGCCGAAAGCGAAAGTTGAAGCTAAATCCCATTCAACTTGAGTGAACATTCGTCTGGGAAGAAGTTGAAGCAAAAGGTGAGAGCCAAAGTTGGTAGCATGAGAGGGAGTAGATATCTCCACAACTCTTCATCCGATGATTTGTTTGCCTATTCTATTTCTCATTTGTTGCTCTATTTCTTTCATTTTACTATCTGTTACTAGCTGACTTATACTCTTATTAGTTTAGCCGACTATTATTTGCTTCTTTTGATAATCCATTCGATATTCACTTTTTTATTATTGCTTTAATACTTTTGTTGATAGTAACATGAGATTCAAGTGTTTAATGATGATGAATGTGGTGATATTCGTGATGGGCTGATCTTTTTTCTTAAGAATTAATGTAGCTATTTAGTTGAATATGCGTAATTGGATTATGAATCTATTATCTTATTTATTGATGTGATTTTTGAACTAAATGAATGTAATAGAATGGCCAAACTTTGCATCATTTTAGTGTTAAATGAAGATTCAAGAGATGAAGTTTAATACGGATTGAGAAACTATGGACACTTAGTTTAAGAACTAGAAATATATTAACTTAAAGTGGTAATTGGTGGTCGGTTTTTTATTAGTCATTTGGATAATAACTTGTTGAATGTGAAAGTTAGACTAGTTCAATATTCGAATTGATTTAGAACCTAACTATTAATTTTAGTAAGACAACAATCCAATCATTTTTCCTTAATCATGTATAGGAGATTAAATTAGTGAAATTAATTCTCAAGAGTTTGTCCACTTTGATTAATCTATTTGTCTTTACTCCCAATTGATTCTGTCTACTTTTCAATTTAATTTTGTAATTTTCCTTAATAACTTTCACTGACCAATCGGGGTAAAATGTCTAAGAATGCATTGTTTTTATTTTTATTTTTAATTCAAACTTTATTTACGTTGACTAATTTCACCTCCGTGGGAGACGACCCCGGGTTATCGACTACAACTATCTCGTATACTTGCGAATAGGATATCCTAGGTCTTTTTAGAACTTTTTGGACATAACTAGTTTTTTATGCCATTACCGGGGAGGTGTTTAGTGTTTTGAACTTGAATTAATTTTGATTGATTTTATTTGCTAAAGTGATTTTGATTGTTTCGTCAATTGTTTTGTCTATTTATGCATACAATTTTGTCGTGTTATTTCATTGAGTTATTTTAGTAATTTTTGTTATTAATTCACTGTTGTTTTTATTTGGTTTATATGAGGAAGGAGGTCTCAGGAAGGTGAACTTGCTCCCTTTATTGACAACGTACATCGGATAAGAGAACTTCTAAGAGACTTTAAAGACAATCTTGAGGTACTCAAACCAGAAGATCAAGAGATAGGTGAAAGGTAGCCAGTAATAAAGCAGTATGCCAAACCGGTAATTGGTACTGCTACTTCATGCATTCATCTGGGAAAGACAGCTAGAAACTATGAGTTGAACAGTATCCACTACAATATGCTGCCATCTTTCTAGGGTATTCCCAACAAAGACCCTTTAAACTTTATTCAGGAATTCTATAGCACTCTCAGGACATTCCCGTTGGATGGCTTAAATGAAGATCAACTCAGGATAAGGTGCTTCCTGTACACATTTAAGGACCGAGCCAAGGCAAGGTTGATGACCCTTCCACCCAATTCATTGACTACATGGGAAGAGGTGTAAAACAAGTTCATAGGAAAGTTCTACTCCCACCAGAAGAGTTTTGAGTTGCGGACCAAGATAGCTACCTTCACTCAGATAGAGCGGAGCCATTCCATGAGGTGTGGGAATGCTTCAAACTGCTACTCATTCAATGGCTACACCATCATTTTCCACTCCACACGTAGAACCAGTTCTTTTATGATGGATTGACATAACAATGTCAGTATACAGTGGAAAATGTAGTAGAAGGAGCTGTGGAAGAGAAGACGGCCGAAGAAACATATGAGATCTTTGAAATGTTGGGGGCTAATTCTCAACAAAAAAGTATGAGGGAACGAAGAGCTTGAGTTCATGAAGTGAGCTCGAATCAAGAATTGGCTATGCAGTTAGCTGAGTTAACAAGGCATATGAAGATGCTAACTACAAGGATACCCCAAAACATTCCAAATCAAGAGGTATGTGGTATAAGTGGAACTTGTGGTCATGGAGCTAACGTTTGTTCATATTCTTGTGAGCCTTTCCCAGATGGGGAGGAACAAGTGAACTCACTCAACGGTTTTCAACCAAGGGAGCAAAATGATTTGTTGGATCCCAAATTTTAGTGAAAATTAGAAATATTAAAATGAAACGAAATGAGTGTTTTTGTATATGAATTGTGTTAGAGATGTTTTTGTGCTTTAAGAAAATTGATTTATTGGTTTTGATGACTTTACAATTTGAGTAGATTTAATTGGGTTATGAAAGTTTAAGTGAATGAGTTGGTTGAAATGAAATTTGAAAAATCAAGAAATAAAGAGAAAGAGTGTAAGAATTGAAGAAATAAGAAAGTTTGACTTTTTGGGATGAGAGTTGACCTTTTGATTTAGGCCAAATTTGAGTAAATGATCTTCATGAAACTTGTAGCTTATGTTGAAAACTTTCTGTCGCCATAAAGTATGATATTTTTTGATATCGGAATTGAAAGTTATGATTTTCCGAATTTAAGGTTATTTTACTTTGTCTTTGAAAATGCTCTTAAGTATAGGATTGTGTATGTTGTGCTTTGAGGCCAAGCGCTGTATTGATGTGATCTGAATTGAAGAAAGTGGCCTTAATGAAAGTTGTAGCTTATATTCCCAACTTTTTATCGCCATAAAGTATGCAATTTTTGGATGTGGGAATTGCAAGATATGAAATTTGAAAGTTTGGATTTTGCT
>JANZLX010056337.1:0-22941 GCA_025531955.1 Erythroxylum orinocense | reverse complement strand
GCAGATTTTGAAGAAATCTCCTGTGAAAAGTTCTAAGTCTCAATCAAAGGAGACAAAGCCCATGACTATAGTGAGTAGGAAATCATCAGAAGATTTTCAAAAAGAAAAAGTGATTTCTCAAAAAGACAGTAGCAGGGTGCGTGTCATTAAAGAAGGTGCTTTGAAACGAAAAGGGGAGACACTTCTGAGTGACATTCCGAAACAAGCCAGAAGGTCACCTAGAGTACGAACTCTACGAAAACAAGAAGAGAAGTAATCCAGAGAGTTGAATCAGGTGAAAAACTCTTAATTGCGACCACCTAAAGCTACGAGCTCATTGGTTTCAATCTTATGAGAAGACTCAGCCAAACAGGCTGAAGAAATTGAAAGAAAAAGGAGATTGGAGTCTGAAAAACAAAATCAACAACCTCAGAAGTCACCAAGACTAATTGAAGGTCCACAGTAGAAGAAGGAGTGTCAGAAGAAATCTACTTCTATTACTAAGGAGATCAGTCAGGAGAAAAACAACTTTATTGTTGAGGAAGTTAGTCTAGTAGAAGTTTCTTCAACCATTAATGAAGTTAGTCAGGAAACGACTACTCCCACTGTTGTTCAAATAGAGGAGCCAACAGAACATAGTGAGGAACAGGTTAATTCATTTCCACTTCTGAGGAATGAAGATTTGGAAATCATAGTGGTTGAAGAAGTCGAGCCTGTGAAGAAGAAGAGCAATTCTATAATCATCAGGAAAAAATCGAGGAAAGTAGTGAAGGTACACTTCAAACCAACTTTGGTGAATGAAAGTGTTATGCACCTATTGGATGAAGACGACAAGAGCTTCTATGAGCATTTGAAAATTATTGGGAAGACGCCATACCCAACACAGATGCCGAATAAACCTCACACTATATTTCCAATCTTAGAGCACACTGTAAAAAAGGTTGTGCCTGATATTCAAACACCGTCTTACATTATGTGTAATACTGATAAAGGGAAGATGAAAATATACCCAGAACCAGTATTAAATGATCTGACACCGAATCAAATTGCTGACGAAGTGCATCTGATAAACGAAGCGTGCGAGTTAAAAAGGAAGGCGAATGCAATGTGTATATATCAAGACCCAGGAAGGAGTGGTAGCCGATCAACGACAGATGATCCTGTGGGAGGAACACTTATAGAAGGTCAGTTCAATCCAGTAAAGGTTGCAGATATGGAATGCTTAATTGAGCCTATTGTGAAGGTTATTTTGCGCCAACGACCACTGTGACACATAACTTCAGTGGAAGAGATTCTATCTTTGCTTGGACGACCAACTCCACGCCTACCAGTTCCTTATGATTTAGATCTTCCTGAACCCTACCTACCTGTTCAACCTCCTTCTCTCCAGATCGTTGAAGCTTATGTTCCATCTTCAGACGCATACATGACTACAGTTGCTTTTGAAGAAGAACAATCACATGAAGCTGAATAACCGACAACTGCACCTGACCTACATGCTCGAGTAGCTCATCTAGAGAAAGAAGTCACAAAGTGCAAAAAGATGTTGAAGAAGCTTATACAGCATTTTCGGTTATAATCATTTTTGATTAATAACAAATAGGAGGAGAAGAGCAGAGAAAGTTAGAAAATAGGGGGAGCAAAGAAAAAGACAGGGAAAACTGAAAGGAAGAACACAAGTCTAAAGAAAAGAAAACTGAAAGGAAGAACACAAGTTTGAAGATCTTACTTTTGTATTTGTTTGCTTATAATTTGTAAAGCTTTTCATTAGCCTATCTTCTTACTAATGAAAGTATTTGTTATCATCAAAAAGGGGGAGATTGTTAAGTCAAAATGACTTTACGATTAATAATTTTGATGATAAACAAAAAGCAGAAGGAAGATAAACGAAAAACAGACGGAAGAGAAAGTAGCCACTAAAAAGTAGATGAAAGATAAACAAAAAGCAGACGAATGAAAAGCAGACGGAAGATAAACAAAAAGCAGACGAATTAAAAGCAGACGGAAGATAAACGAAAAACAGACGGAAGCGAAAGCAGACACTAAAAAGCAGACAGAAGATAAACAAAAAGTAGACGAATGAAAAGCAGACGGAAGATAAACGAAAAACAGACGGAAGCGAAAGCAGACGCTAGAAAGCAGACGGAAGCCTCAGTTTGAGTTAGTTACAGAAGTTAACTGAATAACTGTTTCTTTAAAGAATCAAGAAGCATTTATCAAGAAGCAGTTGAAGATGAAGGCTATAAATAAGAATCAAAGTCAAAGGCTGAAAAAAAAAGATACACATACTATGCAAAAATTCAAAAGCTAGAGAGAAAACTGTGCGAATTTTTAGAGCTATCTTTGTAACAAGCTCGAAACACTGTTAGTTTGATATTGATACAGATAGCCTGAAGAGGCTAAGAGTAAAAGAATACTGATTGTATAGAGACCTGAAGAGGCTCGGAGAAAAAGAATACTTGTAAAGTTTTGAGAGATAGTGAAATCTCAGATAGGCATATGAGGACTGGACGTAGCCCACGGTTTGGGGTGAACCAGTATAAAAATTACTGTGTCGAATTCTCTCAACTCTCTCTCTCTCTAGATTGTGATTTTCAATATTACTATCATACACAAGTTTTAGAAAATCGTTTAAAAACGTGATTAACAGTAGTTCTTTTAAAACGAACAAGTTTTGTTAACAGAAAGAAGTTTTCAAAAAGGGGTTAACGAAAAAGTTTACCACAATTCAACCCCCCCTTCTTTTGCATCTATACATCGTTATTGATTACTGTATTAAAATGTGATTCACTTCAAAACATGCCACTAATTTATAAATATACTTGTACAATTATTACATTGACCATCGTACTGAAAAGTGAGTTTCATATTAGCCTTCCTCATTATCGTATTTTATCTTTGAGGGTTGTATAGTTTATATAGTTATCTATTGTAGGTCTATTATTGCCTTAAAGCACTATAATTTTCACATTTTTTAAATCAATATATATTAGAAAAAATTTAATTTGATCTTTCAAATTTGATGTTAGGTGCACATTGATCCTCAAGTTTTCAATTTTATCAATTTCTCCTTAAACTTGTTTAAGGTTTCTAATTGGACCCTCAATTCACCAATAAACAAAGTTTGTAGTCTATGCTCTACCTATATGATTACGTTTCAAGTTACGAGTTTTAATGTATAATTACTTGTTTGCCCTTTAAATCTAAATAATTGTGTTTGATTTGAAACTAATTGTTTTGTCAGCAATTAAAATGCAGTCGTTTTATAACAAATTGATTGTTTATTAGTTTGAATAAGAATATTTGGTCATCAACCAAAATGTAAGCATTTTATAATATGTAAACTAACCAAGAGTTTTGCAACAAAACCTTCTACATTTTGTGAACAAAAACACAAGCAGTTTAAACTAGGTAAAGCTCAAGCTTCTATGTTTTGTAAACAAAAAGAGAAAAAAACCTTCTACATTTTGTGAACAAAAACGCAAGCAGTTTAAACTAGGTAAAGCTCAAGCTTCTGTGTTTTGTAAACAAAAAGAGGAAGGAGAAAGAAAACATAATAAGCCAAAGGAGTAGAGGTCACCCAAAATGGAGGACTAAGAGGGAGTTATTTGTGATAGAGGAATGGGAGAAATAATCTTGTTTGCATGGTGGTTTGCTACAGATGTGTGAGAGGAAAGTGAGATAAGTCCTTTTCCTAAGTTGTTGAAACTTTTGTTGATTTATCAATATAAATTTAAGGTCTATGAAAGTAGGCATATGATGAAACCTCTTAGGCATTTATTCTTCACTTAATTTCACTAGCCTAACCTAGCCTCTTAGATCAATTTTGATCTAACCTCCTAGGGATTTATTAATTTAAATTTATGATCAATGAAATTGGGCATGTATTTTGACCTAGCTTGTTAGGGATTTATTATTCATTAATTTTCACCAAACTAACCTAATCTTATAATTCATTTTTGATCTAGCTTTATAGAGATTTACTCACTTGGCATAGTTATTTGAGTTGTGTCCTTACTCTATACCAAACCTAGGAATTTACTTACTTGGCTTGAGATGACTACTTCAAGTAAGTCCTTGCTTCTGTATTATTTGAACTACTAATCTCTAAAAAATACAAAAAGATAGAAAAGGACTATGGGAGAAAGAATCTTGTTTGCATGTTGGTTTGCTACAAAGGAGTGGAAGGAAAGTGAGGTAAGTCCTTTTTCTAATTTCTTGAAACTTTTAGGGATTTATTAATCTAAATTTGTGATCTTTGAAACTAGACATATGCTTAAACCTCTTAGGCATTTATTATTGACTTAATTTAACCATAATGAACTAACCTATAGGTCAATTTTGTTTTAACTTCATATAGATTTACTTATTTGGCTTAAGATAACTACTTGAACTGTATCCTTACTTCTATACCAAACCTAGGAATTTACTTACTTGGCTTTAGATGACTGCTTCAAGTAAGTCCTTGCTTCTGTACTATTTGAACTACTAATCTCTAAAAACATGCAAAAAGATAGGAAAGGACTATGGGAGAAAGAATCTTGCTTGCATGTTGGTTTGCTACAGAGGAGTGGAAGGAAAGTGAGGTAAGTTCTTTTTCTAATTTCTTGAAACTTTTAGAGATTTATCAATCTAAATTTGTGATTTATGAAATTAGACCTGTGTTTAAACCTCTTAGGCATTTGTTCTTAACTTAATTTCACTAGTCGGACCTAACCTCTTAGGTTAATTTTAATCTAATCTCTTAGGAATTTATTAATCTAAATTTATGATCGATGAAATTATGCATATATTTTGACCTAACTTATTAGGGATTTATTATTCATTAATTTTCACTAGACTTACCTAGCCTCTTAGATCAATTTTGATCTAACTTCTTATATATTTACTTGGCTTTAGATTACTACTTGAACTAAGTCCTTACTTCTATACCAAACCTTGGAATTTACTTGATTGGCTCGAGACGACTATTTCAACTAGGTCCTTACTTTTACACTATTTGGACTACTATTCTCAAGAAAAAATACAAAAAGATAGAAGAGGACCATGGTGATGCTATTTATGTGTATATAGGAGGAGGGAATTAGGAGCATTTTCTATGTTGTGCAAAGTGTATATGAACAATTATTTATAGCCAAATAATTTGACATATTACAAATTATTAGGTCTTTTGAAGGTCACAAATTTTCAATTTTCAACCTCTTTTTTAGTGGTTTTATAAAGAATGTAAGTCCATCAATGTATATATTTCAAAGAAGATTAAAAAATAGTTATAATATATATCGATCCTAACTTTAGAAAAAGCTAAATATTGCATATTGGAAGGCATATTAAAGTGCATTTATCATTAAAAAAGCTAGAATGGTTAATTGTACATTAAAATGATATTGATATGTCTTTTGATTGAATATTGGAATGCATTGAAACGATATTGTTATTTATATATATTGTTGTACGACATATTTATTATCTTAATGACATTCAATTTCTTGTTTTATTAGGAAGTGGAATCCTATTGAAAAAGAAATTATTTTCTATATTTACCAAAAAAAATCTTTTATACTATAGAGGAGAATTTGATAGATAGAATTCATTTGAGTATGTTGGATGTAGTAAAAATTTAGTTGAAGGCATTGATCGAGATAAATTATATTAGATTGGTATTATGAAAACTGCAAAGCACAATTAGTATGATAGATTGAATAAAGGATTATATAGGCATCGACATGAACATGAAGAAGGTGGATTGGTTGAGATTAAAGATGATAAGAAAATAAATTATTTAATCTCAATTTTCTGAAACATAGAAGAGTGGAAGTTTATTTTAAGGGTGCTTATAATGTAAAAAAAGAGAAAAAAGAAGACATCAAAAGTAGATCATGGGGATGATGGTGATAGTAATATGGATGGTAGTTATAGTAATATGGTTCCAAAGAATAATGATGAAGAAGATAATAATTTTACAAAGAATGAATTGGTTGATTTGGAAACAAGTCATACGGAAGATAAAGGCTACAATGAAGAAAATATTATGGTATTAAATAAGAATGATGATAGTGGCATGCTTGAAATAGAGGATGTACATACTAAAGTATAAGGTTTTCATATTGAAGTAGAGGGTGTACATACTGCAGTAAAAGGTTTTCATATTAAACTAGAGGGTTTGCAAACTTAAATTGGAGGGGGTTGTGCCTACTGAAATATGAGGGTTGAATGCTAGAAGATAGGGTGTAAACTGAAGTAAAGGGTTAAAAACTGAAATTAAAGGTGTGTATATCAAAGTAGAGGGCATGTAAATTGAAAAGGAGCAAATGCTTCTACTAAAAAAAGACATCCATAAGTGATAGTGGAAGTGATGATGATGATGAAATCCAAGCTATGAGATCAAAGTACAAAGAAATGAAGTCCAACATAAGAATTAAGATAATGTTGTGAATGAAGATATTGAAAATGATGAAATAGAAAAAACTTATAAAGATGAGCAAGAAGGTTTTGAATATGAAAAAAAATGAGTAAATTAAGAGTGATGATATAGGTTAGTACTGCATAAGTTTATATGAGGATACTGACAGTGCAATGAGAGTAACATCTAACAATTTAGCTTAGGCAATAAGTTTGAATTTCAAAGGTGCTAGAAAATTCAAATAGGCAGTTATTAAATACTCCATTGCAAAGATTTTGGGCCTGAAATAAAAATTAAAAAATGAAGACTTAGTGAGAGTGAGATGTGCATCATAGTGCCCTTAGTTACTTTTTTCAAGTATTAAGAGAAATGACAACACATTTATCATGAAAAAATATAAGCCTAAGCAAATTTATATAACCTTTAACATTAACAAGCTCATAATATCCAATTTAATTGCAAGCCACTACAAAAAAATGATTTAGTCATAATCAAATTCTAAAGCTGCAAACTTGATATGGAACAAGTTAAGTAGGCATGAGTTTTAACACCTGTAGAAGAGTAAAGGCCATTTTCATCAAGCTGATAAAAGGGTGTCATATAGAAGAATTCGCTAAACTATTGAGCTATGATGAGGAGGGGAAAAATAAGAACCCATTTCTGACGTAGGCAATTATAACAATAACTAATGTTGATGAAAAAAGGGTATTTACAAGATGTTATATTTGTTTTAATGCTTATAAAATAGATTGGATTGAAATTTGAAAACTAGTAATAGGGCTTGATGGATTTTTTTGAAAGGGATAGATAAAGGACAGTTATTTGTTGCCATTAGAAGAGATGGAAACAATCAAACATTTTCTATTACTTAGGATGTGTTCGATGTTTAATATATAAAAATATATAAGTTGTTTCTAGAGCTTCTAGCTTCATATCTATAACTTGTAGATAACAATGGCTTCATATTTATATCTGATTTATGAAAGGTATGATATCATAATTTTCTTATATTATTAATTATATATGTTTGCTTAGTTTATCCTATTATTTATTCTAATTAGTTCTAATTGTTATTTAAGGTCTTTCTGATGAAATTAAAGACCTACTATTAATTTTTAAGTATAAAACTTGTATAAGGTGCATTTATGTTAATTAGAGATAAAGACGGAATCCAGATGATCTAAAGTTTTAGTTCTATCATTTACCATAGTTATGGTAATCTAGATTAATGCATTGACATATGCTATAGTAGAGAGGTATATGCTAACATACAAGCATTCCATAGAGCCACATAATAGGCCAATAGTTTATCCTGAATTTGAACTCATTGAGCTACCAACAATAAAGAGAATGCCTAGTCAGCCTAAAAAACAGGAAGAAAAGATTTAGGCAACCTAAAACATAAAAAGTTATAAGACATAGAAGGAGAATGAATTCTATTAAATATGGATAATACAGGTATAAGCAAAGATCATGAAAATTTTAACAATGATGAGAAATTTAACATTAATTTTTAAATGAATTTTATTATTACTAAGTTTTTACTAATCATTCAGTGTTTAAAAAATAGGTGTTAAGATCATCCAATATTAATGTGAAAAGACAGAATAAAGAGCTTAATCCATATTCTACAAACCTATAGCCATGAACTGATTAGATATAAGAATTGTAAAGATCATGAAAGTATATGATCAATGGTCAGAGGAAGAGGAAGAGATAGATTGCGAGGAAGAGACAATGGTATGGGAAAAGGTAGAGGCAAAGGCGGAGGCAAGGTAAGGATAGAAGGAAAGGGTTAGTGGATATAATTACACTCCAATTACAACTCAATGGTCAAATAAAATAAAAATAGTTACATATGTAAGTAAATATGGAACAATGTTCTACTAGTAATCTATTTGAAATTATATCAACATTAAATAATTGTTGTTACTGTCATATACGAACAATATAAAGAAAATGTTTAGATATTAAGGTCAGATAGCTCACAAAGATCTATTACTATAAAGTCTAATTCTCAAACTGAAATTGACTTCCAACCTAAGGGATTGTAATGGAATGATGGTAATATCATCGCATCATCAATCTTATGTAATAAGAGGGATACAAAGAGAAAAAAAAACTTATAGATTTGGATTTGAACTCAAGTCAAACTTGATTTTTGAACTTGTTATAAATTCTTTTATTAAAGTTTCAAATTATTATGAAATCAAATTATTGTGAATTATGTTATATTCTATACATAGTGATAATGGAAGTTGTCTGGCATTAGATTTAATTATCAAATTACTTGTCATATTTTAGAGTTGGTTAAATGGAACATGCTTAATATTAGAATTATCTTACAACTATGAAATGAAATTGTTTAAATGGAAGTTGTTATTGGAATAAATTATTATTGAAATTGGCCTTTCATATATGATTGAGATGATATATTGTGATGATAACCTCTTTAATATAGCTCAATAATTTATGGTAAAGTTTAATGTCGACGTTAAAAATGCTTATAGTTACTATATTCTCTTTTCTCTTCTTCCTTTCTTATTTCTTAAAGAATGAATAATTGATGGAACCATATAAGTGAATTCCATTACCCTAGCAAATGTTATCTTCTTGCATATTCTGTAAACCAAAGAAGTTTCGCATTAACTCTCCTATTTTTAGGGTTACATAATATGGAAAGTTGATAATATAATAGCCCATACAGCTAATAAAAATTTTTTAATATACATTAATAATAAATTATCATAGTGCAACACTAATATTTGTGAAGTTCATATCATTTAAATTTTTTGTAGCACCCCACTCTCGTAAGACACGTACCCGATATCCTGAGTGATATCCAAGTACGTCCCCCGCTAGGGTGGCATGCTAGAACAATCAACAATCAAAGCTCATTACAATTTTTCTTTCTTTCTTTTTTTAAAACAACTCACACATTTGTAGAAAATCAATAAACAAATCGGTCCCACTTTATTAAAAAACATTTTCAATTACAAGAGTTACAATCACTATACTAATCATCAAAATTCTAGTAGTTGTTTATGCCCATTTCATTGCAAACATCACTCGCCACAATTGTTATTACACTTTACAATTTACACACATACATGGCACAATATTTGCAGAAATATAATTCAAAAACTAAAATCACTGAAGACATATGTAGGTGCAAATTGATCCTGACCCTTATTCCATATCTGATTTCAGTGGTTATACTCCAATTAGCCTAACTAGATATTTCCTCTGAACCGGAAAAAATATTGCAAATTTGGGTTGAGTTTTGCGAACTTAGTGAGTGGACCATCCTCGATGGCTTACTCAATCACATAATGTATTAATCCATATAATCACAAAATTCACATCACTTCTTCAGTTCATTATGAGTATTGCATAGCACTTTTTTCACACATTTCACATTCTCATTCACATACTAGTCAACAGTACATTTCAATCATTCAAACATACATGAATATGCAATGCTTATGAGACTCATTTCCAATTATTGCATTGTTGTGACCAAGTGCCTAAAACTATCCCGTATCCATTGTGGATACTGGGCTCATTGTTCACTATCCCTTATCTGTTGGGGATACAGGGCTCATTATACATAGCGAGCCTTTGGCTCTTAATCTCATTCTAAGCTTTAAGCTTATTCCCGGTGGCTACTCAGATCATAACTGCCATTATTTTTTCATACATTCATATTAAGAAATGCATTACATTCACATTCATATTTATCTTCGGACTTTGGTTCGACATTTAACAAAATGATGAGAAATCACATATTTAGTCCAATTCACATTCAATGAGCACTTTAATATAATATTCTTCCATCAAACGCCTCGAACATTCAATGTCCAAAATCAGTACAATCACATTCATATAATCATTCAATACAGAATTTAAACAGAACAATTATCTAAAGTAAGACCATCTAGGTCGACTCACAACACACTCCAAATTAGCAATAGCTTCCATGATCCATAAACGTCTATATACATATGTTCTATCCTGTATCATAATTATGCAATACATATATTGCATACACATTATTAACTGC
The DNA here is from genome assembly GCA_025531955.1 of Erythroxylum orinocense. Lineage (NCBI taxonomy): Eukaryota > Viridiplantae > Streptophyta > Magnoliopsida > Malpighiales > Erythroxylaceae > Erythroxylum > Erythroxylum orinocense. Next base: position 12,496 of record JANZLX010056337.1, on the reverse strand, counting down.
CCAATTACATAAACATTCAATTGTACACATATGTATATGTGTCATGTCTAATGCATGCTTAATTTGACTATTCCGAGTATGTTTCCTTAATCACGTCTCTAAATCATAAAATATTGTCATTTGTATGTGTCTAACTCATTCTTAGGTTTACACCTTAAGAACACTTAGTTACTCTAATGTCATAATTCAATTACTCGTCAATTCTTTCCTAGCAGTAAATGCTCTCATAATATCAAATTCTCATTCACCTTTAATTAATACATATTGTTCTTCTCTTTTGAATCACAACTACTATCATATGAACAACTTCATTTCCATTATACTCATGCCTTTGACATCAACTAGTCATTCACCGAGTTATAATATCATTAATAAATCATTCCAGATTTTTCTAAAAACAAACTTTTGGGTCGACTTTACAAGATCAATTTGATAAGGAAAATGGAGTAATTAGGAAATATTTTCTTCCCAAAAAATGTTTCTCTATGTCCTAAGTTTTTAATGACACCAAAATAATTCAATTTGATTTAGTGTACTGAAAGTTATAATAAAATTTCTTCGGATGGTTCTTAATATACAACAGTACTCTATACTCAACTTTAAGCCAGATTTCAAAATCCTTAAAGACAGAATTCAAATCTGATTCCTTTAGGAAATTTGTATCCATATGTTTTTAGTTTAATATAAATAAAAAATAACCTCATTTGGATATCTACTGATTGAGATACGGCCACAATACCTATGTATGTTCAATGAGAACACTAAATTTAACAATACTCTAGCACACTTCATCAATATCTTCCCAAACTCATCAACAATACTTCAGCACACTTCATCAATTTCTTCCCAAACACTACATTCCTATTATACTCATGCCTTTGGTACTTTGATATAAAAAATTCATTCACCAAGTTATAATATCATCAATCAATCATTCCAGATTTTTCTAAAAACAAACTTTCAGGTTGACTTGCCATGATCAATCTAATAAGGAAAATGGAGTAATTTGGAAACACTTTCTTCCCAAAAAATGTTCCTATATGTATTAAGTTTCTAATGACACCAAAATCATACAATTTGATTTAGTATGCTGAAAGTTATACTTAAAAGTCTTCCGACTGTTCTTAATCTACAATAGTACTCTATACTCAATGCTAAGCAAGATTTCAAAATCTTTAGAGACATAATTCAAATCTAATTCCTTCATGAAATTTTTATCCATATTATCTAGTTTAATTTAAATCAAAATCATCTTATTTGGATAACTACTGATCAAGATATGGCCAAAATACCGATGTATGTTCAATGAGAACACTACATTTAACAATACTCCAGCACACTTCATCAATATTGTCCCAAACTCATCAATCAATCTTTTCAGAATGAGTTCAGATGGACATAAATTTTTGTGGAGAGAAAGAAAAATGTGTTTGGAGTCTTTTGGTTCAAATCTCACATCATTTGGAGGTCGGGAGAATAAGTTATAGCCAAAATAGTAAAGGATGTCTAAAACTGTCTCCTTTTCTATAAACCTTCAAAGTCACAATCGTGCTTAAGATTCTAGTTGATATTCGGATGTCATGATGGTTCTTCTGTGAAAGATCGTGATGACCTGTGAGATCATCAGAAAAGTCACATTCGTGCTTCTGCATGATCATGCTTTTCCACATCCCTTCACAATGCCACAATCATCCAACTCCTCCTTCCTTCCGAAACTGCAAATTTTCTTTTTATTTTTGTTTCCTCTCTTTTGTTTAATTTGTCATCTCTTACTTATTTCCTCTCCCATTTCATCTCAACTTGATCACAAACAAATCAAAATCTATGATTAATTACAACATCAAAACCGAACTGTTTATACATGCATATTCATCACATTTTCTACGTTTCTTCATCTGCTGCACTTTTTCACCGTCATCAACACCTTCCTTTCATCTCTAACTTATCATTTTAATCCTTCATATTTAAAAAAAATTCACATTACACTAGCCCTTTTTCTTAACTCCTACTTACTTAAAATCCATATTTATAACACCCAAAGAAGTTCACTTATCAACAGCAAAAACAAAACAGAGCATGAAACCCTATTTATTTAATATATTGCTTTACATTCTTTTCACACTATCTTTAACGATCATTCTAACTCAAATCATCACAACAACCACTTATGAACTATTGATCATCATCATAAGCAGAAGCAAGATATTTATATGCACTGTTCATTTCTCACGATGGGCATGAAAAATGACCTTTAGTCTCACTATTTTAGAATCACCATATTTATTTCATACACAAGCAACTTATGAGAATTGGCACCTTACTTACTTGTTTAAAACTCCAAACTCTTTAAAATCAAATGAACCCTAGCTTCTCCTTGCTTCACATGTTCATCATCAAAGAAGGTGGAGTAGCTTAGGTCTTTAGTGGAAAAAAAAAGAGATAGAAAAGATCTTGTAAAAATATAGTGAAGGAAAGCAAGATCTTAACGTTATAAGGGTGAGGGTGAGAGGATCGTGAGTGAAGAAAATGAAGAAGAAAGCATGTAGTGAAAGTGAAAGACAATTTAAAAGATGGTATTTTAATAAACATGTCGTGGGTTTAAAGCTTGGTGAATTAAAAGCAAGGTAATAAAAGCTTGGTGGGTCTCATGACATGGGTCATGACACTTATCACTTAAATAACCAACTTAACATCTTTTATTAATGGTACTCAATAGCATTAACCTCTAGTTCATTTGTCACCCAATTTCTAATCTAACTGCCTCCTAATTTTCTATGACATTTGTCATTAAATCCTAATGTCATTCATCAAAATTCCCACTGCCATGTGACAATTAATTCAACTATCTTTTATCAATTGTCTTACCACTTAGCATTTTTCCTAATGCTAAAAATACCCATCATTTCTAAAAAAATTCTCGTATTTCCCAAACATTCTAAATCAATAATTTAATTCACTAAATCAATTTTTAAGTTAAAAAGATTCACTATCCATATCATAATCACATTAAAACAATCATCTATACCCAAAAAGTGTCAAATGAGTGCATAACAATTCATTGTAATCTGCAAAAATCAATATTCACATGTATGTGTATGCTATATTATGCATGAGCATGAAATGCCCTTTTTTAATCTCTCATTGATATCTCACATGTACTATATTTTAGGGTTCTAACCTTTAGTATGGAAACGGGATGTTACATTTCTCCTTTAGTAAATTTTGTCCTTTAAATTCTTATCTGAATGATCAAAAAGACAGGGGTATTATTTCCTTATATGCTCCTTCATTGCTCAAATAATTTCTTCCAATTGACCATAGTCAATAGACTCACTAGGTCTTACAATAACTTATTTAGCCATTCACTATCTTAACTAGTTTCTCAATATATCTCAAATTACTCACAATTTCTTTTACTTCCTGAGTCGTTAGCATCAATATCAGATCATAACGATATTTCTTAACATACTCACATATAACACATTATGAATTTGAGACATCTTTGTTGGTAATTCAAACTCATATGTCAATGGTCCTATTCTCATAATAATTTCATATGGACCAATTTATGTTGGGCTTAGTTTATCCTTTTTCTTAACCTGAGCACACCTTGCCAAAGTGATACTCTCATAAACATTTTATTTTTCACTTAATAATTCATCTCTTTTGTGTTAATACATTTAACTCTTATATCTATCTCACTGTATTCATATCTTCAGTGTTGATTCACCTAACTTATTTTATCTTTCTTGGATCACTTAATTTGTAATACCGATCAATTTCACTTATGATCAGTATTTCGAATCAATTCTGGCCTTCAACTATTTTAGGCCTTATTCGTCCTAATATGAAGGCAGATGACTCTTTCTATTGTATAACGCCTCATACGATATTCTAATGATATCACTGTGATAATGATTATTACGCTTAAAGTCAATTAAAACTACATATTAATCTCATGCTCCTGTGAACTCTAAAGTATAAACTTTAAGCATATCTCCAATAGTTTAGACTATTGGCAAATAATACATGCAGTAACTTACTTCTACATCCTTAATTGTCAAATGCTATTTCTGCGTATTCCTACTAGGATGTATAGCATAGGTTGTTATTTGTGCTTTCTCTAATAATCTCTTTGCTCAATCTTCATTATTTGGATGCACATGCTTTTCTTTACAATCACAAAATATCATTTTTTTTTCCTATTCAAACTCAAAATTCGAATTCATTTTCAATTTCTCAGTAAGATTCATAAATTCTGAATCCTCAATTTAGGCTTTGCTAATCTTTTCGAGTGAAACTAATCTTAAATTCAATAGCTACTAGTACTTCATTTTGCCCAAATTCAACTCAACATTTTATGCTCTTTATTGCACTAGAATTGATTACCTCAATATCTAAATTTGTGCTACGCTACTATTGAATTTTCTATTTAATATATTAGATACACACTAGCTTTACTGGGATAGTACTCATTTGTACAATTATAATCCTTCAGTAATGTTATCCATTGTCTCGATCTCATATTCAACCCTTTCAAACTCAATAATTACCTCAAACTTCATTGATTTGTATATTTATATATAGATCTGAAATGTTTCACTGTACATATAATGTCTCAAAGCTTTTAAGCAATTACTATTGTAGCAAGTTCTAAATCATGTATCAAATAATCAACTCATGAGACTTTAATTGTCTCTATTCATATGAAATCACTTTATTATGTTGCATTATATTTTATCCTAATCTCTGATGTAAAAACTCAATATATACTACAAAATCTCCAAATCCAAATGTTATAATTAACATCGTGTTATAATTCCTCAGAAATTCTGTTTACATTTGTTAGTCATATGATTTACACATTTTTCCTCAAGCATTTTTGTCAAAGGGCTAAGTTTAGTAAAAACCTCTTAACAACTTCTAATAGTGTCCAATTTTTAACTAATTCTAGAAAACTCCGAATTTCATATATATTCCTTGGAGTTTCTCACTTCATCATTACCTTTACTTTCTCTTTGGGTCTCCCAATATGCCATGTTCAGATACCAAATGACCTAATATTTATTTCATCAAGCTAAGATTCACTCTTATTGAACTTGGCATATAATTGTTTCTACCTTTATTATATGTAAGATTTACTACAAATATTCAAAACAATATTCTCAACTTTTCGAATACATTCAATATATCATCTATGATTATAGTCGCTAATTAATCCAACCAAAATTGGGACACTTTATTCTTCAATACCATGATACTGTCGGGTGCATTGTTAACTCAAACAGATATTGTCAAAACTCTATTTGCCCATGATTTGTTCTCTTAATTCCTTAAGTAACAAATTCCTCAATAAGTAGTATTATCTCATGGTATTTTCTTAGTTTCCCAATCGATTTCTTTTCTTGAATGATTTTCTCCTTTTATTCGATTTCCTTTGATTTCACATTGACTTATTCTAATGTCTATTAATTCATACTAGTTTCTCCACACATTTCAATTTATTTGCAATCTTAACTTCCTGTTTCTGTAACACATTCATCGAATCTATTTTGTATCTCCTATACATATTTGCATAGAATATAGGGTGGCGCTCTAATTTCTCCTCAAGTTAGCAATAGTATCTCCTAAAATTCAAGAATTCAATCATATAGTTGGATACTTTACATTAAACAAAATGCATACACTCTCAGTAGCATATTCTGCCTCCATTAGAAATGGTACTCCAAAATTCACTTTTGATTCGTTACATATTCATTTGTTATTTTTTTTCCTTCATTGATCATTCTTAAAATAAACCATCTGGTCTACTAAACTTAATTTGGTGAAATATTCTTTGAAAGAATTTTTTTTTGCTACTATCATCTATACTATTCATGAAATCGTTATCAATTAATTGTTTTCCTCATTACTTATCAACCATTCTTAGTACCTCAAGAAAATCAATTTCAACTATTCATAATATCTCAATAAGATTGATTTCTATCATAAATTATATGGTCATAATATCTTTTATAATAAGGTTCAGTGAAGCATTAAGCAAATTCATTTACTCTTATACCTTGTTATATACCATCAAGATCATTTCATCTTATCTAGAGATGTATTTATGACAATTCACCAATTAATAACAATCACTAATGATACCTAGATTCCAATTGATTCTAAACAACATTTCTATTTTTTTCTTGCCACGATCATGGTGGACCTTTTCACGATCGCGACAGAACCAAATAATCTCAACTACGATCGTGGGGACTATGTCATGATCGTGCCTTCTTCTTTTTCCTCGAATTCATCACCCATAGTAACATCATTCACAATCTCAATCTATCCTCGATTGATCATTATAAGTACTTCCATGTGTTACTCTTAGGCTTTGAACTATGGGAACTATGACTAACAAATATCAATAAGTTATAGATTGCTTCCTATATTATCTTCACACATATAATATATATGTGATTAATATTCTCACTTGTCATGGTGATCACATTATCAGATATATACTCACAATAACAATTCAATTTAACCTTTCAAATTTTTGTATATGTCGCTATCATTCATCTCATCTTCCAAATATCCTTTATTACATCTTACATACGTATATTCGCAATCAATTCAGAATTATAGATTTATAATTATCATGAAATTTTGATCTCAATTCCACTAACACATTCTTATGGTGGATCATAACTCTTGTTATATTAATCAAATAACCATTTCAGTTCTAAGTTCATCCTCTTAAAATCATAATAAATTTTTGTTTTCATCCAACTTTGCTTATACACTTTAAATCTTGTCATTTCTACCATATCTCTATTTTCCTCAAATGATTCATGACAATACATTCACATCTAACATTCGAGGATATATCACCACAGTACAATATTGATGACATATTTAATAATACATCCATAAGACAAATGCGTTGAGTCTTTATCTGTCATATCTAACCATATACTATTTCTCATTTCTAAAATATCCAGAAATTTTCATTTTCTCACATTCTGACAGATCATTATTCTTCTCAATATTTCTATCAGCTCAAACTATTAACAAATGCTTATGTGTGTGACTCAGACTAGGGATCAGTTGCCACTGCATGCTAAGACATGTCTAAAGTGCATGTAACTTGACATATATTTTGAAAAACACCATGTAAGATACTAAACCTAGGCTGTGATACCAAAATGTAGCATCTCGCTCTTGCAAGACATGTACCTGACATCCTCAGTAATATCCGAGTGCGTGCCCTACAAGGGTGGCATACTAGAACAGTCAACAATCAAAGCTCATTACGAATTTTTTTTAAAAAAAAACAACACACACATTTGTAGAAAATCAATAAAAATCGAGCCCACTTTGTACAAAAACATTTTCAATTACAAGAGGTACAATCATTATAAAATCATTAAAACTTTAGTAATCGTTTATGCCCATTTTATTACAAACATCACTCGCCACAATTGTTACTACACTTTATAATTTACACACATGCATTACACAATATTTATGGAAATATAATTTAAAAACTCAAATCATTGAAGACATATGCAGGTACAAACTGATCTCGACCCTTAGTCTATATCTGATTTTAGTGGTTATACTCCAATTAGCCTAACTGGATATTTTTTCATATTTCCTATGAACCTGAAAAAATATTGCAAATATGGGTTAAGTTTTGCCAACTCAGTGAGTAGACCATCCTCGATGGCTCACTCAACCATATAACATATTAATTCATATAAACACAAAATTCATATCACTTCATCAATTCATTATGAGTATTCCATAGCACTTTGTTCACACATTTCATGTTCTCATTCAAATAACAGTCAACAGTACATTTCAATCATTCAAACATACATATTAAATGTACATGCAATGATCGTGAGACTCATTTCTAATTATTACGTTGTTATGACCGAGTGCCTAAAACTGTCTTGTATCTATTGTGGATACCAGACTCATTATTAACTATTCCTTATCCATTGGGGATACTGGGCTCATATAGCGAGCCTTTGGCTCTTAATCTCATTCTAAGCTTTAAGCTCATTTTTGGTGGCTAATCAGGTCACAACTGTCATTATCTGTGCTTGCATTCATGTAATGTATCACATTCACGTTCATATTTATCTTCAGACTTTGGTCTGACATTCAACAAAACATTGAGAAATCACATATTCAGTTCAATGAGCACTTCAATATGATATTCATGCATCAAACGCCTCAGACATTCAATGTTCGGAATTAGTACAATCACATTCATATAATCATTCAATGTGGAATTTAAAGAGACCAATTATTTAAGATAAGACCATCTAGGTTTACTCACAGTATGCTCCAAATTAGCATTAGCTTCTATGGTCCAAAAATGTTTGGATGCAGACTTTCTATCCTGTATCATACTTATGCAATACACATGTTGGACCCTGAACTTTTCATGGAAGATTAGAGCTGTTGAATGGGAAATTTTGGTGATTAGTCATGAGTAAAGAACCGATGAATGAAATTTCTTGAACCGAGAAATGATAGATAAGTGTAAAGTTGGAAATGAGAAATGTGGATAGATTCATGATTTGTTGCGGTGTTTTTGGTAAATGAGAGATTTTGAAATAGGAAAAATCAAGGTGAAAGTTAGAAGTAAAATGAAAGCAAAAATGAAGTTGAATATGTGTAGCAAGTTGATGAAAAATATTCACACATATGTATGTTCTGTTATTCATGTTCATGATTATTCATGGATTTAATTTTCATTATGGATAATGTTGAATTGAAATAGAGTTGAGAATGAGGAGTAAATGAAGTAGTAAAGATGATCTTGATATGAGTTATGTTAAAGATTTAGAAACAAAATTGGCAGTGATCCAAAAAATATTCACTGAGTGTGCTTCGGTTTGTTAACAATAACGTTTTCTCTAGTCATCCAAAAAAGATGATTCTTGATTTTGATTAAAGTAGAAATATATGGCTACATTTCTTATGAAGAAATTGAATTTCAATTCTGTCCCTAAGAATATCAAAAGTTGTCATGAAATTGAGAACTGGGCGCAGTACATTGGTGGAGGAGTGTAAATTTGTATTCAGAATTCATGGGAGATTTTGGGTTAATCTAGGTCGATTTTGGCAAAGCTACCTTCTGGAAAGTTGTATGTCATTCTGTTATCTTTTAAAAGGTATATAGTATAAAAATTTTGGACATCTGAGTTAAAATTTATGATCTTTATAAATAGAGATGTTTTGGAAGCAAAAGTAAGATGAAGCAAAGTAAGATGATGCAAATGAAAGAAGGAAAGAAACTTCGTCTTAGTTATTGTTCATCTAAGACAAAGTTACCGTTCATCCACTTCGTCTTAGTTACTGTTTATCTAACATGAAGTTATTATTCATCCACTTCGTCTTAGTTATTGTTCATCTAAGATGAAGTTATTATTCATCCACTTTGTCTTAGTTACTATTCATCTTCTATATTTTGTTCCATTTTCTACCCTTCAGATGATAGAATTGGTCTTCAAAGTCTTCATGAAAGCTGTAGATCTTAAAGTTCCGTTTCCAACCATAAAAATAACACATTAATCCAATATCTTAAAGGAAATTTATGGTAATTTTTCCAACCTTATATCATCTGATGATGTCACTTCATCATAAAATGATGTCATATAGTTTGTTCCATTATCTACCCTTCAGAAGATAGAATTTATCTTCAAGATCTTCATCAAAGTTGTATATATTGAATTCCTCTTTCGATTCATCTAAGAACACCTTAATCCGATATTTGTAGGGAACGTTATGGCAATTTTCCCAACCTTGTATCATCTGATGATGTCACTTCGTCTTAAAATGATGTCATATTTTTTGTTCCATTTTTTTCCCTTTAGACTATATAGAATTTGTCTTCCAGTCCTTCATAAAAGTTGTATATATTGAGCTCCTCTTTCAAACCATCTAAATAATACCTTAATATAATATCTGTAGGGAAAGTTATGACAATTTTTCCAGCTATGTATCATCTGATGATGTCATTTCATCTTAAAATGATGTCATATTGTCTATTCTATTTTCTACCCTTCAGAGGATAAAATTTATCTTCAAGGTCTCAATGAGAGTTATAGATCTTGAAATCCTCTTTCAAACCATCTAAACAAGAAATCAATCCAACATCTGTAGCAAAAGCTATGATATTTGCGCCAAGACATGTACAATATGAGTGAGGGCATAAACAGATTAAATTCTTTTGACCATAACTTCTTCTCTAGACACCCAAATGACTTGATTCTTGAACCATTGTATTCTTAAGACATTGCTCTACATCTCCACAAAGAATTATAGCCATCTAAAATGAATGAAGAAAGATTAAGTGAAAGAGGGAGACGGGTACAATGAGGGTGCTCTTAAATAATATGAACTGGTGTTATTCCACTGAACATACTTCAGTATTTTGATGATTTCTGGAGCTCTACTGATCCAAATGGGATGATTTATAATTTTTGGTAAACTAGAGGCATGGAGCTACAAATGGTATGAAGAAATTAGAATCTAATTTAGTCTCTAAGATGTTTAAATTTCATATGGAAGTTGTGTATAGTATACTGTTATGGACAAGAACAGTCCAAAAATATTTGAAGTATATCTTTTGAATCACTGAACCAGATTGAATGATTTTGGAGTCATTAGAAACTTAAGACAATTGGGAACACTTTCTAGAAGAAAGTGTTTAGAATAGAATGTTAAAGGTTATTTTTGGCAAGACACTTAAATTTAAAAGAACATAAGCTTATAAGGAAGGATAAAATGGACTTTTTGAACTTATTAATGGCATAATTGGAATAAGAAGTGTTGTATTGCTTGTAAATGAAGAAGAAAAATGTGAATGAGAAGATTTTGGAGAAGCAAATATGTGGATGAGAAAAGAGATAAGGGAGAGAAAACATGAAAAAGAGTAAAAGAGAGAGAAAGAAGAGAAAACAAGCTAAGGTTTTAATTTCCTGAGCCTTCAAGAGAGATTTTAAGGTTCCTCAGAAGAGAAAAAGGTAGAGGAAGAGAAGATCTTCCAATTGAGCCAAAGATTTCTTCATTTGGTGAAGAACTAAAGGGGTCATAGAGTCCTATTTCAGTTAGATCATCCCATAGAGTACACATTAAAGTTACAGCAGGGAAGAACCTTTGATACCTCAGGTTGTTTGCAAAGAGAAGAGTTTTCTTTGGAGCTAAAGATCCCTTCATTTGGTGAAGAATGAAGGTAAGATCATTTAAAATCTCTTAGATTTTTGGAAGTATTCTAGTTTATAGAGTTTAGAAAATGTTTGGGTTTAAATATTTTAGAACCAATGTTAGTGTTTGTGCTTTGGGGGATTTTCAATTGAAAACCCTATTGAGTAGGATTTTTTTTGTTATTGTTTAAAGAGATCAAGAGAGGCAAGAGGAATAAGAGAAGAAGCATTTTGAGCAAGTCAAGTCTTTAAGCAAGGAAATCAAGGTGAGTACACGTTTATGATAGAATCAATAAGCCACTACTGTTTTCTTTAAATCAAATATTTTTCTGATTTCATTGCATCATAAGTGTTGCATTATTGTTCATAAATGATTTGTAAACTCTGTTATATGTTTGTTACATGATTTGAGTGATAATTTTCAAAAAGCCTTTGCAACTGATTCTTTTGAAAAAAAATGCATGTTTATGAAGTTAAGTTTTCATAAATGATTTTCAAGTTATAGGGAATATATGAAAAACAAGTTTTCAATAAAAGTGTCATGTTGGGCAACAAGTTTATAAGTCATGAACTATGTGTTATGTAGGTTTGTAGTGGTCCTCTAAGTTAGGTCAAGTGCACTTTGACAAAAGGCTTCTCCTGCCTGCCTGCTAGTGACTTAGAACTCCTTCATGGACTCCCATAAGTTCACGGCTACGGAATACCATTGTGTGGAAATGTGTAGTACATTCTGTTTTGGATCCACCCAAACCATTCTGATGTGCTTATATGCTCATGATATATTTAATCAAGTTTGATGCATTCATGTTTTACGACTTGTGGACTTTGGCTAAAAGCCTAAGAAATGAGTGTTTTATGAACTCAAATGAAATTTTCTAAGACAAGTAAAATGTTTTCAAGGTTTTTGCTTATCTTTTGTTATAAACTGTTACCTACGAGCTTTCAAACTCGCCCCCTTCCTGTCCCCATCCTCAGGTGATAGCTAAGAGATCAAGTGATCGAGAGCCTAAGGGAATTGTGTCATTTGCTATTTTTGTATTTTTGTATTAAGCCAATGGTGTGGCTTTTGATTTGTAAATAAAGTTTTTCAAACATTGTTGCTTGAGTAATGTAAGGATAGATTGAAGTAGTTTCGATTGTGTATGTTTATATTGTTGGACCCCGACCCTTTTCTTGAAAATTTGAATTACTAAATGAAATTAAATAAGGAAGTAGTGGTGTTAAATGTTTTATTTAGGTAATGTGAATTGGAGAAATTTCAATGATATTTGAGGTTAATGTAT
>JANZLX010055188.1:0-23012 GCA_025531955.1 Erythroxylum orinocense | reverse complement strand
TCTTGAAACAAGCTCTCAAACTCTTGGAATCTCAAACCCTAGCAAAGCTTTCTTCTTTTTCTTCTTTCTTTCTCCTCTCCACCCATGCCACTCTCTCTCTCTCTCTTCTTTTTCTAATTTTCTGCAGCCCTTCACTTTGCAAGATACCAATTTTACTTCTTCTCTTTCCTTTTATACTCCAACTTAGGTTACTCAAGCCCATTTCCAGCCTAAGCCCATTTGCCTAACTCATTCTCCTTCTCCTTATCCTTTCATTCTTTAAACTTAAGCCCACTTAACTCATTTAAGCCCATATCATTTAATTCATGCAACTAACTTCTCTAACTCATTTAATGACTTTTGCACTTATGCAAATTAATGCTAACTTAATTAATGCTAATTTAATTTACTTAATTAAATCTAATCATGCTTAATTAATCATAAAAATTTTGGGGCTAACACGGTAGCACACGACAGGTTTTGTTATGCAACGTATAAATAAAACTCCACAGATGTAATCATATACCTGCATAAATTGTATCCATATAATATTACGTTTATATAACCAAATACTAATGGCTATATCGACTTGCCAAGCATAATGCAGTTTCTCTCCTTTTCTAATCTTCTCTTTTGATTCTTTCTCTCTCTCCCTCTCTTCTATTCTTTGTCAATGTGTTAAATGAATACTATCGTAAGGGTTACGTTTTAATCACCATTATCACTGAAAACATACAAAAATACTACTGAACCTCCGTAGACCCTGCATCTAGGTAGAATTTTTATTGAGATGTTATTATTGTTCATGATGTTGTTGTTTTATAATGATCATTAAATAAAGTAAAAAAGAGAAATGAATAGTTCAATTAAATTTTTTTTAATTCACATCCATTATTATGTCATGCTTGAGTGTCTACTATTTCTTCATTCAATTGATGAAAAACTCTTTCATATAGTATTTTCATTTTTACGGATAAAGTGTAACTTTTACAATCTCTTAATTTTGTCATAAGTGAAGAGTAATCCTTTACAAATCTTATCTAAAGTCAAGAGGAACCCTCAAATGGCATATTTGAAGTAATTTTGTTAATTGCTACACTATCACAATCATATATAACTTAAAAATTCCATTATTTGCTCACACTAATATATGTTAAACAATAAGTTTTAAAAAACATATTTGTGTATTTGTTAATGGCCCAATAATAAATTCAGTCCACAAGAGCGCGAAAACCAAAAATGAAAGCCTAGTAAATATTTAGCTAGAGAATTCATGGGTAACAAAAAACTAGGAATGTGGGAAAAAATGCTAAATTCATGGAATTTGAGAAAATGATGGAAGATAGTCAATAGGAAAAAGGCTAAGTGGCTTAGAAGTTGAGCAAGTACAAGAAGTCTATAACATGAAAGTTAAGGAAATAATGGTAGGTAGTTACTTAGAATGTGGGAGTGGGTAGTTACAAAAAACTTCTTAAATATGAGAGGACTATAAATTTACTAGACAATATATAGAGACATTCAATCATAATACATCCTTAAGATAATCTCTAGAGAGATAAACAACTCCAAAAACAATATTAATATTATTTCCATCTTTCTTTACATTATGTATTCATTTTTATTACCTCAAATTCCCTTCATAACTTGAATTTTTACTTTTACCTAACTCAAACCATTTTTTCCAACACATTTGAATATTATTTAGTAGCTTAGAATTTTATTTTCTAAGTTTTTTGAAACTCAACTTTATTGTTTATAAGAAGTTAGGTACAAATTCTTGGAGAATTCCTTCATGATATGCTCTAATTCCAAATTAAAACCAATAATTTGACATGCTCGGTGGGATTTAATGCCACGAATAAGTAATGGAAAAGAAATTGGTGTGCCTCTTATCCTTGTGTAAGAAGTTCCTACTGCAGTAGGGAATGAAGGCTTTGTATCCTAAATGGTAGAAAATCTTGAGAAGGTAGCCTCACCTTTAGCTAACTTTCCTGTTAGTGAGAATCTGAAATCATTGTAATGAAATGACATTGTTTGCACAAACAAAATTCCATAGTTGAATTCTATCATAGGCTATCAAGATATTGATACAGAAGGTAAAAAAACTATCTACCACTCTGATACAGTTTGGCAGGCAAAATTTTCCTACTTTAGCAAAGCAAATCTTTAAAGGAATGGGGGTAGGCATCTTGCTCCTGGTACAATAAAAGATGGGGAGTGCAATTACTTCCATTTGCATGTTCTGCAAATGAAAGACATGTCCCTACTTAAGGAGAGGATGTTCTTATAGTGCCTCCATGTTTTAATCTTTGAAATAGTCGACAAGAAATTAGATTGTAAATTCTTAGCAGGCAGGGATTTGGTGGGGAGGCTAGAGCTAATGGATTGTATTTAGGGGGTAACATTGCAATTATAAACTGAAATTATTTTATTCCTTACCACAAATGAGATTGCTTGTTGATATGGAAGTTGTCAGAGAAGATGTCCAGGAACCATACAAGCCTAGTTTAAGACAGCTTAACTTCTTGGAATTCTATAAGCATTACGTGGAGAATATTGACCATTAGAATCCATATCCTTAAGGTTATAAAATTCCCAAATTCAGCTTGTTTTATAGATAAGATGGACAATTGACTATTGACCATTGACTGCAATGCTAGATTCACCATTTAATATCGAGTGTTAGCCAATTATGCAAACTTCAATAATATTAAGCTCAGCCTATTCACAAATTCATTAACAAGTGCAACTATCTCCTAGTATGCTTTGTTGCCCAGGAATTTTATCCTTTCCTGGTTTGAAATGGAAAGATTGTTTCATGCTTATTTTTTTAGATCGGGCCTGAAATTAGTAAGTTGAGCTATCTAGAGTTACTTAAAAAAGTAATATGTTCATCATATGATTCAAGAAGATGAGAAGTCGATGCTAGATTGCACTATCAAAAACTAAATATATGAAGTTAGCTCAAAGAGGTCTAGATATTAAATTATGAAAGGAATTCTAAGATACAAAATTTCGTGATTTCTGTGAACTGGTGGCAAAAGTCTCTAAATACTTAAGGAAGGACACTGATAGAAAAATTCAATAAATGCTTATGTACAGAATGAATTCTTAAGATTCAACAGTAGCTAAAGTAAAGATCCCTAAAACTTGTGTTTTCCCCTCTATAGAGAGTAAATCCATGAAAGTTAAAAGGAAAATGTAGGTTATATCTACTTAAGTTTGGTACATCTTTGACCTTTAAAACAAAGGAGATCTTTGATTATTTATTACAAGAAAAATTCTTTACCTTATCGCTAGAGCATAAAATTCCTACAAAAGAAGAAATCATGGGCATAGACTATTGCAAATATCACAACACCTGTATCCACCCGACAAATTCATGTTGGGGGTTCAAGAATGTGGTCCAAAATTGAATTAATAAGAAAGTTTATTGTTCATTGAAGTTTACAAAACTATGATGATAGATGAACACCCATTCTCACCAGTGGCAACTATTAATGTTATTGAATTCTAGTTATGCCTATCGGTAGATGTCAAAAGAAGCTCAAGATTGTGGAAGATTGCTTAGCATTAGCATCAAGTTTAGGAACATATGTTTTTGTCATAACTATAGTACTAACTTTAGGAATGAGAGTTAGTGAATTCCCATAATCTAGCAGAATGTAGAAATTTAAGGGAAAAAAATGATATGCACTTAATTGTTGATATATTTAATCCATGAAACTTAGTGATCAATGCTTTAAAATGCTTAAGACATTCACATTAGTTCATATTTGGTTTTAGGTACAATTTGGAAGCATAATAGCTAAAGTGAGTTGAAAGAACACTCGTTGAGTCGTCTTCTTGAGATTCAAACTCAATTGTCTTTCGTAGAGTAAGAAGGATCAGAGCAAGAGGAGACAAGCAAATGCCAAAAAGAAAGAAGAGTGCAAGTTTCTAGACCATACACATCATGATAAATAAGTCAAGGGTGTGGAAACTTGAGTCTGTCATGGGCGTAAAACCCATATCACACCCATGCAAGGGACATCCACGATTGTGAACTAGGCCATTCAAAGCTATGAGTCATCAAGTCACGCTCGTGGGTTTTGCCACCTATGCCCGAACCCTCTTTTTCAGTATAAATAGAGTGTTTTGAAATTATTTATATGAAAATTAGGTCAAATGTTTAAATTATTTTGAAACATGAGACAAATGGCAAAGTGCTTTTTTAAATGAAAATTCACATTGCCAACCTTGTGAAAACAAGAGCTATCCATGAAATGTACATAAAGATGTGTTTAAAGCCTTATGACTAAGTTTCCCTTTTCACTTTGGTTTTGGCTTTATTTACACAAGGGCTTTTTGGACAATTAAAAGGGCTTTTAACTAACCCTAACTTTTCCAAAAGGAAGGAAGATTTTTGTTTCTTTTTGTTGTTGTTCTAGCTGCTGCTGATTGCTTCTCTTCTCTCCCACCGTTTCAGCTTTTCTTTTTCTCTTTTGTCTTCCTCCAAGCCAATTATCTTCATCTTTCTTAGAAGAACCAAAAGGGCCGGGTTTGCCCTTTATCTCATGTGTTGAGCAATCAATCACCATTTAACTAGTTTATTTTGGGGATTCTCTAGGATCAAAGATAACCCATTGAAGCACCATCTAGCTTTGGGAACCTTTGGGACTTGTAATCGATCTTTGGTGGGAACGTTGGAGTGCATCTCACTTTGGTGCAAAGGAGACACAACCGTCAACAAGAAGACACAGCTGTGAGACCTTCTATTTGGTTTGGAAACCAACTTCTAGGTATAATGGTTCATATGTTTACATTATGTTCTATTTTTGGTATATGAAATGGTTCCAAGGCAAGATAGTTTGGGTTCTTGTTGGTTTTAATTTTTTTAACCCACATCAGCCCTAACAAAATTGACAGTGGTATCAAATCATAAGCTCTATTTTGTGACTATTTTTGGACGGATTTAGTGCAAGGTTGTACATGATAAGTTGATTAATTGATTGCTTGTCTTGAAGGTTAGTTATTTTGTGTATTAATAAATCTTATTTTAAACTTTTTTTCCTATAAATAATTTGGTACTTTTTTAGGTTTCAAACATTGATTTGATTATGTTTTATGACCTGGGAACAATTAGTTTTAATTGTTAGACTTAATTGAAAGCAAGGAATGTCAAGGATTGAAATGTTGGAAAAATTTTCCAGCATTTTAGTTTGCATTTGGGTGCATGTTTTTCATACAGTTATTTTGGGATATTCCTAAAAAAAGTTAATAGGATTGTTATTTAGGTTATAAATATTAAGTCTATGTGATAGATTAATTTTTATAAGCCTTTCCAATATCTAGTTTATTTTTGGATTTATTAATGGCCTTAATTGACAAAATGTGCTTCTAACTTTTATTACATGGATTTTTTGTGAGAAATTGTCATGTTTAAATATTAAATTTTTTTAAATATCCAATGGAATATATATTTTGTTATGTGTTCTTTTTGGGCTGCGTATTTGCAATTGTTAATAATGAATGAATTGTTCATACGGGAAAATACAAATGTTGTTTTGTTTTGGCACTAACTTTTTTTTTGTAGGAATGAAAGTGAGTTTTGTATGACCAAGACATCAATGCCATGTATGTTGTATTGCTTCCTTTTGAATGAATGTAATGTGGCCTTAGGTGCCTCTTAAAGTTAATTAATTAGATTAGTTAATTAAGCAAGTATGTTAACTTGCTTTTGATGTAATCCATTCATTTGAGGCTTGCATGCCTATTATATTTGGATTGGGGATTCTAAAATGCAATTTTTATTTCCTTTTTAGAATAGTTTTACTTTGGAATAGGAATTTAAATTTTGATGTTTTGATTTTACCAAAGAGATGGTGAAGAAAACAAAAAGATGTGAGAAAAGTTTCCAAAAGGGCCATACAAAATTCGTAACAAATGTTTGATATCATTTGCGATGCTATGAATATCATAGGCTACATATGAATGAATATTAACATGATTGCCATAATTAAACTCTAAAAATGGGATTAACAACTTCTTGAGTTATATGGAATATTTCAAAATTTTAATTAATATGATTAACAAATTGTGTGACAATTTGATCCCTAAACTTTTTAAAGAAACGTCCTATATAATATTAAGTCATCTTCCCTCCCTGCTTTATCCGTCAAATTATCGGTTGTTAGATGACGGGACCTACCGAGTAGGCATCACTTTCTATCTTTAGGAGTTGTAGGGTATGTCGGACATACCAAACCAAACAGAGCGAGGTTCACTTAATAAGGAATCAAAACAATTTTGGACCTTGGGGAAAGGTTTTTGTTAACATTAGATGTTAACAATCATTTGTGACCAGCAAATAGTTGCTTACCTAAAATAGCTAAGTTCAAGTTTCATGCCACCACTGGCTTGCTCTTGGTAAAGATAGGGATGTTGGACCTACTACAAAAGGGACTAAATTTAAAAGTTATAGTGGATGTTTTATTTTAGAAATAAAAAATTTAAATGAACTTAAACTTCTTTTTATGTTGTAGATCATGGCAAATCAATCTCTCTTTGCGTTCTATAGTAGACAAGGACAAATTGAACCCCAAAGGTTCAAATTTTATGCATTTGCACTAAATCTTGATAATTGTTCTCATGCAGAAATGAAAGGAATATGTCTTGAATTCTTTTCCTGAGCCACCCCTTATAGGAGCCATTAAGGAATTGGTCGACGCGTACAACAATCACTCATATGATGAGCTTGATGTACAATGCCTCATGGTAGTGACGATGCCACCCTAATTGTAAAAGCAATTCGAGTTGAACATATCATACTACATCATGGAGTAGCTCAAGAAAATGTTTCTTGAGCAAGCTTGTGTTCAGAGGTATAACGTGACCAAGTCTCTTCTGGTTGTTAAAATGTCAGAGGATACCTCTATCAGTGCTCACATGCTTAAGGTAATGAGTTTTGTGGAGTGGTTGGATAGGCTAGGTCTCCTATTGGACCCAAGATTGTCTACTAAAATTGTCCTCAACTTTTTGCCTCCATGCTATTCGTCGTTCATCATGAACTACCACATGCATGGGGTGGAGAAGAGTTTGTAGGAACTCCATAGGATTTTTAAGACTGTTGAGCACGACATGAAGAAAGGAGTTTCTCATGTGTTGGTAGTTCAGAAGCGAGGAAAGAAGATAAAGAAAGATAGGAACAAACACAAAGTTAAGAAAAAGGGAAAAAATGGAAAAGGGAAGGCTCAAGTGGTGACTTCAAGCACTCCTAAGGCCAAAATCCCTTTCGATGCCGAGTGCTTTTATTATAAAGGAAAAGGACATTAGAAAAGGAATTTTTACAAATACCTCGAGGATTTGAAGAGTGGAAAGATTTCATCTTCTTCTTCTGGTATATATGTTATTGAGATTAACCTTGCTACCTCTATTTCTGATTGGGTATTGGATACCAGATCTTGTGCTCATGTTTGTTCAAATATGCAGGCACTAAAGGATAGGAGGATGTTTGGAAAGGGTGAAGTGCAGTTGCACGTTGGGAATGATGCAAGTGATGCAGCCATTGCTGTTAGGTACATTGATTTGCATTTACCCAGTAGGCTTGTAATTATCTCCATTCCTCTTTTGGACAATGATAGTTTCTCCTTTACCATCTAAAATGGATCTTGTTCGATTTATAGAGATGGTTTGTTTTATGGATCTTCTTGTGTTAAAAATAGTCTATACTTTTTTGAGATGGATAAATGGGTCCTTAATGTTAATAACAAAAGACTTGTCATTAAAGTACTACTCTCATAAGGCATTGTCACCTAGGTCATATAAACGAGAAATGCGTCAAGAAATTGTAAGAAGTAGACTTCTTGGTCAATTTGATTTGGAATCGATTGGGATATGCAAATCTTGTCTACTTGGTAAAATGATCAAAATACCCTTCAACAAGAAAGGTGAGAGGGTAAGTGACTTATTGGATCTAATACATAGTGATGTATATGGACCAACAAATACCAATACCCGAGTTGTTTTTCAATACTACTTCACGTTTATTGATGACATCAGTAGATATGGTTATGTCTATTTAATGAGACATAAGTCTGAATCTTTTGAAAAGTTTGTGGAATTTAAGACTAAACTTGAGAACCAACTCGGCAAGAAGATTAAAGTCTTGCAATCAAATCGTGAAGGTGAATACTTGAATCATGAATTTGGTGCTTATCTTAGAGAGTGTGGGATTGTCTCATAACTCACCCCTCCTAGAATGCCATAATGGAATGGTGTCTTTGAAAGGCGAAATTGAATTTTTTTAGACATGGATTAATCTATGATGAGTCAAACTGAACTTCCAATCTCATTTTGGGGATATACGCTTGAAACTACTACATTCGCACTAAATAGGGTTCCATCAAGGTCTGTAGAAAGGACACCATATTAGATATGGTTTGGCAAAGTGCCTAGCATGTCTTTTCTAAAGATTTGAGGTTGTGAGGCATATGTCAAAAGTTTAACGTCTGATAAGTTTGGACCTAAATAAGAAAAGTGCTTCTTTGTGGGGTATCTTAAGGAAACTAAAGGATACTACTTCTATTATAAGTTAGAGAACAAAGTATTTGTTGCTCAATATGGTGTGTTCATGGAGAAAGAGTTTCTCGTAAGAGGAAGTAGTGGGAGTAATGTTATTCTTTAAGAAATTCAGGAAACATTACAAGATAACGAGGTTAGTGGAAGCCACGATGAACCACTCCTAGATGCTTCTGTCAGTAGGATTCAAGTACAACCAACTCTATAGTAGCTGTGGAACAGGCTCATGACCAGCCTCCAATTGAATCGACACAATTCGAACCTGAACTTGAGCCACAAAGAGTTATGGAGGAAGGTCAACCAAAAGTAGTTCCACTGTGAAGGTCAACTAGGGTAGTCCATACAATTAAGAGGTATATGGGACTACACAATCTGACGGTGTTGGACACTGAAAATCCATTAACCTATAAGGAAGCAATGGAAAAGTCAGACTCCGATGAATGTCATGGAGCCATGAAATCCGAGATACAATCCATGTATGACAACTAGGTTTAGAATTTGGTTGAACTTCTTATTGAGGTAAACCATTTAAAACAAGAGGGTTTTCAAAAGGAAGACAATCATAAATGGAAATTTGACTACTTACAAAGCACGTCTTGTTGCGAAAGGTTTTAGATAGATTTAAGGAGTTGATTACGACAAAACTTTCTTGCTCGTGGCTATGTTTAAGTCAATTCGGATCCTTCTAACAATTATCGCTTTTCATAATTATAAAATATGACAAATGGATGTCAAAATTGCCTTTCTAAATGGGCATTTAGAAGAGGATGCGTATATGACACAACCAGAAGGTTTTGTGGATCAAAAAGTTACTAAGAAGGTGTGCAAGCATCAAAGATCCATTTATGGATTAAAGCAAGCATCACAAAGTTGGACCAAGCACTTTGATAGAGAAATCAAAAGGTTTGATTTTCTAAAATGAAAAGAAGAACCTTGTTTGTACCAAAGGATTAGTGGGAATGAAATAATCCTCCTTGTGTTATATGTGGATGACATATTTCTTATCGAGAATGACATTCCTTTGTTGGAGTTCATCAAGTCCTCATTGATGAAGGTATTCTTAATGAAGGATTTAGACAAGGCTACCTATCTCTTTGGCATTAAGATCTATAGAGATAGATCTAAGAGGCTCGTTGGATTGAGCTAGAGTTTATATATTAACAAAGTGTTGAAGAGGTTCAATAAGCAAGATGTCAAGAAAGGTTTCTTGCCCATGTCTCGTGGTATCCATCTTAGCAAAAACTAGTGTTCTTAAACATCTGGTGAGCTGGAAGTGATGAGTAGAGTTCCATACACTTTGACGATTGGTTCTATCATGTACATCATAACATGCACTCACCTTGATGTATCATATGCTTTAAGTATGAATAACAAATATTAGGCTACTATAGCCTTAACGCATTGGATTGCAATTAACAATATCCTCAAGCACTTGAAAAAGTCTAAGGATATGTTCCTTATCTATGGCAGGGATTTTGAGCTCATTGTAAGGGATTACATCAATGTTAGTTTCCTAACCAATTGTGATGATATGAGATCGCAATCGGGGTATGTGTTCATCCTCAATGTGTTGGACCCCGTCTCCGAGGCCCAACATTCCCGAATGCTGGACCCCGTCCCCGAGGCCCAACATTCGACGAAGCCCACAAAGCCTAGAGGACCCAAAACCGAACATGAATCGACCAAAAATAAGGGGAAAACTCAATTAATAAAATTGGGTTGGATTTTCATTAGAAAAATATTCCCTTGGTCCTAAAGATTCCAATGTCACTGGAATCGCTCCATTCGGGTTAGAAATGAAGAAGTTATGAATAAAATACTACCTTAAAGGAACAGTGAAAATTGACTCTCTACCGACATCATGCAAAAATTCAGAAATTTTAGAGGCTGAAATGGCATTCAGTTCCTTCATAAAACTTGTAGGTTTATGACTCTAGTTTAATACAAAAAAAGATTCGCCTCGATACGAGCTCCGTAGTTCCGGATATTTGAAAATTGATAAAGTATGTTCAACGTTTGGCAACCGATCGCCATGCTTTGTTTCAAAGCACCATTTTACAAATAAAAGCAATAGTGATAAAATCAGTGTG
This sequence comes from Erythroxylum orinocense, assembly GCA_025531955.1. Taxonomy (NCBI): domain Eukaryota; kingdom Viridiplantae; phylum Streptophyta; class Magnoliopsida; order Malpighiales; family Erythroxylaceae; genus Erythroxylum; species Erythroxylum orinocense. The sequence goes on along the minus strand of JANZLX010055188.1, from coordinate 12,384 downwards.
GAAAGATAGGAAATTGTCTTAGAAAAATAACGCTTCGAAAATCAGGTCATTTGGAAGTCTACACAAAAAGATATGACCAAAAGAAGGAAGAGGGGTCGGTCGGTCAGAAACCGACCCCAATTGCCCTCGGCAGCTCGGCATGGCCGACCCCAACTGCCTGGCGCTTGCCCCCCCGCTAGCGTCTGGGCGCTCGCATGGTCGAGCGCCTGTCGCTCGCTCGCCCACGAGCACTCGGCTACCTAATCCGCAATCCGACCTACCTGACTTCAAATGAAGTTCAGAATGTTATTCAGTTATGTCATTTGAATCTTCCAATCTGATTCGTACTTCAAAACATTGGGACATGTGACAATTGAAAAGACGCAGGGCAAATTGATCAAAGGTGAACATTGAATACTAATTGTTCATTTGGATTTACCGCTCCCGTTGGACCCCGATTTGAGAATACAACTCTTAATTTGATACCATAAATGTTGCATCCCGATTATAAAACCCAACTCTTGATTTGATACCAAAAATGTTGGATTCCGTTTGCGAAGCCCAACATTCGGAGTCATAAACCATGAGCATATTACCCTGTAGGGTTATTTCAATGAACCCTCATTAGCCATTAGCCCACATGGGTGGCGTGCCCACACTAGTCAAACATATAAACAAACTCATACTCCCAATTTAGAACAGATTTTAAGAAACCTCAAACTGGAATTACAATTTGACTTCTTCAGAACATTTGTTCCATATCGTATTCAGTTCTAATGACACCAAAATCATTTAATTTGGTTTAAAAATCTGAAGGTTAGGGCCCAACCATTTTTCGACTATTTCTAATTGAAGCAGTACACCATACCTAACTTCCATCCAGAATTTGAAAGTTTTAGGGTCTAACTGAAAATTAAAATCCTTAAGATAATTTGAAGCTCTATATCTCAAGTTTATTTGGAAATAAGAATCGTCTCATTAGGAAGTCGAATAACAAAGTTATGGCAAAAAGAATCAAACAAGGTTTTGTCCTCAATCATATTAAACCTATTTCGGGACAATTAGCATAACTTTCTCTATGGATGTCAAATTAAGGTCATATTAGTACAGTTTAGGAGAGGAATTCAAGATCTACAACCTTCATGAAGACCGTGAAGATAGAGTCTATCATCTAGAGAATAAAAATTAGACCAGAAGATGTAAAAATGAACAGTACCCATAAGAAGTTTATGAATAGTGCACAGAAGATGCTTAACAATTAGCATAACTTTCTTTATAAATATCAGATCAAGGTCATTCCCAGATGGTTTGAAAGATGACTTCAAGATTTACAACTGTTATGAAGTCCTTGAAGATAGATTCAATCATCTTGAGGATCAACATTAGACCAGAAGATGTAAAAAGAACAATACCCAGAAGAAGTTTATGAAAAATGCACAGAAGGTGCTTAACAATTAGCATAACTTTCTCTGTAGATATCAGATCAAGGTCATTCTTAGATGGTTTGAAAGAGGACTTAAAGATCAACTTTCGTGAAGACCTTGAGGATAGATTCTATCATCTAAAGGGTGAAAATTGGACTAAAAGATGTAAGATGACCAGTTACCAAAAGAAGTTTATGAACAGTGCATAAAAGAAGTTTTGGCACCAGAAGATATAGAAGGTCAACCATAGAAGATAAAGAAGGTCAACCATAGAAGATACAGAAGGTTAACCACAGAAGATATAGAAGGTCAACCATAGAAGATACAAAAGGTCAACCATAGAAGATAAAAAAGGTCAACCATAGAAGATACAAAAGGTCAACCATAGAAGATTAAAAAAAAGTCAACCATAGAAGATACAGACTACTCTCCTGGGCATCTCCACTTATAAGGATCATAACTTTTAACTCAAATGTCTAAAAATTTCATACTATATATCGTTGGAAAGCTAGAAAGATAACTACAACTTTCCAGAAGACAACTTTATCTAATTTAGCCTAGATCAATACAGTTTTTCTCCTGAAGTCAGAACACAAATTTTGCTCGTATCGAAGACTTGAAGTTTGCACTGTACGAACTTGGGATGTCCTGAGCATGACCATTCAACCACCAAATTGACTTCATTAAACTCTCAAATCTTAACTCATCTAACTCTTCCCATTAAACTACATCTCATCGTTCTTAATTTCTATCTTTCTTTTCCATAACATCTTGCTTATATATATATATATATATATCAACAAGTCATGTTCAAAATCATCAACTTAAGTTGATAATCATCTCAAGTTGACAACTTCTTCAAATATCCTAAAATTCTAACTCAACGTCATCCATACACAATTCGTATTTCATTAATAGCAAAACGTAAGAGTTTACAAATCTTTTATGGCATTCCAAGCCACATTACATCATCGTCACAAATCTCAAATTACAAAAGATTCTTGAGCAAATAAACTTGAAATACGATTAAAACATTGTGCTTTCCCAAAACCAACTCAAAATACAAAATAGCAAATTTGAAGTAATTCCCTTAGGCTCTTAGTCACTTGATTTCTTAGTTATCACCTGAATATGGGACAAAAACAGGGTGAGCTTGAATGCTCGTGGGTAACAGTTTATAAGGAGAATAGGCAAAATCATTGAAAAGTTCATTTGTCATAGAAAATTTATAAAAAATTTATAAAACATATAGTTCTCAAATTTTCAAACAAATTGGCAATCTTAACTCAAACTCATAGTTCAAATATCATCACATAACACTCAATTATACACCATTCATGACTATGCAAAGATGCAATGCACAAACAAATGGATTAAGGGTCCTATGGAAATAGAATGGAGAAACTAAAGTTTACCCCATGAATAGAATGAGTCCATTTTTTGGAGCTTATATACCACAAGTGGGCAACTGGGAGTAGGCTCTTATCGACGTGCATGTGACGAACAAAATGGTTCCACTCTTTCCCAAACAGAAGCATATAATCCTACTTAAAAATTATTTCCATTGTTGGGCCCTATTTCCAAAGCCCAACTATCCTAAATCATAGAACGTGAGCGGGTTTCCTTGTAAGGTTATGCCAATGCACCCTCATTAGCCATGATCGGTTCCTCATCTTTTGTATAACATCTCAAGCCACAATGATGATCCCACAAAAAAAACATAATAATCACAATTGACTTCCTTAAAATTGTAGTTCTTAGTCTCTAGTTTATTTTGGAGTAAAAACTACCTCAATCGGAGCTCTATAGCTCAAAATATGCTTAAGAAATCAAAGTATGTTCATGGCCCAAACATGCTCTCCCACCCGACTCCTCACTTTCTTTGAATCAAAATTTTTGAATTCAACACCAATGGCTACCAATTTGTATAAAGAGATAAAACATGCTAGGAATCTATCGCTTCAAGAATCATCTCAATCGAAGGTCGGATGAAGAAGTTATGGCTAAACAAATCCAACCTATTCATGTCCTTACTCATATTGTACATTCCTTGGCACAATTTCCATAACTCTTACTACATGTGTCGGATTGACTTCGTTTCTATACGGTTTGAAATAAGATCTCTAGATCTACAATTTTTGTGAAGACTCCAAAATGAAATTCTGTCATTTGGAGGGTCAAAAAATACAGGTTGTGTAACCCAACACGGGCAGGCTGTGTAACCTTTGGGTGAAACTGTGCCTTGCGCTGGAAACACACGACCTATGTGATTTTACATGGGCAGGCCTTGTAACCTTCGGGTTAAACTAAATTTCGACTCTCCAAGACCCCTCAAATGGATCCCAAACCCATCCTATCATCCCTTTTACTCATAATCATGCCAAATCAAGCAATCCTAGGCAATATCGTCCATAAACTCTAATTATTTGGGATACAAAGCCTCTACGACATCCTAACATGTAATGATCATAACTCTCAACTCTGATATCCAAAAATTGCATACTTTATATCGTTGGAAAGCTATAAAGACGAGCTACAGCTTTTGTGAAGCAAACTTTAGCTAGTTCTACCTAGAACGATTTAGTTTTCCCTTAGCAGTTAGATTACACTTTTTACCCTCATGAAAAACTTGAAATTTATCCCAACTTCACTTTCTCTATTACAACATCATTCATAACAATTCAACTTCCAATTGGAATTCATCTAACTCTCAACCTTAATTCATTTGACTCCTCATATTCAATAACATCTCATCATTCACCAAAAATCCTATCTTTCTTTTCCATAATATCTCACTTATATGCATAACAATAGTTCGTGCCCAAGAGTCATCATCTCAAGTTAATGACTTCAAACATACCTATAATTTCAACTTAACATCATCCATACACAATTTATATTTTATTAACATCATAAGATAAGTGTTTACAAAACTTTAATGGCATTCCAAACCACATTACATCATCAATATCAAAAATCCGAAATACAACAAAAGTTAGAAAAATCCCATAATTCTCAACATATGTCTAAAGTCTTATTTTTACATCAGTCTAACTTATAATACAAAATATGCATAATCAAATTAATGCCTTGAATTTCTTTCACCCGATCTGTTTCTCATTACTTGAAGATGAGAATGAAAGAGGGTGAGCTTAAAAGTTCATGGGTAACAAATTTATAACCGAGAAATAAGCAAAAACCATTGAAATATTTATTTCCATTGGAAAATTCACATTGAAATCCATGTAACACATATTTTCCCAAATTCACAACTTATCAAACAATTTATAAACATCATAAATCATGAATTCATCAAACTTGTCACAAATCATAAACACATAAGCACATTAGAAATGGTTTGGGCGGATCCATAAACAGAACGTACTACATATTTCCACATAGCAGTCTTGGGTATGCCACTAACGGGCAGACAGGAGAAGCCTTTTGTCAAAGTGCACTTGATTTAACTTAAGGAACCACCATAAACCCACATAACATGTAATTCATGACTTGAAAACAAATTGCCCAAATGGCAACATTTTGGAAACTTGTTTTTCAAGAACATGAAATTTTCTGAAAACCCTTTCATTTAACAATTCACAATTTATCATCAAAATTTCATACACCTCAACATGTAGCAATTTCTCAAATCAATCACAAGCCATAAAAGCAACATTTAGGAAGTTATTGAAATCATTTTATTTTTTTGATTCAAAAGAAAAAATTAGTAGCTTATTACTCAATTATAATCATATAACCCACCTTAATTTCCTTGCTTGAAAACCTCGCTTGAAAACCTTGCACAAAAATCCTCTACTATTGTTCCTTTTGCCTCTTTTGATTTTCCTCAACATTGACAAAAATCCCCAAATCAGTAGGCATTCCAATTGAGAAACCCACAATACATAATCCCTAAAATTGATCTTAGAAAACTTAAACCCATACATTTCTTAAGCTTCATGAACCAAAATCTTTCTAAAAATCTAACAAATCAAACATACTATTACCTTGATTCTTCAACAAATGAAGAGTTTATTGGCTCTAATGGAAGCTCTCATCCTCCTCTTCCTTTTTCCTTCTTGAACAACTTGAAAATCCCTCTTAAAAACCTAAGAAATGAAGAAACCCTATCTTCCTTCTTCCTTTCTCTCAAAACTGACACTCTCTCCTGGCTTTCTCTCTAATTTTCGTTGCTTCTCACCTTTCCCGCTTCCAATCCACGTTTTTGCCCCTTCTTAAACACAAGACCACCCGTTTATTTCAATTTTGTCATTAATGACTATGCAAAGACCCTTATACCCTTCCTTTCATGCCTTGAAACTTAAATGACTTAAGTGATCTTCCCAAAAATCCCTCATACATATATACTCTTGCTACTTAATTCAAATAATCCATATTTTAAAATCCTACCAACATTAACATAATAATTAACTCCAAATAAAACAATTAATATAGCAAGACCTCAAAATTATTTAAAATCATGCTTAACTCCTTCCAAATATCAAGTTCTAATCATGTAATTGAAGGAATTTGATAGTACTTCCTTCTAGAAAAATGTTTCTCATTGTCTAAATTTTCTAATAACATCAAAATCATTCAATTTGGTTCCATAGACCAAAAGTTATACCCAAATATTTTCAGACTGTTCTTATACGAAAATAATATTCTGTGCTCAACTTCCAGCCAAAAATTTATATTCTTAGAGACTGAATTAAAACTCAATTTCATTAAACAATTTGTATCCTTATCTCTGTGGTTTACTCCAAATAAAAAATCATCTCATTTGGATAACTAGATCAAAAGTTATGGCTAAAACATCGAAGCATACTCAATGAACATGTTTCAATTACATTTTTCCAGCTTTTAACTTCCAACATATCACATATAACCCACCTTGTATCTAAATCATATTTTCTATTTCATTTCAAATTCAAGAATTCTATTTTTCTTTACACATAAATAATCGCCAACATTTTCTCCTTTAATAGAAAAGTTTGGGGTCTAATAATAAATTTACCGTTAACTTTGAAAAATCCATTAGGGAAAGATAGTATGCTATCTTTATGGCTAGGATGGATCTACAAGTAACCATAGCAATTGAAGTTGTATTTTGTATTGGAGGGAAACATACGCAATTAATACCATATTAAAACAGTTACAGTATATTGCATGAGATAGTACAAGTATTTTGAGTAACTTACAAGATGAAGTTAAATATAAGGATAAAGTTAAGTATTCAAAGATAAGAAAATGTTTCTATTACAACAAATAAGATTAGGATGTCATACAAAAGAGTTTAAGATATTTGAATACAATCAATTGATATTAAAATGACTTGTATGATGATATGTTGGAAAATTTAGGACAAATAGGGTTTTAATATTCATCACCTAGGAAATGTTATCTTATATTTGGCATTGATGTTGTCTTTGTAGGCAAATTTACATTGTGATTTTTTTGAGTATGTAGATGGAATCATCATCATCAACTAATACAACAGTTAGTTCAAATTTAAGCAATGTCGTTTGCTATTATAGGCTAAAGGCTCCATTAAGGACTTCATCAAGTGATCATAATCCTAACTAGAGAATTTATAGATTTCTCAATTATTCAGTGAGAATTTATTGTTATTTGATTAATGAAATTGAATGTTAAACTTCTATTTAAGGTTTTTTTTAATGAAATTGAATGTTTTAGGTTAGGAGATGTAAAATTTTCAAATGGTATGATGAAGGATTTAAGAGAGTCATTCAAATGATTCAAAATTAAGGAGTTAATTATTAATGTTAAAGAAGGAGCTTGAAAGAAGCCCAACTAAGGAGTTTGAATAACAAATGAAGCTATTAAATGAGAACATAAATTTATTAAGAAAATAGAAAAAGAAATTAAGTGTATATTAATGAACATTGTAATAGGATTTGTTATGGTTCTAGTACTTTTTATTTGTATTTAGGTTATGGGGATATTGTACTGAATTTCAACAATGTAATGGTTAATATTAATTTCAAGTATGTTATAAAAAATTGATTTTGAAATTTGTATATGAATTATGTAATGAAGTAAAAACAATACTACTATATATAACCAATAGACAAGGAATAATTAACTCGTTGCATATGTTGTCAAATATGCATAAAAAGTACTAAGAGAGAGAGAGAGGGAGGGGGTGGGGGAGGTTGTGCAACAACTTTTATTGATTTTGTCAAAAAATTTAATATTTGTATTGTATGTAACAATATAAAAATTTGTTACCATTATCAATATAAGATATATATATATATATATATATATAAACTTATATTACATTGTCATCATTATCACTAAAATATAAAAAAGTTGAGGCATAACTAATCGATATTTGCTTCATTTGTACTTGACCTAGGGTATGATCTTTAGATTCAATTGGGTAATCGTAATACGAATTAGGGAAACTGATTAATCAAGGCAAGAACCACATATGATGCGTCATTTAACCTAAGTTATGTTATCCCTAATGATTATGATCATTAGTAGCTACACTTGAATTTCAAATATAACATTTACAGATTAAATTGAAATTCTAGCAATGGGTTTGTAAATAAACGATCCAATGAACGCATTAAAATCATCTTTTCACAATAGCCAAATCCATACACATCGGATAACATAACCAATTTCTAAAAAGAGAAATAAATAAAAAATAAAATGAAAGAATGCTTAACTGGGTTGTCGACGTTGATATCACCTCCGAACTAACATTGAGAAGTTACCTCTCTATGGGTCTTCTCATGGTGGAGAGCTTACCTCCCTCTTCGTGCTCTACCAAAACTCCCTCACATTCTAACCCAGCCGAAACACCTCTCTTCTTTTCTCTCTGCAGAAATTCACCTCTCCTTTCATACCCTCGGTCGTCACACCTTGTTTTGCTTTATACTAAAAACCTAGGTGATGTGGCAATTTCTCACTCCTATGAGTTATCTCTCACAAGTGTGAGAGAGCCTCATACCTGTGACATATTTGTCCCACCTGTGAGTAGCTTCTCATGGTTGTGATAGGCTTCTCATGACTGTCAGAAGCTTTTTAGCCCTCTAAATGCAATCTCTTGTCATTATTTCCAGTGTAGCCATCCACCTTTGTCTTCTTTAAATGCTAGATTAAATGTAATGGATAGATACCCTTTTCTTCACATCACACACATCCTCTCTTCTTTATTTTTCCAACTCCTCTTTATGTCGCATACCCCTCTCATATTGCTTCAGTTCACTTCAGCCCATTTTTAAATTCACGTCCATATCTTGCAAGGCTCTCACATTCTTGCCTTTGGTTTCCATAATTCCATGATGCTTTTCTAGTAAGTTCACGTTGCTTTATACCTTAAACATGGCAACTAGCTTTCATGGTGTGAGAGTGTGTCTCTTGCCCATGCAAATCTATACATGCTCACAGCTATGTAATACTTCTAGTAAGTTGTGAGCATGCTTCACCATTCTTTTATGCTTTGTCCCTTTTTTTCTCTAATTTTCTTCTTCTTGCTTTAAGAAGACAAAGGATTGTGAATCTTCAGAAAACAACTCAAATGTAGTACTTTCAACTCACTTTAGCTCTTTTGCTTCCAAATTATGCCCAAAGCCACATATGAGTCAAAGTAAGCACTTTCTTAGCAATATTCACTAAGTGTTATTGAATAAATTCATCATTAATTAAACACATATCAATTTCTCTCACACTTAGCTTTTGACCATATTTGGGTAAAATATCAAAATTAAGCTCAAAGACCTAAAAACATTTACCCAATTCCCATATTTTCCAAGACTACATAATCATAAGCAAAGATGAATGACTTTCAAAAATCATAGCAAAAAATCAACATTCTAAGCTTTTGCTCATAATCAATCGACATTCATTATCTTTAAAAACTGAGTAATCTAATGGTAGACTTGGAAAATGTGTTTAAATAAGATATATTCTCGGGTACACTCAACATCATTTACACTCAAGACATTCCACAATTTTGCATATCATTTCATTTCTCCACTACTAAGGATTACATGCAAAATCATGGATTAAAGGACTTTTGAAGTTTGTAATGTGGGTAAGGCCAAGGTGAGATGTATTTAGGTAAAGTAACATAAAAGCTATCAAAGCTAGTGAAACAAAAGAAACACTTAATGAGGAATCAAGTGCATAAGTTAACATTCATACAAAACTGGGTACCGTCAGCTATAACGAATGCAACAACTATATTTCATAACTTAATTCATCTCTCTCACACAAACCATATGGAGCATAACGAATCAAAATAGATCACTTATAGAGATTGATGATAACACTATAATCAATGAAGCTTCCAAGACAACATCTACCTCATACTCAACATACTCAAGTAACTCATTCAATACAACTTTAAGAGGTATGATTAATCATAAAAAACTTTTGAACTGATATAAACTTCCTCCCTGATACATTTATTTAAGACTTTTTAATTTTTTTTTCTTTTCTTTCCTTTTGCTTTTCTCTTTTCTTTATTTTTTTTCTTATGAAATTTAAAAGGAACTATATCAACATGGGAATTTCAATGATAAGACATGAAATAACATCCCAACATTATAACCAACCCTCACATATATACACCCCCACACTTATACATTTGTATATCTACGACCTCAACAATCAACAAACGTTTCGCTAGCTTTATGGCTTGGGAAGGACATTTGGTTATGGTTAAAGCATGCTCACCAAGAAAAGGTAAATAAAGCTCAACGGGGCTTAACAAGTGAAAAATCATATTAATAGGGTAGGTTGTATAGCTAATGTAGCTTATGTAAAAAGGAATGCCTAATCGTCTCCATATTAATACATGTGACAAAAATGTGGTCTTGAATAGGAAATCTAAGCAAAATTAGGATGTACATGTCATGAAGGTCGCATATAAACAAAGATAATGAGATTGATATGAATGTGTCAGTCTAATAAGGCTCAAAATCTCACCAACTTTGTCTATCACTAGTCACTAATCTTCTAAAGATAATGCACATTGACTGCTCATAAAAGTAAAAGTACATGCTAAAGTTGCTATGAAATTCTCTAATCAATTCACACCCTAATCATGAATATATAATCCTAGAAGCAACAAAAAATGAGCAAATGTTTGTTTGTTTGTTTTATTCTTTCTCTCATTTTGATTGAAAACTTAAAACAAGTAAAAAAAAACAACAAAAAGCATACATGCATATAAAAACTAATGTGTAAATGTAAAGGAAAAGAAATTTACTTCCCTTGGGTTGCCTCCTAAAAAGTGCCTTTTTTTAGGTAGTATAGTTTGAGCTTCCCCCACCTGAGGTTGTTTGGGGTAGGGCTTTGATTGATAATCCTTCGTATTTCGCATATGCCCTATCCTCAAATTCTTAATGTCTACTGAGTCCAGGCTCTTAGGAAATATTGCAAATGTCTCTTCACCTTTTTCTTCCTTATTTAATTCCTCTAATCTGCTAGGTAAAGGTAAAGAGTTAATGCCAAAAATAATCATGAACTCAGTACTCACTGTTAAGATAGAAGATTTATCTTTTTTTTTTCTTGGTTCAAGCTCCTTCTCCATTTCATCCACTCAAAAAATTCCTTGATTAATACACTCAAAATTCTCAAGCTCCTCATTACTCTATAAGGTTTCCGCACTAACATCCATTGGGTGCACCTCTGGTTGATATAGCTGCTCTCTTCAATTTGTGATTCTAGGCGATCGAGAGTTTTCATCATTTAACCCATTTAGTGTTCAATGTTTTGTATGCCTGCTTTGTTTTCTTGCAACTACTTCTGCATACTCTGCTTAAATTGTAACATACTCTTATTAAGCTCCTACATACTCTATTACTGTATAATCTGATTAAGCCGTAACGTACTCTGTTGAAACTGCTTCAGATCGTTAGTAGCAGAGGTCTTGATAAAATTTTCCAGAGATATACCTGAGTCGTAATAAGAAGCTTTTAGTACATATGAGAATTAATGTGTGTCCTGCGAACTATTATGGAAGTAATTTTGTAGGTTATATCATCCATAACCACAGATAGGTTGATCAGTCCAACCTTAGTTATAAGATTAAGAGTAAGAGATAAAGAAAAAATTATTTCCATCCATGATTTTTTATTTTTAGTTTTTTTAATTTTTAAATCACAAACATGACATGGAAAATGAAACGATCACAAAATAGCTAAAAAGAAATGAATTATAAAAAAATATATACAAAACAACAATTAAAATCACAAAAAATTAAAACACTGCATTTCCTAACAAGGACACCAAAATTGAAAACGCTTCATAACGCTAGTCAAAATAAAAACTAGACCTACTACTGTAGCTGTGGCAAGTCTTGGTCTATCCTATAGAGAGTTTGTGTAAAATCTTTGGAATAAAATTAATCACTGTTTAGGTTTAAGGGGTTGGTTGGTTTGAAATAAGAAAATAAAATGAAACTAAACTTACAAAAACAAGTTAAAAAAAAGCAAAGTGATGAAAGTGGTGAATTTGTTAAGAATTCGGTTCTTTGGTTCTATCTCGACCTACACCCTAATTAAACATATTTCAATGATTTTTTGTTCTCAAACCTCTCCTAGAAACTATTAATCGTAGGTGGTTAATCTATTAACCCAAGTTTTCCTTTAGGTAAATCAAGATACGATTGTTAATTAAACATAGTCGTTGACTAACCTAGGGTTCGATCTTTAGATTCAAATGGGTAACCGCATTATGAACTAGGAAAATTGATTAACCAAGGCAACCACCACATACGATGCGTCATTTAACTTAGGTTATATTATCCCTAATAATTATGAATCATTAATTGCTACATATGAATTTCAAATATAAAAATTATGGATTATATCATAATTCTAGCAATGGGTTTGTAAATAAATGATCCAATGAATGCATTAAAATCATCCCTTACTTTAGTAGATATCTAAGCATTGAAGGCTTTTGTGATTGGATTGATGAGGTGGAAAGTTTTCAA
>JANZLX010051217.1:0-23159 GCA_025531955.1 Erythroxylum orinocense | reverse complement strand
TGCTCCTGTGACACTTCGGTGTCTCCTGTATTGACACTTCGGTGTCTCCTGATACCGAGACATATGTCTCTCCTGCTAATACCAAGTATGGTATCTCCTGTATAAGTCTCGTTACCTACTTCTGTTCATGGATTTATAGTTTGATTTGTTCTGTAATCTGATATCTGTTTGATTCTGACATAAGTTAAATTATGTTCTGATTCTGAAGGATTTATAACCTCCTGTGTTCTGCCGTTCTGTTTAGTATAAAAATCTGTTCTGAAATGAATTATTTCTGTTTACTGAAATCAGTTAATATAGATTAGTTATTACTCACTAAGCTATATGCTTAGCACGGTGGATTTACCCCGTGTAAGTTCAGAGCGAAGAGATTAAGGACCGGAACAAGTCAACCGTAGTGGCCAAAGGAGTCTGAGTTTTGTGTCACTCGAATATGTATTTTGTTTAATTTGTTTGGGCCTGTAAATATTCTTTGGATTTGTTTCTGGAATTATGAGATGTATTATATGTGTGTTAAGTTTAGATTTAAAAAAAATGCATGTGTGAAACGTTTTGATTTGTTGTCCTGTCTTGGGTGGCATCCTCATACCCTTCCAGGGGGTATTTGGGTGTTACACACTAGTTGCGGCCTCCTCGACCTTTTCGCTTCCAATCTGCTTGGTTGACGCATGAAGGCTTCATCCAAACCGTCAAAGACCATTGGAACCCCCGACCTATGAATTTTAGTAGAGCTCTCAAGAACCTGGGGACGAATTTACAACGTTGGAATTACTTAGCCTTTGGCAATATTTTTCATCGCAAAAAGCGTGTCATGGCACTCCTCGGGGGCATCCAAAAATCTCTAGAGGTAGAGGATTCTGATTCTCTGCGGGATTTGGAAACCCACCTTCACTATGAACTTGAACAAGTCCTCTGCCAAGAGGAACTATATTGGCATCAACAATCTCGATGTCAGTGGCTGATTCAAGGCGACTGCAACACAAAATACTATCATGCGATTACCACAGCCAGAAGATAGAAGTTGCATATTGCCTTGTTAACAGATGAAACCGACGGCCTTAGCTCTCTCTCGGCAAGCATTCACCTCGCCGAGACCTTCCTTACTAATATCCGCATGGCTGAGTCTTCCAAACACACGAATCTCTAACTTAAAGGGCACTTCCCCTCCCTCCCTACCAGTGCGACTCATGCCCTTTTAGGTCCCCTCACCCCTGTAGAAGTCCAGACGGCCTTCTTTGACATGGACCCAAATAAAGCCCCAGGGTATGATGAATTCAATGCTTTATTCTTCAAATCCCAATGAGACACACTAGGGTCTTCCCTGATCAACTATTTCTAACAAATCTTTTGGCACAAAGTTTGGGAATCGGAACTAAATTGCACAATTATGGTTCTAATTCCCAAACTTTCCTCCCTGACGTCGATTACACAATTCAGCCCTATTGTGTTGTGCTCTGTAGTTTATAAAGCCATTACAAAAATTATCGTCAACAAGCTGAAATCGTACCTCGATACCCTGGTAAGCCCGAACCAATTTAGTTTTGTTCCTTGGCCATTAATTATTGATAATATCATTATTGCCCAAGAAATTATTCACACTATGCTAAGGAAAATTGGTAAGAAGGGGTTACTAGCTGTCAAAGTTGACCTTAAGAAAGCTTACGATTGCCTCTCGTGGGATTTTATCTATGATACCCTTATTAATGTTGGACTCCAGGGCTCGCTGATATCTCTCATTATGAAGTGCATCTCCTCAGTTTCTATGCAAGTAAATTAGGTAGGGGAACTCAGTGGCAGCTTCACTTCTACCAGAGGAATCCGACAGGGAGATCCATTATCGCCTTATCTTTTCATCCTATGCATGGAAAGATTGCAGCACCTTATCAACTACTCGATTGCTCAAGGCCAATGGAAGCCTACTCAACTTAGCAGAAGAAGTCCCCACCTGTCCCACCTGTTCTTGGCAGATGACATCATCCTGTTCACAGAAGCCTCGCTTGATCAAGCTCAAGTGATTCGGGAAATTTTGACATTGTTTTGCATAGCCTCAGGACAACGGATTAGCCACGCCAAATCTTGCTGCTTTTACTCGAAGAATGTTCCTCCATCCCTAACGTAATGTTTGAGCCACACGTTGGGCTTTAAACAAACAGCTAACCTCAGACACTACCTTGGAGTTCCTTTGCTTCATGAGCGAGTCCACAAAAGAACGTATCAATACATTTTTGACAAGGTCCAACATCGCCTGTCAGGTTGGACTGCTACCCTTTTATCTCTGGCTGGTCGAGCCACCCTACTTCAAGCAGTTATCTCGGCTCTCCCCACCTATACCATGTAGACGATTCGCCTTCCCCGTTGCATTTACGATGACATGGAAAAAACTAATGCGCAACTTCTTGCGGGGCTCTTCTCAAGGCAAACGCAAGATGCACCTCGTTAACTGGGACATGTGTATCAACCTAAAGAGATGGGCGGTCTCGGCATTCGCAGTATACGTGATACAAATGACGCCCTTCTAACCAAACTTGGCTAGGCTTTAGTTTTGCAGCCTACCGCGCTCTGGGTACAGGTTCTTTCCACCAAATACAACTTTGACGCCGACAATCTTCCCACTTCCCTCAAAGCGGGCGGTGGCTTTATGACTTGGAGGAGCATTACAACCATTTGGCCTAACGTGATTAGAGGCCTGAAGTGGGTTATATGTGACGGTTCTAAGGCCCGCTTTTGGTTGGATCTTTGGGTGGAGGATGTGGGCCCACTCATATCCCATACTACCTCTCCCATACCTCAGACAGATCATGACCTTAGGGTGCAACACTTTGTGGATAATTTTGGTAACTGGATGTGGGATAAATTCCAATTTGCTTTTCCTCACTTTATTTGTTTATGCATTGCAAGTAACTCACCGCCCAGGCCTCACTAAGGGCCTGGCAGAAGGATCTGGGGGAGGACCGAGTTATGACAGTTCACTACTCCTATGTATTCTTTGATTCTAGACCATGCCCCTCAAGACCCGAGCAGTTTCTGGAAGACAATTTGGCGTTGGTATGGCCCACAACATATCATATCGTTTCTTTGGCTTCTAGCACAAGATCGGTTACTCTCTAACCAACAACGTCTTTACCGATGCCTCACTATGACCACTGAGTGCTACTATTGTGGCTCGGACGAATCATCCTTACACGTGGTGCGGAATTATCCCAAAGCGAGAAGTTTATGGCTCTAATTTTCCCAGCCAGCTAATTCTTTAGATTTCTTTAATCTGAATGTTCAAAACTGGTTGCATAGTAACCTACAATAGTGCACCACGGTTTTTGATCTGGATTGGTCTCTATTGTTTAGAACTGCTTGTTGGTTCCTCTGGTCCTGGAGGAACTTGGCCTTACTTGATGAACAGTTTTCGTGGCTGGCTTCTCCAGCTCACATTGTCTGGAAATATGCACGTCGTATCTACAAGGTTGTGATTTGGAAAAACATAGCAAGTCTTGGCCGTCGACCCCGCCAGCAACACTTGATTGAGTGGCGTAAATCTCATCTGGGTTGGGTGAAGCTGAACACCAACGTGGCCTCTAAAAGATTACCCTCTTCGGCCTCAGCAGGGGGACTTATCAGAGACAGCTCCGAAACTTGGATGGGAGGCTTTGTGCAGAATCTTGGCTGGTGTTCCTCGAATTTTATAGAACTCTGCGGTGTCCTTTCCGGCTTGAATCTGGCATGGGACCTTGATTTTCACAAGGTAGAACTTGAGCTGGATTCTCAAGTTGTGATGATTATGATTAGTGACCCCACTAAATGAGCAATGTCGTTAAATCATTTAGTTATTGGCATCAACAAGTTCCTCAATCGCAACTGGGTTGTCATTCTTCGCCATACTAACCGCGAAAGCAACAGGTGTGCCTACTGGCTCGCCAATTTTACTGTCAACTTTAGAGTAGGGGTAACCACTTTTGTAAATGCACCTCATGGTGCCTCTCAATCCTCCTCGAGTATATAACCGGGATTAGTCTCTCTTGGCTAGTTGTGTAATTTTAGCAGCCTTTTCCTTTAAAAAAAGTGACTCGTAATTGCATGATCATCACATGGTCCATAGAGCACATGAACATCACATTACATCTTCATAATCGAAACAAGACCACACATTGGTTAGGCATCTCTGAGAACAGCCATTGAAAGACTTTATTCATTGTCAAAGTCAACTTCCTTCCCACATGCACCCAGGAATGAGAACACCACCAGTGACTCTCATCCTTACATTTTGAGACACATATTTCATTCATACGTAATTAAACAATAATAACTGAAAAATCGTAGGTTAACAACTCTTCCAAAGATAAATCTGACAGTTTTTCACCAATGATACTATCGTAGTCAGTCCAGAAACTATATTAGCTCCCAAGTTCCAATCTACGTTGGTCACACATTCCCAATCTGCCACTGCCTTGCAATATTCTTCACTCCATTTCAACGTGATTTACTCATTCACGCAAGACCATTTGTAGCAATCTAACAATATTCTTCAATCACCCAGCATGATTCACATACATTTCCACTGAAGATAGACTTCTTTGTCACTTCAACCCTTATCCAAAAGTCCAATGTAAATAAGAAGTATTACTTGGTCACCTCATCTTAATTTAGATTTTAATCATTATCTTGAAGATCCAATAATAAAAAAATGACAAAATTAAATAATGAGATATATAATAAATATCTTAACAATCTCCTCTTTTTGGCATTTTTGTCACAAATAAGAAACTCCCACTAAACAAAATAATTAGACGTATAATCCATATGAGGAAAGAACTCCCCTTTAATCTAACACCAAGTTTCAAAGAACATTCATCAAATTCTTCATGTTCAAGAAACACCCAATGAAACAATAATGAACAATTATCCAATCATCCAAATTTCTCCTCTTAGGACAGAAGGATATCAAAAAGCAAAACTAATAATTATGGAGATACCTTAAAATCTCTCACTGAATTGAACAGTCACCAAAAATAATCTAATGTCTCCCTCTTGGAACAAAACAATGTCAAAACAAGAATGCCTTTGATGCAATCAATCTCAACAAATAAAAATATAAAAATTGACAGTAGGTGCAGCAAAAGAAAGAATCATAAACACGCTAAGATGACAATTTAACATAATTCAAAACACTGGCCAAAGTATCATTACTCACATTAAAGTCATCCGTATATGACTGATCAAATTCATAAACCCCAAAATGTATTCAACGAATCATAATCAAACTTAACCAATCTCCCTCTCACATAAACCATATGAACGTATATTGCCCAAATTCATATAGCCCATGATATAAAGAAATCACGATAAAACTTGAAAAACTCAAATCTTCCTATAGTTCTCCAACCAAGCATTAACTTTTTCTCGATATAACTCCCTAAATCAATATTCAGAAGTAAAACTTTCAAATCATCAGAGAGAGAATCATTCTCACAAATTTACTTTTCAACAAGTAAAGAAAAACCCAAACACACATTAATCAATTGATTCCTTAAAATACCCATAAATGAAAATTGAGAAGGCCTACTTGATAACTCCTTCGAACCCCTTTTTTGTTTTTTTAAAGAAACAACATCAAACTATGCTTCAAAAATGTAAAGCACATAGTCTTAGTGCCTCTCGAAGAAATTCAAACCTGGGCTTATTCCTCGTCACATTATCTCGGTCATTAATTGTCTA
Source organism: Erythroxylum orinocense (assembly GCA_025531955.1). Classification (NCBI taxonomy): domain Eukaryota; kingdom Viridiplantae; phylum Streptophyta; class Magnoliopsida; order Malpighiales; family Erythroxylaceae; genus Erythroxylum; species Erythroxylum orinocense. The sequence goes on along the minus strand of JANZLX010051217.1, from coordinate 17,453 downwards.
GTTGATTTCTTCATTTGAAGCAAATGACTTATCCTCAATCTAACACAGTTTCTTCAAAAGCAGCAACTAAATGTGAATCTGGACAATTTTTTGTTTTTCCTTTACTACATCTTTGTGCTTGTACTTGACCCTTTCTAACCTAAAAGTGCTTCGGTACCATGGATTTCTGTTGCTAGAAATTTAATATAAAGTGTATGGCTTTTCGGTTTTGAACCCTTTGAAACATCATTTATAACAACTTGTAATATTTCAATTTTATGTGTTCAATTACTCCACAAAAGTAACATGTAGGTATGAACCTCCGATTTTTCTTTGAGATTTCTCCTTGGACAGATCTGGTTGCACCAATTTTCTTATCATTTGACTTAGACCATTCACATTGATAGTCCATGTCTTGAAGGTCTCCTTCAGTGTTACCAATTTCTAACAAATTTTCCAGCTTTTTTGTACCTCCATTTAACATTCTTATTCCCTTTTCCGTATTGACCAGCTTTAACTTTGTTTCATTAAGCTCATCTATTGTAGATAACTTCTTCTTCTCAAGGTTTTGAATGGTGTTCTTTATGGTATATTTTTCTTCCTTCAACTTCTCATTTTCTTACATATTTGAACCCATTTAGTGTACATTAACTTATAGGCCTCATAAAAATCTTCCATTTTATCATCTGAAGTACTAACATCACTGTCATAATATAGGATTGAGCTTTGAGTTGATTCGTCCGTGTTTTTCTCGAAATTTTTTATTTACTCACGTTTTTGTCATCAGTTACTTCCTTCTTGGTTGATGTTAAGCAAGCAACTGGGCTTTTGATGTAAAAGTAACTAACATAGCACTATTCACAACTTCTTCTTCACTATTATACTCACTTTCGGATTTATTCTCACTCCAAGTGCTTCTATAAGACTTCCCTGTTCTCTTCTTCAATGTGTTATCACATTCTTATTACATATGTCCAAAGCCTTGACACTTATGACATTAAACTTTCTTCACTTTTCTTTCACCCTTTTGACTTTTTGCTTGTTGTTTCAAGTTGTTATTCGATGAACTCCCACGGTTTTGCCTAAACTCTAATATATCCTTCTTTGCTTTCTTTAACCATTTGCTGAAATTTCTTGTTAAGAACTCCATATCTTTATTCTCCTAGAATTCATCTTCAAAGTCATTCATGTCTTTACCAATCTTGGCTTGCAATGCTAATCCTTTGCTCTTCTCTCAATTATCCCTCAACAAACTTATCTCAAAGTTGGTAAGAATCCCAATTACCTTATCCAAAGATAATTTAATGATATCATGGGCTTCTTCGATGGTTGTAATTTTTGGTATGAACCTCGGAGGCAACGATCTCAATGTATTATTAACTAGTTTCAGGTTAAAGTACTTCTTCCCAAGTTGTTGTGCTTGGTTTGCTATGTCATACATTCTCTAATGGAAGTTTCCAATGGTTTCACTCTCATCTATCTTCAGCTCTTTAAATTTCACAACCAACATCTGAAGTTTTGAGGCTATCACAGATTTTGATCCTTCATGTATAGTCTGCAAAGTGTCCCACACTTCTTTCGCCGATTCACAAGCTGATATCATAGCAAAGCGACCTTCATCAACTGCACTGAAGATGGCATGCTTGAGAATTTCCAAGTGCTCTCTCTTTTTAAACCCTTGTCTACTCATATGCATCTTTAAGCACTGCTTCTTTACCTGAATGAATACTCTCATATGTGATTTCCACGTAGGATATTTTGAACCATCTAATAACGGTGACCTGATCATTGATGCCCCTTCTCTTATAGCTATAATTGCAAAACACGGATCTGCACTAACTTGACGTACCAAGTGCTGATTCGATGACCCGCTTTGATACCAATTGAAAAATCGTAGGTTGTAATGGTTTCGCAAACTTTCAGATTTTGTCACATTCATTTCTAGCACAATCAAAAACTAAAAAATTAAACGTACAAATATAAATTAACACCAAAATTTGTTAACGTAATTTGCCACACTTTGCCTACATCTGCAAGGCCCTCACCCAACTTAATTATTGCTCTAACGACAATAGTTTTATACAAGGCTTTACTGAGCTGACACCACTCAACCCTTGATACTATCCCTCGTCCTCACAATCTGTGAAAGAATTTCACACCCAATGGTACGACCGCCTCATATAACCTCAATAGAGGATTTTTCTTAACAATCTTTTAACGAAAGAACAATAAAAGAATAACTCAAGTGACTAAAATAATTAGGATAAAAACAAATATGCTTGAGATAGAAAAAGAAGAACTTCCCAATGTTTTCAGCTTTCCAAAGATAAATCTTACAGTTGTTCACCAATGATACTATCGTAGTCAGTTCAGAAAATATGTCAACTCCTAAGTTCTAATCTATGTTGGAGAATCAAAGAAGATGCCAAGTTGATCCGCATAAACATCAATACAAAGCCACAGCTGTACCGATAACACATTTACCAACCAAAGCATACGCAGCCCATAAGAAAATCAATTGCAAATTTTACTGCCAAAGATGGAGTTGTACATGCACACCACACGCAACCAACCAAAAATGATGCAACGAAGAAGTCACGTAAGCAAGGAGTCACACATACCCAATCTGCCACTGCCTTGTAATATTCTGCACTCCACTACAACGTGATCTACTCATTCACGCAAGATCATTTGCAACGTGATCTACTCATTCATGCAAGACCATCTGCAGAAATCTGACAATATTCTTCAATCACCGAGTATGATTCACATACACTTCCATTAAAGATAGACTTCTTTGTCACTTCAGCCCTTATCCAAAAGTCCAATTCAAATAAGAAGTATTACTTGGTTACACCTCATCTTAATTTGAATTTTAATCATTATCTTCAAGATCCAATAATAAAAAATGCTAAAATTAAATAATGAGATATATAATAAATATCTTAACAATAATTGTCCCTCCCAAGTGAATTTTAGGTGGACAAAGCGTTGCAGATATGTTATTAACTATTTTTATTTGTATGAAATTCAATATTTTGGTCTTCCAAACTGGTGTAATTACTTCTAAAAGAAAACGAACTTGATTGTAAAATTAATGATAGAGTTGTTCACCTTGGTCAGTACAACTTGATTCACAAAGTTATTCTGCCACCACTAAATCTAATATTTAAATCTTCCTATCATCACAAAATCAAAGAAAATATATTGAGAATTCTTGTAATCTAATTTATATTTTATTTTATATTTTAAAATTATTACTTAATCTTATAATAATATTTAATTATTACATAATTTATTCTATCATATTTTGTTATTTATTTATTTTTATTTAAAATAACAAAAAATGACAAAATGATTTGTATAATAACTAAATAACAAAATTTAAAAATATAAAAGATCAAATCATAAGTAGAGACCAATTTTAATTAATCTTAAAATAAAATATCATGCAAAGGAATTAACTTTAAAGAAGAAAATCACAACTTTTAAAGTAAATAAGAAAAGCTTGGAAAGAAACAACTAAGTCACTAAGACAAGTGCTCACTGCATTTGCATGCAAGGAGTTTTGCTAGTAGTGGTGGCATGGAACTCAAATAGAAAGAAAATATGATAGATTGTGTATTAAGTTAAACCTATTAATCAGTTAGTATACTTCTTTTATACATGTCACGTCAGCAAGTTCCTAAGCAGACTAGTGCATGACACTTCTTTTATAAATGTCACATCACCAAGCTCTTGGCATGAAATTTGTTTCCATTAGCCTATGCTAACATATCACGCCAATATCAAAATCAAGGAAAATATAAGAAAGACTTTCTTATAACCAATATCATATGGAGGAAGATATTAAGCCAGGCTATGTATCACATTGTTGTCTTATTAACCCTACAGTTCAAGGGCAAAGAAATTTTTGGTATGGATGATTGGTTAAAGGATACCTTGATTTTCGATACCTTTGTGTTGTGTCAAATTTTCAACAAATTCAATTTAAGAGAGTTAAAGAAGAAGAACATTTTCAAGAGGATATGCAAAAGCAAGTTGTTTGTGAGCATCGTTGGACTAGTAATTGTTCTTCAGGTTATAATGGCAGAGTTCCTCAAGAGGTTTGCAGGTACAAAGAGGTTAAATTGGGTGCAATGGGGACTAGGTATCGAACATGCAACCATATCTTGACCACTAGCTTTTTGCATCAAGTGGATGCCTATTCCAGACAAGCCATTTCTCAGCTATTTGAAATAGAAGAACTAAGACTGTAAATTGTTAAAAAATTCAATTATATTAATGGATCATTTAATTAAACTTGATTCATTATTTGATTAATCTATTTTGAGATTCATTGTATTTTTCTTATACATGTATCTTGCATTTACTATGTTATGTTTTCCAAAAGTTGTATTGTTTCAAAGAGGTGTCTTATGTATATATAAATACCATGTACTAGTTCATTTTAAAAATCGAACAAGAAATTCAAATCAAGTCCGTTATTTAGATTATTTGAGTGTTCTTCTTTATCTTTCTATCTCCCTTATTTACTACAAAGTGGTATCAGAGCCATATTATTTTGGAGATGTCTAATTCCGTTGTTTCAATTCCCAAACTCGTAAAAGAAAATCATGATAAGTGGCATGTGCGTATGAAGGCGATTCTTGGCTCTTAAGATGCATGGGAGATAGTAGAACAAGGATGTGACAAACCAAAAAATGAAGGAGATTTGAATTAACAACAAAGAAACATGTTACGAAAGAATCATAGATTGGATCAACATGCTCTTAGCATCATTTTTGAGGCATTGGATGATGAAATGTTTGAAAAAGTTTCAAACGCAACAAAATCAAAGGAAGCCTGGGTGATTCTTCAAAAGGCCCATGGAGGAGTTGACAAGGTGAAGAAGGTGCATCTTTAAACATTGAGAGGAGAATTTGAACCCTTACATATGAAAGAGACTGAATCCATCCATAACTATTTCACAAGAGTCATAGCAACTATCAATCAAATGAGGAGATATGGCGAGAATTTGGAAGATGTTCGTGTTATGGAGAAAATTATTTGTACTCTTGATTCAAAATTTGACCTTGTTACCTTGGCAATTAAACAATCTCAAGATTTAGAAGCGATGACCATTGATGAAATACAAGGATCCTTGCAGGCTTATGAAGAAAGATTGAAGAAGAAAGAGTCACTAGTTTAAGCCTTTCAAGCAAAGGTCTCTTTGAAAGACAAGAAGCAAGAATCCACTGGCTCACAGGGAAGAGGAAGAGGAAGAGGAAGAGGTCGTAGTCAAAGATATGAAAAAGGTAAAAATAATCATGGTCGTGGAAGAGGCATACATCAAGTTAATAGTGAAGAGTCAAGCCAACAATCTCAAAACTCAAGAGGTCATGGAAGCTATTACTATAGGAGAGGAGGAGGAAGAAAGTATGAAAAAACTAATATTCAATGTCATAATTGTCACAAATATGGTCATTTTTCCTATGAAAGTTGGAGTGCTACTAGCAACCAAGGAGAGGCTCATCTTGTGGAGATGAAAGAAGAAGAACTACTTTTGTTATTAACTAACAAAGGAGAAGAAAATAAATTCTTATGGTATCTTGACACTGGTCCTAGCAACCATATGAGTAGCAATAAGGAGTTATTCATGGAGATTGATGAGAAGAAAAAAGGAGAAATTATTTTTGGCGATGATTCAAAAGTTTCAATTGAAGGTAAAGGTGATATTCTTGTCTTTACAAAAAATGGTGATCATAGACTTATTTCACAAAGTCTATTATGTTCCTTCTTTGAAAGCAAATATCTTGAGTATGAGACAATTGCTAGAAAATGGATATGTTATCTGTTCAAAATATGCTTGTTGCACTTTGAGAGATGAAGCACACAACTTAATAGCAAGGGTACCTATATCAAAGAATAGAATGTTCAAGCTCAATGTCAATATTGACCACCTAAGATGCTTGAAGACGTGTGTCAAAGACTTCTCTTGGCTTTAGCATATGAGATTTGGTCATCTAAATTTTGGACGATTAAATTTATTAGCAAAGGAGAATATGGTGAATGGTTTGCCTCTCATTACTCAACCCTATCAATTATGTGAAGGGTGTGCTATGGGAAAGCAAGTGAGAAAGTCTTTTCCAAAGGAGTCAACCATGAGAACCATCAAGAAACTTCAACTTGTTCATGCCGATATTTGTGGCCCAATCAAGTCATCTTCTTATAGTAAAGCAAATTATTTCTTACTCTTCATTGATTTTTTTTCTAGCAAAACTTGGGTTTATTTTTTGAATATGAAAGATGAAGCTTTTGGCGTTTTCCAAAAGTTCAAAGCCCAAGTTAAAAATGATAGTGAATTTGTCATCAAATCTTTGAGGATGGATAGAGGGGAAGAGTTCACTTCTTTGGAGTTCAACAAATTTTGTGAAGCTAAAGGCATTCGTCATTTTCTTGCGGTTCCATACTCTCCGTGTAACGCCCCATATTAGGGGTTAGGATATTGAGAAATTTCAATGAATAGTATGGTTTGCATAATTGAGTTTTTGCTTATTTATGTATAGGAATTTTTAGACGCATATAAATGAATTGTGCATGCATTTATGACATTCCGGGTGTAATTGGTTTTAAAATTTTGATTAAGATGAGAATTTTGGTTTATTTGTGATGGAAATTCATTTGGAGGTTATTAGAAATATTTCAAAATTTTTTGGAAATTTTAGAAATTTTCTGAAAATTTTGGGATATTCAGAAAAATAGACCAATGGCTTAATGACATGTAGTACTCCTTGTGGATGACAAATGGCTCATATGCAATGGGGCCATATGTCAAGGTATTAATTAAACACACAAGCATGTGTTTTGAAAGGCAAATTACTGTAACACTTTGTTGTTCTCCAACTTTTGCTTGGTTCTGCATTCTACACCAAAACTTTGTTCTTCACTGTCAAAGTTGGGGATTTTTCTAAAGAAGTAAGTAAGTGTTGTTTCTAACTTTCTGAGTTCTGTGAATGATTATGATGATGTGTTAGTGTAAGAAATAAATAGATTCATGATTTATGTATGAAGCAAATTTGGTGACAGTGATGAGAAAAATGAGTTGATAAAATGTACAGTGGATTGTGTAGGAAGTGAAATACCGATTGCATGTAGTTTAAAGAGAAACTTAGTGAAGTAGCCCATAGCAGAAAATGAGGTGGGTGAGAAGAATAGCTTCGATGATGTTAAAAATGTGTTATGCGAGATTTAGTGAAATTGAAGATATGCAGAAAAATGTAAAGTACAGTAGAGACAGAAAGTTAAAAATGGTGAAATACGTGTATGTATCAGTTTTTAGTGTCTTACTATACACTTGATTTTTTAGTTGTGTTTTGAATGAGTTTAGATGATAAAGAAGTGAAATAAAATATTAAAGGTAAGTATATAAGTTAGTGATGAAGGATTAAAGAGAAGAGAGGAAGAAGATGATTAAAAAGCAGTAAAGTTCACCACGGCCAACTCTCCTTGGTTCGCCACGGCCAACTTGAAGGATTTGGCTAGGATTCCTTTCAGGTAAATTTTGCCGCGGCCAACTCTAGGTTTCGCGTGTCTAACTTGTGATAATTTAGCGAGAATTCCTCTTTGGAGGAGTTCGTCGTGGCGAACTTTTCTCTGCACTGAATATACTTCGATATTTTAGGCATAATGTTTTCTGTAGTTATCTGAATGGGGTGATTTTTGATTTGGAGTAAACTAGAGACATAGGGATATAAATGGTCTGAAGAAATCGAGTTCTAATTCTGCCTCTAAAAATATCAGAATCTGATTGAAAGTTGAGATAAGAATTCTGCTGAAGCTTAAGAACAGTATAAAATCTTTTGAGTATAACTTTCAGTATACAGAACCAAATGGAATGAACTTGGTATCATTGGAAACCTAAGACAAAGAGGGAAAACTTTTTAGAAGGAAGAATTACCTAATTACCTCAACTACCTGATGAGAATAATTGAGCAAGGTGGACCTGAAAGCTGATTGTGAAATAAATCTGAATTGAGGGATTGAGTATAGTTTCACATAATCGATAATGTGATAAGATTAAGGATAAGAAACTCGGATTTTTTTTACATGAACATGCATCATACATATTCAGTATACACGAATGTGCATAATTGAATTCATAATTGTACACAATAGTAATATATGTTTGTATTGAATGTATTAGAGGAACCCTTAGAGCATCCGATTCTAGATATTGCCAGGGTTTCGAGGCAATAAAGCAACAAAGAGTAATTGTAAGTAATTTAGATGGTCAATTTTGATAGTTTTGCTTTGACTATTTTATTTTCCGTTAATTTGGAACATTGAATGATTTGCAAAGTTGTAAGTATGTGATATGCTAGAATACATGATATGAAAACATTGATTAACATGTAAATTGAATTTCAGACATTTCTATTTTTGAGTCTGTTAAGTCCTAGTTGTGGGTAAATAGGCATGTCTAGAAGAGTCTGCAGCTGCTTCTGTGACACTTCGATGTCTTTTGTTATTGACACTTCGGTGTCTTCTGTTATTAATACTTTGATGTCTTTTGTTAGTGACACTTCGGTGTCGAGACTTCGGTCTTTTCTGTATAAGTCCCGTTACCTGCTTCTGTAAATGGATTTAGAAGTCATCTGATTTTGTGCTCTAATATCTGCCCAATTTGATATAAGCTAAATTATGTTCTGATTCTGAAGGCTCATACCTCTTTGTTATGCCGTTCTAAAATGCTTTCTGCCTGACTTACTCTTAAAGAAATCTTTGAATGCATGTTGATGCTGTTACATGATTAAGTGTGATGATTTGTCAGTTTTTGTATAAATTAGTTATTACTCACTAAGCTATATGCTTAACACGGTGGATTTGCCCCATGTAGGTTCAGAGAGAAGGACGTAGGGACTGGGACAAGTCAACCGCAATGGCCAAAAGAGTCTGAAATTTGTTTTGTTTAAAATGTATTTTGAGTTTGTTTTTGGACTTGTGTCTGATGTATGTGACTCCTAAATTTTTATTTCAAGGTTTGTAATAACCTTAATTCAGGCTGGTTTCTGAAAGTATGATATGTAATGTATGTTATTGAGATTCTGGAAATGCATGTGTGAAATGTTTTGCATGTTTTGGAAATGTTTATTTTTTTAATGCTATGCTTCTGCGAACTGTCTGTTATTTGTTTCTGTTTGTGAGTCCAATGTGGCACTCCCGTATCCTCCCATGAGGTATTGGGGCGTCACACTCCGCAACAAAATGGAGTTGTGGAATGTAAGAATAGATCTATTCTTAACATGGCAAAGAGCATACTAAAAATAAAGAACATGCCTAAGAAGTTTTAGGTTGAAGCTGTCGCTTACTTTGTATACTTGTCCAACTTATTCCCTACTAGAAGTGTTCATAGGATGACTCCTCAGGAAGCTTGGAGCGGTAAGAAGCCAAGTTTTTTTTCTTATTTGCGAATTTTTGAAAGCACAGTGTAACATCTCGTTACCCATATTAAGGCTAAAGTTTTAAATGTGAGAGATTCACTGAGAGAATTGAAATGTGTTACAAGCTCATGCATTATGTGATATGCTCATGCACATGAACATTGAATCATTGCACATGAAAATGATTGTACATGCATTCATTGACATTCCAGGTATAATTGTTTATAAACATAAGTATATTGAGAAATGTTGGCCCCCAAAATTTTCTTCATGATGACTAAGTACGATTTACATTAATTATGAGGCCCTTAAGAAATTTTGTGGAAATTAATTATTATGTTGATGTTAGAAAGATTATATGATAGAGGTTGGTTGAAATAAAGTGTTAAGGTTATAAGAATGTTCAAGGGGTGTTTTTGGCAAGACACTTAAGGTTAAAAGACCATAAGCCTATAAGGAAGGAGAAAAGGGGGCTTTTTGGGCTCATTAAGGGTAGAAATGGAAGAAAGAAATGTAGTACTGCTTTTAAGAAAGGGGAAATCGTGAATTGAAGAGAAAAAGAGAGAGTGTTACGAAGAAGAGAGAGAAAATAAGAAAGAAAGAGGAGAGAATTTCGGTGGTTGAGAGAAAAGAAGAGAGTTGAGCTAGGGTTTCATCATTTCTTAGTCTTGAGAGAGATTTTGAAGTGGGTCAAGAAGGGAAAAAGGTAAAGGAAGAGAAGAGCTTCCATTTGAGCCAAATATCTCTTCATTTGGTGAAGAATCAAGGTAAGATCATTTTGAATCTTTTGGATTTTTGAAAGAGTTTTAGTTCAAGGAGTTAGAAAATGCATGGGTCAAAGTATTCTAGAACCAATTTTAGTGATTGTGCCTCATGGGATTTTTAATTGAAAACCCTATTAAGTTTAGGTTTGGGAGTTTAATGAAGTCAATTTGGTAGCGGAATGGTTATGCCCAGGACATTCCAAGTTTGCACAGTGCAAATTCTCAAGTCTTTCATAGGAGTAAATTTTGTGTTCTGACTTTAGGAGAAATACTGTATTGATCTAGGATAAATTAGACAAAGTTGTCTTCTATAAAGTTTTAAATCTTGAAATCCTCTTTCAAACCATCTAAGAATGACCTTGATCCAATATCTCTAGAGAAAGTTATGCTAATTGTTAAACATCTTCTGTGCATTGTTCATAAACTTCTTCTGGGTACTGTTCATCTTACAACTTCTGGTCCAATTTTGACTCTTTAGATGACAGAATCTATCTTCAAGGTCTTCATGAAAGTTGTAGATCTTGCAGTTCTCTTTCAAACCATAAAGAATAACCTTGATCCGATATCTATAGAGAAAGTTATGTTAATTGTTAAACATCTTCTGTGCACTGTTCATAAACTTCTTCTGCGCACCATTCATCTTACATCTTCTGGTCCAATTTTGTAGATGACAGAATCTATCTCCAAGGTCTTCACAAACGTTATATATCTCGAAGTCAACGTTATAGATCTTGAATTCCTCTTCGAAACTGTCCTAAGATTACCTTAATTTGACAACTATGGAGAAAGTTATGACAATTGTCCCGAAACAGGTTCAATATGATTGAGGACAAAACCTTGTTTGATTCTTTCGGCCATAACTTTGTTATCAGACCTACAAATAAAGTAATTCTTGAACCAATAGATTCCTAACACATTATTCTATCTCTCCGCAAAAAAATTGTAGCATTCTGAATTGATTTGAAAAAGATTGATCAAATGAAAGTATGGCAATATGTCGGAACGGTGTAAATAGGATTATTTTACTGAATATACTTCAATGTTTTGATTATACTTGGACCTATAGAATTCCAAATGAGATGATTTTTAATTTGGAGTAAACTAGAGAAATAGGAATACAAATTATCTGAAGAAGTAGAATTGTGATTCAGCCTCTAAGATGTTTAAATTCTGGATGGAAGTTATGCATAGTATACTATTTTTGAATAAGAACAGTCCGAAAATTTTTGAAGTATATCTTCCTAATTTCTGAACCAAATAGAATGATCTTGGTATCATTAGAAACTTAAGAGATAGGAGAACAACTTTATAAAAGAAATATTGCCAAATGTCTCCATTTTCCTTGTCATAATAATCATGAAAAATAGACCAGAATGTCTGGAATTTTGGAGATGTTAAATGAAGAAATGAGAGTTTGGATATTGTTTGATCTTATAATGTTAGAATAACATTAATAAGTGAATTGTTGGTACTAAAGTACCAAAGACATGTGTATAATGGAGATGAAGTGGTTCATATGATTAACTTTGTGATTCAAAAAGAGGAGTAAAGTGTATCTAGTAAAAGTGAATGAGAAATGAGTTATTATAAAAGCAAACGATGAAAAAAAAATGAGAATGTGATAAAATGTGACATTTGATAATATACTCAGGATTGGCATGAACATGCATCGTACATATTCCATATACACACGTGTGCATAAATGAATGCTTATAATTGTGCAAAGTTATTAATGTGTGTGTGTGCAATGTGTGTATTGCATAATTTTGATGTGCAGGATTAATGTTTGCATTCAGACGTTTCCAAATCATGGAAGCAAATGCTAATATGGAGCGTACTGTGAGTAGATCTAGATGGTCTCATTTCATTGTTTGTTCTGTTTGAATTTGTGTATAATTAACTACTAGATGATGATATGAATGTGATTTAATTGTGTTGATTTCCGGACAGAAGATCTGATGATTGTGAGGTATGAATGAGATATTAAAGTGCTTCTTGTCTGTGAATTTGATGAAATGCGTGATACATGACTTGGTTGTTAAATGCCGGACTTAGTTCCGAAGGAAAATGTGAACATACATATAAATGAAAAAGTGATACTCAACTTTAATGTTGAATACCGGACTAAGGTCCGATGATATGTGAATGTGAATGTGATTACAAGAGTATATGCAAATGTGATTGAGGCATTCCATTTCATGAATGCATGAAACATAATAGCAGTTGTGATCTGAGTAGCCACCGAAAAAGAGTTTAAAGCTCAAAGTGTGAAAAAGAACCTCGAGCTCAGAAAGTGATTAAGAGCTTAAGGCTCACTATGTAAAATGAGAATGATTTAAGTGTATTAAATGTGAAATGTGAAATGATGTGCATTATGTGTTATGTGATTGATTGAGCCATCGATGATGGTTACTCACTGAGTTCGCAAAAATCATCCAAAATTTGCAGCTATTTTTCAGGCTCAAAAGAGTTACCCCATTGGACAAACGAAGTATAGCCACTGCATTCGAGTAAGAGGTAGAGATCGAGATAAGTTCGCGTCTGCATTGTATTTTTTTATTTTATACTGAATTGTATATTCCACAATTTTTGTATCAAATTATGTATTCTGAAAGTTTTGTACAATGTGTATATGATTGATGTGGTAATGTAAAGACACTGTGACCAAAATGTTTTGTATTTTGTAATGGGCCCAAATGGCTATAGAAATTCTGTTGATTGTATTGCTTTGATTGAAAAAGTTTATGAATAAAGTGAGCTCGATTTGAATGTTGATGTCTGCAAAAAGGTGTGTATGTTTGTTATTCAAAAAGAATTTTATACCGATTTTTGACAGACTGAGTGGTCTAACATGTCACCTTTGCAAGGCTCGGACTCGGATATCACTGATGATGTCGGGTATGTGTTTTGCGGAAGTGGGGTGCTACACATAGCATATGCTCATATCCCTAAGAGATGAGATCGAAGTTAGATGACAAAAGTAAAAAGCATGTCTTCATAGGCAATTGCTCTACCAACGGGAAGATTGTAATTAATAAAGATGTTGGTTTTGATGAAGAAAGTTCGTGGAAGTGGGATATCTCTAAAAATGAAAAAAAGTTAGTGGAAGTGGGATGTCTCTAAAAATGAAGAAAGTGTTTCATTTCCTATAATTGAAGATTTTAACCATGATAGGCATAAAGATATTCAGACTCCTCCTCAATCACCCAATCCTAGAAGAAATGAAAGTCCTCTTCAAAGCTCGTTCGAGGGTCCTAGAGGAAGAAGAAGTCTACAAGATCTTTATGAGTCCACGGAGATGGTAGAAAATACAACACTATTTTGTCTTTTTGTCGATTTCGAGCCTCTGCACTTTGAAGAAGCTATATAAGAAAAGAAATAGAGATATGCAATGGATGAAGAGATTCAGGCAATTCAAAAGAATGACACATGGGAGCTTTCTACTCTTCCAAATGGGCAAAAGGTGATTGATGTGAAATGAGTATATAAAGTCAAAAGAAATCCTCAAGGAGAAGTGGAAAGGTACAAGGCAAGACTTGTCGCTAAAAGCTATAGTCAACAACGTAGAGTAGATTATGATGAAATGATGTTGATGATAGAAAGAACACAAGCGGGTTTATATTTTTCATTGGTGACACTGTTTTTACTTGGAATTCTAAAAAACAACCCATCGTGACTTTATGTATCTATGAAGCCGAATACGTTGCAGCTACTTCTTATATCACACATGCCAATATTCTTGTTGTTCTTTGTTTTGTTCTTTTCTTTTTCTTTTATAGACTTTGTTAAGATTTTCCTTGGATATAATAGTGTTCATTACTTGTATATATAAATGTAAACATAGAGTCCAGATCTTCTGTCCAGTTTTTATGGTGTCTTATTGTATTCAGTTAATCTCAGTCATTCATTTATACGGGTCTCACATTTATTTATGTGAAGTCCACATGAGATCCGCATAAATAAATGGCTGAGATTCACTGGACACAATAAAACACCATAAAATTAGACAGAGAATCTTGTTCCGTATTAAGAAATCTTTTTACCTCTAAGCCGTCAATTCTCTTCAATTTCCTTGCGTGTCCCATCTTTAATTCAATATTTGACTAAGATCGATCGAACACGAATTACTGTTTCTTTCGGAATTATATCCAAAATATCGGTCGTCATGTCACATCATAGTTCTCTCGTTCCCTGCCACTTCTTCAAAATTCGAGGGGAATTGCAAATTCACGTCACAAAAAATTGACAAAAACATTTCCAGAAAGTTCTAGAGAATAAAAAGTGAGCAGTTATTGCAAACTCCAAATTAGCACCGGTAAATATCTGGCTGAAGAAGCTGTCATACATGACGCACTCCATCAACTCCATTTATTTTCAATCCTTCAGTTTTAATTTTGATCTTTTAGGGTTTTCACATTGCATTTCCATTCAAACTTAATTAAATAACAATAACTGTCTCTATCAATTCGTGGATATGTGTTCGAATGAAATTCAATGTTTTTGCCTTCCAAGCTACGTCTAAAGAAGACGAATTTGACGGTAAAATAGGTGTTCAATTCACAATTTTATTCTACCACCGCTAAATCTAATATTTGAATGTTCCTTTCATCACACCAGTCACAAAATTAAGGAAAATATATTGAGAATTCTTGTAATTTAATTTTTATTTTATTTCATATTTTAAAAACTATTACTCTCTTATAATTTTATTTAATTATTGCATAATTTATTCTGTCATAATTTGTTATTTATTTATTTTTATTTAAAATAACAACGTATCATAAGTATGAATAAATAAAAACTATAAAATGATAAAATGACTTGTATAATAACTTATAAAGAAATAAATAATAATTTAAAAATAAAAAAAATCAAATCATATTGAGAAGCGAAATTTAATTAATCTCAAAATAAAATCGCGCAAAAAGGAATTAACTTTTGAAAAGAAAATCACAATATTTAGAATGAAACAACCATTAACTAAGGCAAGGGCTTTCTGAAATCTGAACTCAAGGAGTTTGCCGGTAGTCGGTACACTTCTTAAAATTTTGAAGTGTACCGACTACTACTACTAGGAAATGCACCATTCGGCGCACGGACTTGGTGTCCGCAGTCGGTATCCAACTTTCCAAACTGAACAACTGAACAACTGAACTTTCCTTGCCACATCACCAACTGCAGAATCCAACCGAATACGCGTTTCTTGACTCAAGTTGCTTTCAGCTTTCGGATTACTCTGTCTTTCCCTTTTGGATTTCTCTATAAAATTCCCATCTTCACACTTCCACTACTACCCATTTTCATTGAAGCACCTTTCTCTTCTCCTTCTTTTGTGATTAATCCATAACCAGCCTGAGTTGAATCCCTAATAACTCTTTCTTCTGTTCCTTGCGCAAAACATGTCTACCCTTATCCAAGCTCCTGTTAAGCGGAACCACAGGTGGCACTTCGCCTTTCTTGCCATTTACTGCTCCAGAGCTCTATTCTCTCTGGTGGTCAATAAGGCCACAAAGAAGAAGGTTAATGGCCGTTCTGTATCTTATGTTGCACTTCATATTACACCAGAAGCAGGCCACTTTGGTATTGATCAAACGAGTCTTTCTCAACTCGTGAAGGAGGAAAATGTCCAGAAGCTTGAAGATTTTGGAGGAGTTAAAGGTGTTGCTGCAGCTCTCAGAAGCGACGTAAAGAAAGGGATTAGAGGTGATGATGAAGACATTTTCAACCGAAAAATATCCTTTGGTTCCAACATATACGAGAACCCATACACAAAGAGCTTCTTGCGATTTCAGCTTAAGGCAATGAAAGATCCTCTCGTCATCCTCCTGACAGTATGTGCAGCCTTGTCTCTTGTTTCTGGCATTAAAAGGAACGGGCTTAAAGAAGGATGGAGTAATGGAGGCAGTATATTTCTTACCATTTCTCTGGTTACTACTGCATGCTCTGCCAGTAACTGCTGGGCAAACAGATACCTCAACATGTTGTCCAACAGCAATGACAATGTCGGGGTGAACGTTGTCAGAAATGGATGGTGTCAGAAGATCCCCATTGATGACCTTCTTGTTGGCGAGGTTGTGAGCCTGAGAACTGGAGGTAAAGTTCCAGCTGATGGACTGCTATTAGACGAATATTGTTCGTTGCAAGTGGACAATTCAAATCTGGCGGAGTGCACTGAACATGCGAATCTTATCAGCACCCAGAATAGATTTTTGCATTCAGGTTCCATGGTGATTAAGGGTCGGGCTCGCATGCTTGTTACAGCAGTTGGCATGAACACGACATGGACCCAAATCCTGATGAAGAAATGGAAGGATTCTCAGAAATCAACACCTCTGCAAACTCAACTCAACAAGATGGCCGCAGTAATTGGCAAAGTTGGCTTGTCAATAAGTTTTCTTGTTTTTGCAGTCTGGTTGATCCGATACTTTGTGGGGAGGCGGAACGGGAATTTCTGGGCCAAGCCAAAATTTGGTGTTATCAGCGACATAGTCGGAATTATAGCTACTTCAGTTGCTATTGCATCAGGAGCATTTGTTGATGCTTTACCATTGGCTGCTGCAATTGTGCACGCTTATTCAATGAAGAGTATAATCAACAATCATGCTTCTGTAAGAAATCGTTCTGCTTGCGAAGCGATTGCCTCAGCTAACACCATCCTCACAATATTGGATCAGATGACAGTAACCAAATTTTGGTTAGGACGAGAGTTTATTGAACAAGAAGCCTCCTCTTTAGTTGTACCAACTGTAATTAAACTACTGCAGCAAGCAATGGGACTGAACATTAGTCAGTCGCCGTCAAAATGTTCTTCTTTCTTTTGGACTCCAACAGAAACGGCAATTATTTCCTGGGCCACTCAAGAGATTCGCATGGATGTGAAGGAAATCAAAAATGGCTGCAACATTCTCTACAGTGAAGCATTTGATCAGATGAAGAGATACGGTTGGCTTTGTACGAATATGAATTGTGATAATACAATGCATATCCACCTCAAAGGAACATCAAAGGCTGTACTGTCCAGGTGTTCACATTACTATGACACGGCAGGGAGGGTCATAGAGATTGATCGTACTGCAAGGGAAAAAATGAAGCAAGCAATTCAAGCTATGGAAAGTGATGAACTTAGGTGCGTTGCTTTTGCTCATAAACAAATTTATGCAGAACCCCCTTACGAGTGTGCAGTATTCCAAGAATCGATCAAGGAAAAAAGCATGATATTATTAGGGTTTGTTGGTGTGAAAGATCCCTGTAAACCTGGATTCAGAAAAGCTGTAGAAGAATTCCAACA
>JANZLX010049500.1:0-23255 GCA_025531955.1 Erythroxylum orinocense | reverse complement strand
TTTGGGATCTCTCACTCTCCCCCCCCCCCCCCTTAGGGCCCAGGCCTCTTTAGGCTCTAGCCTAGCTGGCATAATAATTAAGGTACGGGCATTGATACCACCACAAGTGGTATCTCGACATAGGAGTTTCGATGACGAAACTGTTTTTGAGGAGGGAAGGACTTGTAACACCACAGATAAACCACTTATAGATATTGTCCATTTTGGCCCTTGGCCCAGCCAAGCACTCATGGTTTTGCTTTTCCCAAGGCCTTCCCAGGTGGTCACCCATCCTAGAACTACTCTTATCTAAGGACATTTAACCTTAGAGTTCCGATGAGATCCGGACCATTAGGCCATGGAAAATGCGTCTGTACTTCGTTCCCCTCTCCAATCGATGTGGGTTCTCACACTCTCTACCCCCCTTAGGTCCCTGTCCTCTTTGGGGCCCAATTTAGCTAACACAATTTCTCGGTACCGGCTCTGATACCACCTGTAATAGCCCAGATCACTTGTTTCCAAATATTGTCTGCTTTAGGTCTTGGCCCACCCAAGCCCTCACGGCTTTGCTTTTCCCAAGGCCTTCCTACGTGGTCACCCATCCTAGAACTACTCTCACCCAAACACGTTTAACCTCAGAGTTCAGGTGGGATCCGGTGCATTAGGCTATGAAAAACGCATCTGTAAGGGAGAGGTATCCGTACCCTTGTAGGGCGTACTTCGTTCCCCTCTCTAACCGATGTGGGATCTCACACATGGTATGTTGACACTCTTGAACTTTACCTCTATTCAATGCATTATAAACATATTCAACCCCATGTACCTTGTATATTGGATCCAACACATATAATCCTGCAATAATATCTCCAACCTTAGGCTAATAAGAATTAAATTTCTCCACCATCCTCTCTGCTACAGTTTGAATCATTGTATTGGATTCAAACATTCACAATGATAAAACATGATTTATGTTGGACATAATTCTATAGATACAGTGCAAAGTTGAATATTTTGTTCCTGAAAATAATTAAGTCCAATTATTCAATAATTTCAACTTCATAGAGAGTTGTCTAGCCAAGTGCCATTTATCCTCAGATGATATGTAGGTATATTGGGAATCCTTTTCGGCTAGTCTAATAAACAACTGAGCATATGAGATTTCTGGCTCTAACATCATAAAGGTCGAGTTCCATCTGGTAGGACAACCCAAAACCATCTTCTTTAAATTTGGAATGCAAAAAATTTGTGCACCATCTTCAAAAGTTTCAACTCTTTTAGGATTTGCACTCCAATATAAAACACTATTCTGAATACATTTTATTACTTCCTTTATCGTCTCCAACCCATCCTTCACAATCAAGTTAAGAATATGACCAAAACAACTCATATGAAATAACTTACCTCTAGCTAATAACCTCCAAACCCACATCATACTGTTCAACTTGTCAATCATAGTGTCATTTGTGCTATAATTATCGACTGTAATAAAGGATACAATGTTGTTGATGTTTAAATTCATCATACAATCTTTCAATACATTTGCCAAATTTTCACTTATATACATGTCGGCACATAAATGAACCTATCATGAAAAAGCATACTAACATAAATCATAATTTCATAAAATAATTAAAAAAAGAAAATGATAAAAATATTAAAAAATATAAATTACCTCAAAATTCTATTGCATAACTTCCAATCATTATCAATATATTGTGTTGTCACCTCCATGTAATTTTTCTTTTGGTTACCGGCTATCCACATGTCCGTTGTTATGGCAATTTGTCCTTGAGCGCTCGACAATGCTCTTAATATTTCTCTCTTCTTGTTCTTATAAATTTTAAAAATATCATTATAATACCCACATCCCCCCTGAGAGGATATACAGGTGCCAAAAAAAATGGAACTAAACCATCCATAGCATTCCAAGTTATTCAAGACACTCATGCAAATATATACTACATTTCATTTGTTATTGACAACAATTAACCATATACATATTGTATATATATATCAAAATACATGCTTTAAAATTCAAATCCAACCCGTATTATAGTTATTACAAACTATATACACAAAAAACAAACGGTCTCATCACAATGAGTATAACCCAAAAACAAACTACACATTTTCAAAACAAAACATATTATTCTTGGCCACTGTGGTTGTCTTTGTCCCAGTCTTTAACCTTTTTATCAGAACTTACACTAAGGCAAAACCACCATGCTAAACATAAAGCTTACTAAGGAATAACTAAATAAGATATCAAATGGTGACTGCTTTAATAGTCATTTAGCATTCACATGTACTAAAATGTCACATCCAGGTTGCTCAATTAATGAGCAATCTAAACATTATATGTTTCAAAATAGAATATGATTCATTAATATAAAACAAAAAATTTAAATATCATAATAGAACTTACAAATTTCATAACATAATATAATACTTTCATATCATAATATAACTTGTAACATATCAGGAAATGTCTTGTATCCAATCAGAACCTATCTTGTTTCTAAAAAGAACCCAAAATCTCAGAACAAGATATCATTGTGTCAGAATAGAACATAACTTGTAACAAATTAAACTTATTTGTGTTAAAAAAATTTAGCTTGCATCAAAGTGGATCATA
The DNA here is from genome assembly GCA_025531955.1 of Erythroxylum orinocense. Taxonomy (NCBI): domain Eukaryota; kingdom Viridiplantae; phylum Streptophyta; class Magnoliopsida; order Malpighiales; family Erythroxylaceae; genus Erythroxylum; species Erythroxylum orinocense. The sequence goes on along the minus strand of JANZLX010049500.1, from coordinate 20,641 downwards.
TATCAGAACATAAACAGATTAGCCAGAACAGAAGAGACTTATGTCTCAAAATCAGGGGATATTGTAGTGTCGATAATCAGATGACATCATAGTGTCAATAATCAGGGGACACTATAGTGTCAATAATTATGGGACACTTTAGTGTCAAGTAACAGGAGTAGCTGCAAATCCTTCTAGGCATGCCTATTTACCCACAACTAGGACTTGGTAGTTTTAAAACAAAACATTCATATTTAAGAATCCTCATGTAAAAGTTATACTACAAAGTGTATGACTTTATTCCATTTTACTCAACTTGAACATATTCACTCACATTTGATCAAACTCAATATGCCTTATAAACATAAGAATTTGCAATAATGCACCAATGAATACATTAAGTAATTACATTTTACATGTACTCACCTAAGTTGTCAATTCACAACCATTCATAACTAACACATCACTTATATCATTTAAATAACATTTGTGTCCATAAGTATATACTTCATTTCTTTAATAACTTATAAGTTTCAAATTAGACACTTGTTATCAAAATAACACCTTTCATAAGTTATTGCCTCAGTTGAAAATCCAAAACCTATTCAACCTTTAACCAATTAATCCAATCTCAAACTAGGTTCATTACAAACCCTAATCATCTTCAATTATACCAATGTAAGGTATATTATCCTACTATGGTTCAACAATTACATAGAAAAAGATTACTTGTTAAGGCATTACCTACAATCATAGGGTAAATTCCCACAATTGTGACAAAAGCTAATACATTTTCCCATGATCATGGATGAGTGCCACAATCATGGCCTGATTATTATCCTACGAATTCTAGATTCAAACATCTCCTTCTAAATTTCAAAAAACCAACATGACAATCCCTAAAACAAGCTTCAAGTATACCTCAATTACATGCCAACTCCTCATCAATTTCATATCCAATTTCAACTCAAAATCACTCATTTGTTAGCTCACAAACCATTTTCTATCATACAACAAAATATATAGGAAAATCTATCAAACAAACTTTATGTTCCAGATCTCATTGTATTATCAATTGAACACATATTCCATCCCAATTCAATCATCACAGAACTTATAGTAATACATGCTATCAAGTTTAGAATTTCCTTACCTAATTAACTTCAAGTTCCTTCTCTAAAAAAACTAACCAAACCAGCCCTTCATGCAACCAATACACTTCCGAAATCTAGGCAGATGTAAGATGATCTTATACCAATAAGACAATAGCACAAAATATGACAAAGTCTAACTTCCTTGATACAACATCTTAATGTGGTAATCAAGCACAACATAAGCCAAATACATAAGAATGAAAGAGCATGGTGTTTTGATGGTGAATGAGCAAAAAGAAGAAGAATGACCAGCAAAAACACTCCTGCCTTAGTTGGATATGTTTGATGCTAGGTGCCACTTTGTCAACATGGCCTATTTCTCTATAGCATGCATCCCATTTGTTCAGTCCTCAAGCTGCCAAATGGCACAATCTTGTTAGGCCACTTATCATTTAATCAATGTTGCCACTTGTCATTCAATTATACTACCATTAGTTACTTGTTTTTCCATGCCAAATGTCAATAAATATATAGGCTTAGTCATCCAAATTTCCATGTACTAACTTGTCTTACCACTTGACAATTTCCTTGTCCAAATGTACATTTTAATACCTTAATTCTCTAATGGTAACAATTAATTTCAAGTAAGTATGACCCATTAAACCAAAAATTCAAGACATATACAATTCACATTCAATTCTTACCACAAATTTAACACCTATCTCATTTATTTTCATGGACATGTATCATTCTAACTACGATTTAATTTATGGCCTTACAATCATTCCTCATTGTATTCTGACTTGGAACCTTGAAAGTCGGTTAGAGTGAATTAAAAAATATCCTGAATATTTTACTTTTAATAATAGATAATGGTTGTTCATCTCCAATGACCATATTAGCTATCAAAATTCTCGATTTATGGTTATCAAAAGTTGTTACGGTCATTTCATTCTTTCCTTTCACAAGGTTAGGGGTAAAAAATGTTTGAACTTTTAAAACCATCTTCCTTCTAGTACATGATTCTATATATCTCTTCAAATGAGACATTCCACCTTTCGAACCACTTGACTATAACTTTTGAAAATAATTGCACTCTGCTTTTTTCAATTCTGATGGTTGATATGGTCTTCTTAAAGTGATTCCAAACTTCACTTTTATGATGAGTAACTTGAGTTCTAATTGAACTTCTATCCTCACTTGGTGTCAAAAGAGAAGTTTCCACTTCTACCTCCAGTACTGGATTAAAACTGTCAACTGAAGCAATATGCTCATCCATATGACAAAAAACATATAAATACCTGAGGTTAGAAATAAGAAAGTATTAGGAAATGACACATTATTAATCAAAATAATTTGCCTACATTCTAGTTAAAATATTCCATATAAAACAAAATGTTTAAGAAAATCAAAGAATGTCCAAACTTTGAATATGCTAGAATGTTCAAGTAAGTTAGGTTGATCATTTCGAGGAATAATACAAAGATAATAAAGAATATGCTTTATGTATTAATCCTCTAAAAACATTTCCATTACATTTTTAAATCCAAAATATAAATCCATCTTTGTGTATATGTGCATCCTACATTTAAATTGGTGAAATGTAAATATAAGCATTCAACTCATATGTGTGAAGACTTCTACTTAGAATAATTTTACTGGAGTAACTCTTTAATGTATTTGTCTTGTTGAAATTGAAATATGGACTTAAGTACTCAAATTACATGTGTACAACTTACAGAGAGAGACTTGATGTAGAAGTAAAGGTAATAAAAGAGAAAGGTAGAAGATAGAAAGGAGAAACAAAGAGGGGCTTGGTTTTGAGACAGCATGCATAAGAATCTGCAGGTGCTAGGAAGCAAGTAATGATGGACCTAACTCACAAATTCCATACACCTCTAAACCTCTATACACTTTAAAGACCTTTGTGTGATTGTGTGATACTTTTGGTTAATACCCTTTTTGAAACAAAACAATATTTTAAAAATGTATTTTGTTTGGGAATTGTGAAATGTTCAAAAAGTTAAGTTCATTTTACATTGTAATTGGTCTTTTTTCACACTACCCTTTTCTGGTGCGCCAGCCCTTCCTCGCCTATTGTATAGCTGCAAAAGCTCACACGTTCTTTACAAGGAACTCGAGAAGTCAAGTAGCATTGAGTTATATAAAATACGAACAACTATTAATTATTATTATTGATGATTTTATATAAAATCCTATAAGTTTAACCAAGTCTGAGTCATATAGTTAAACAATAAACATGATAAAAGTGAAAAGAATATCGTGTGAAAAATATTGATGACAAGTACAAACTCCAACTCCACGGATAGAATAATCGAGTCTACGTACATGCCATTCATTGTTGACTTCTACTTAAATAAGATGTTAGTAGATGGTTTAACCTGTATTAGTATGGGACTAACTTGATGAATGCAAGACTTTACCCTTGAGAATTCATCTTTTTTTAGACACACATTTGTATTTTCAATCTCCGATTAGAGGCAACAAGGCTATTTTTTCTTTTCCCTTTTTTTTTCAATTCACTTTCATGGTTGAGAATAAAAGAAAGAAGGGGCCATCCTTGTAGCTAAAGCAAAATGACTAATAATCTCAATGACATTTGATCAAACACATTATAAGCATTATCCTATAATCACAATATTAACATACAAAGTTCCCAAATTAGCCAAATCAATTCTTAAAAAACAAATTGACGAAGAGAGAATGAGAGATTACCTTATTAAGTATGTTAGACTATTCACCGTTGGTGAATTTTGTAGCAGCCCATTCTTATACATAGGAATTTAATTGTTAGATGGAGTCATCATATGAGGATTCATAAAGTGTATTTGAATTGCATATACACTTGAATCATGACATAAGTACATTCTAAAAATAGTTCATGCACTCATTGATATATCTCGAGGTATAAAAGATCTTAAATGATTATGAAGTGCTTGTGTGTTAATATATGTATTAAATTTGTTTGATGAATTATAACTAGTGAATTGGGAATTTATTGTTCTAATTGGGTGATTGATGAAGTGTTATGTGCATTTAGTCTAGGAAAAATATTAAAAGGGAAAGATAAAATTATACATGGGAATTTAAGTTAAGTGAGCCTTGTTGAGTCAAAATGACTTCACGTCTAATAATTTTGGTGATAATCAACTAATAATATTAGAAATAAATGAATTGTTTTGTTAAGCATGTTAAGCGAAGCAAAACATAGGAGGAAGAAAACACAGAAGGAAGAAAACATAGAAGGAAGAAAAACACAAAAAGAAGAAAACACAGAAGGAAGAAAACACAAAAGGAAGAAAAACACAAAAGGAAGAAAACACAGAAGAAAAGTAAAAACACAGGCGATACGAAGACAAAGACACGATAGTAAGTCGAATGGTTAGTCAGTTAGAGTTAGTTATAGAAATCAACTAAATAACGGCTTCTACAAGAAACAAGAAGCAGTTGAAGATAAAGGCCATAAATATAAGTCGAAGTCGAAGCTAAACAAGCTTTTGAACCTAAGTTTTTGAACTTTAGCAAAATTTTGTATTCGTTGTGTAAAACACTAGAGCTATCATTACTGTAACAAAGCTCACAATATCTTTTTAGTGAAAGAAAGGAAAAGCTGAGAACCTAGAGAGGCTAAGAGAACTAAAATAATACTTAGTGTAAGAGACCTGAAGAGGCTCTGTAGAGAAAGAATACTTGTACATTTCTAGAACAATAGTGAAATCTCAGAAGAATTCTGAGGACTGGATGTAGCCCAAGGTTTGGGCTAAACCAGGATAAAATTGTCGTGTTAATCTTCTAACTCTCTACTTTAATTTTTATTGTTCTTATACAAGTATATAGAATTCAATTGCAATTTAATCACGAAGATATTTTTGGATAAACATTGTGAGATTCACCTAATACCTTTGAAAGAGTTAGTTTTCAAAGAAATATCAAAGGGGATTGTATTCATGAAAAAGATACATAATTCAAACCCCCCTTCTTGTGCATTTTGTATATTGTACTTAAAGACTATACTAACAAGTGATTTACTTTAGTTGGTATCAGAGCTCAGTTTCTGAGAACCACTGTTACAATGTGAGGACAAAGATCCATGACAAAATCACACGTTTTTATTCCTGAAGGTGCTTCCATCACAAGACCTTCTGCGTTCAATGGTGAGGACTATCATTATTGGAAGACAAGATGAGGCTCATCATTGAATCCACACACATTTGCTATGAGTGCAACAAACCTGGACACTACAATTCTGAATATCTGTTGTTGAGAAGAAAACCGTAAAAAACCAAAGAAAATAAGAAGAGTATGATGGAAACATGGGAAGATTTGAATTCGTCCGAATCTAATACTGATTTAGAAGCATCAATTCAAGCAAATATATGCTTAGTAGCCAAAAAAGAAAGTGACGAGGAGGTAACTTCTAACTTTAACAAATTACAAGATGCATATTTAGAATTGTTAGAAGATTCACATGCTATAGAAAAAGTTTGTAGAAAAATTGAAAAACAAGGAAGTGTTAGAGAGAGAAAACATCTGCTTGAAGAAAGAAGTAGAAGATATAAAGAGAAAAGTGACTATAGATAGATTCGAGAAAATTAATCAGCTGAAGTAAAAAAATTAGTACTCTTTCAGCAGATCTATCAACTTTTACCGAAAGTACGAAGAAAATGAATGACATACTTGGAAGATATAGGCACCCGAATGATAAGAGTGATCTAGGATTTAATAAAAGCGATACTCATCATAAAATAATTTTGTTACTTATAGAAAGAAAAATCACCAGTCGTCTTATTATCATTCTATTAATTATTATAAGACTAACTCTAAAGGACACAAGAAAATTTGGGAACCTAAAAAAAACATAATATCTACTGCAGATCTCCTTCCTTAGAAAAAGAAACCAACACCAATGGTATTTGGATAATGGATGCTCACGACATATGACGGGAAGAAGGTCTATGTTCCTAAATCTTTAGAATAATAAGGAAGGATCAGTAACTTTTAGAGACAACCAGCAGGGTAAAATAATTGAAATTGGTAAAATCGGTAAAGATTCCTTTGCATTTATTGATATTTTTTGCTAGTTGATGGTTTAAAACATAATTTGATTAGTGTTAGTCAATTATGTAATTCTGGTTTTGAAGTATCCTTTAATCAAAACTCTTGTGTAGTCAAAAACCAAGACGGTTACATATTCTTCTTTGCCAAAAGATGAAACAATATTTATAAGATTAATTTAGAAGATTTGCAAAGTCAAAATATTTCTTGTTTTATATCAACAGATGAAGAAAAACTGATTTGGCATAAAAAGCTAGGTCATTTTAGTTTTAAACATATTTCGAAGTTGATTAAACATGATTTGGTAAGAGGTTTACCAAAAAAAAGTTTTAACAAGGATTTCCTTTGTGAAAGTTGTCATAAAGGAAAATAGGTTAAAGCATCCTTTTCTTCTAAAAATATTGTAACTTCATATAGACCTCTAGAGTTATTACGCATAGATTTATTTGGTCCAACTAAGACATTAGGTCTTAGTGGAAAGAAGTATGGTCTCATAATTATCGATGACTTCACTAGATTTTGTTGGATATTATGTTTGTCACATAAGGATGAATCTTTTAAATATTTTAAAGTGCTTTTCAAAAAGTTACAAAATTAAAAGGGAATTTATATTGCTAGAATTAGAAGTGATCATGGTGGTGAATTTGAGAGTGAAAAATTCAGAATATTTTAGGAAGAGAATGGAATTTGTCATAATTTCTCTGCTTCTAGAACTGCACAACAAAATGGAGTTGTAGAAAGGAAGAACCGGAAGATTCAGGAAATGACAAGAACCCTGCTGTGTGAAATCAATCTTCCTAAGTATTTCTGGGCAGAAGCTGTGAACATAGCTTGTTATATTCAAAATAGAATACTTATGCAAAATTTGTTAAAGAAAACTCCATATGAGTTATGGAAAGGAAGGAAGCCTAATATCTCTTACTTGCAACTTACTTCCATCCATTTGGTTGCAAGTGTACTATATTGAATACAAAGGAAGTTTTGGATAAATTTGATTCAAAGACGTATTCAGGAATTTCTATAGGATATTCATCATCTTTTAAAGCTTATAGGGTTTCAAATCTCACTTTTAAGACTGTTGATGAAGGACCTCAGCCTCTCGGGCCTCACGTCCTCCAAAGGGCCTCGGCCTCTTGGGCCTCGTGCCCACCCGCTTGTAGATATTGTGCGCTTTGGGCCTTAGCCTCTAGGGCCTCGCACCCTCACGATTTTGCTTTTCCACATGACTTCCCAGGAGGTCACCCATCCTGGTACTACTCTGGCTCTACCACGTTTAACTTCGAAGTTCTGATAGGATCCGATGTGTTAGGGCATGAAAAACGCGTCTGCAAGGGGAAGGTATCCACACCCATATAAGGGGTGCTTCATTCTCCTTCCCAACCGATGTGGGATCTTACAATCCACCCCCTTAGGGGGCCCAAAGTCCTCGCTGGGACAACAGCTCGGGTCCTGTCTCTGATACCAATCTGTAGGACCTCGGCCTTTCGAGCCTCGCATCCACAGGACCTCGGCCTCTCGGGCCTCGTGTCCTCTAAAGGGCCTCGCGCCCATCCGCTTGCTGATATTGTCCGCTTTGGGCCTCAGCCTCTAGGGCCTCGCACCCTCACAATTTTGCTTATCTTCAGGACTTCCTAGGAGGTCACCTATCTTGGTATTGCTATGGCCCTAGCACGTTTAACTTCGGAGTTCTGATGGGATCCGGTGCGTTAAAGCATGGAAAACGCTTCTGCAAAGGGAAGGTATCCACACCCTTATAAGGGGTGCTTCGTTCTCCTTCCCAACCGATGTGGGATCTTAAAGTTGAAGATTCTATTCATGCCAAATTTGATGATAGTTCTCAACCAAATAGAAGGATTGATACTAATAATGAAACCCTATCAGTACCCTTGGTTGATAATGAAGTTGTGTCACAATCAGATACTCATTTAGACAAAGTAGAAGATGCTCCTGAAAATTTTAGTCTAAAAAGGGATTGGAGATATAAGTCTTCTCACCAAGAAGATCTGATTGTAGGAGAAACTTTAGAAGGTATGAAAACTAGGTCGAAATTCAGAAGAGAAGCAAATGTAGCCTTTATTTTTTAGATAGAGCCTAAGAAAATTGATAAAGGTCTTTAGGATGAAGCTTGGATTTTAGCTATGCAAAAGGAGCTGAACTATGGTCTTTAGTTCATAGACCTTCAACAATGTCTATCATAAGAACCAGATGGGTTTTTAAGAATAAACTAGACGAGTCAGGTAGAGTAAGTCATAATAAAGCTAGATTATTAGGTCATGGCTATAATCAACAAGAAGGAATAGACTATAATGAAACTTATGCACCTGTGGCTAGACTAGAAGCTATTAGGATCTTGCTTGCATATGTTGTTTTTCATGATATAAAACTATTTCAAATGGATGTGAAAAGTTACTTTTTGAATGGTTTTATAAATGAAGTTTATGTAAAGCAACATCCTGGTTTCAAAGACTCTAAGAAACCAGACTATGTCAATAGACTTCATTAAGCTCGGTATGGATTGAAACAAGCACTTCGAGCTTGGTATGATCGTCTAAGTTTTTTTCTAATTGAGAATGATTTTAGTAGAGGACATATAAATAAGACATTAATTAGAAAATGCATTAAGAATGATTTCATCATGGTACAAATATATGTTGATGATATTATCTTTGGTGCAACGTCTAAAAAGCTATGTACCAGTTTTGAGAATTTGATGAAGAATAATTTGAGATAAGCATGATGGGTGAATTGAAATTCTTTCTTGGGTTACAAGTTAAGCAAATCGAAGAAAAGATTTTTATTCATCAATAGAAATATATCAAAGAACTGTTGGTTATGTATGGAATGGAAAAAGTGAAACCTATATCAACTTCTATGCATCCTTTAAACCTTTTATCTAAGGATGAAGTTAGTAAGAAGGTTGATCAAACCCTCTTTAGAGGAACCATTGGTTCTTTACCTTACAGCAAGTAACCTGATATTTTATTTAGTGTTTGTTTGTGTGTTAGATTCAAGCAGATCCTAGAGAATCTCACTATATAGCTATTAAAAAAAATGAGATATCTATCAGGCTCTCCTGATCTTTGTTTAATGTATGAGAAAGATAAAGACTTCTGGTTAATTAGCTATTGTAATGTTGATTACGCTGGAGGTAGGATTGATAAAAAGAGTACGAGTGGAGGATGTCACTTTCTTGGCCACAACACAGTTTCTTGGTCAAGTAAGAGGCAAAGCTCAATTGCTCTATCCACTGCAGAGGCTGAATACATGTCAGCCGCAAGTTGTTCCTCACAGACGTTGCGGATTACGTACTAGTTAGAAGATTATTCAATACAAGAAGAATAAATCCCAATCTTTTATGACAATACAAGTGCTATTGAAGAATCCAATACAACACTCGAGGGTGAAGCATATTGAAGTTAGACATCATTTTTGACGAGACTATGTACAGAGGAAGATCGTTAGTCTACAGTTTGCTGAGATGAATTATCAATAGGTAGATATCTTCGATAAGCCATTGAGTGAAGAAAGATTCAAAAAAATCAGACGAAACCTAAATGTGGTAGTGTTGAGTGATCAATCGTCTAACATGTCATGACCCAAATGATCATCTTAGTTAAGAAGATAAAAGGTCGTAAGAATTCAAGGTAACAGTAACAGTAAATTACAGACGGTATTTTCTTTCATGGGAAAATTTTGGAGGGAAATCTTCTCAAAGCCTTAAGAATATCACTTACTCTAGAATACTCTTGAAATACCCTGAAATCGACTTTTAAAGAACTCTCAACAAAACATTTCACTACTCAATTTTTGATATCAAGTCCTCCTTGCTCACACTCTCAGCTTTAGAAACTAACATCTCACTTTGAGAAATACATTTATGCGTTTAGTTTCATTGTCTACAAATAGAAATGGAGCAATCAATGATTTATGGAAGACACATTGATTTCGATTCATTGAAGAATAACCAGATGGACATCGAACAAGAGATTGATGCAACTAGATGAAATAGCTTCTTTCAGGTCCATGAAACATTTTACCTGAATAAAGTATATAATTTCTGGAAGAATGCATAGTAGACAATACATTAGTATCAATGGTGGGTAAATTGTCGGTCATTGTGACACTGGATCCAATCGAGAAAGCTACTGAATTTCCATGTGTTGGAGCAAATATCGCTAATAAAACAAGATGGATGACTCAAGGCACTGTAGAGAAGGCACATATCAATTGACAACTCTATGGATGTAGTGACCTAAAGGAGACAAAAGCCTCAACTTTTGTGCTGAAGGCTAGGGTTCTACATGCGCTACTCTTCCATTGTGTTCTACCAAGAATAGGACCGAAGAATTTGGTGACGATGATAGATGAGCAATGCCTGTTTCATCTAATCAACCATCAGCCTATAGATTTTCCGCACCTAATCCTCAATTACATGATGAAATCAAAAAGGGACTCTAATGCCCTATCGTATGGAATGTTGCTGAAAAGAATCTTAAAAAAAATTTGGAATTTTCCTTGATCGAGGAAACAGAATGAAGATGAACATTAAAAGCATCATTAATGCAACAACTGTTAGTAAAATGGGCTTGAAGAATTATGAAAAGGAGGATACAGATTCAATGACGAAAGGAAGGATTGAGGGGGAGCATATTGTCAAATGCAGTTTGAGTAAAAAGGTAACTCATACAAGGAAAACAAAATCTCAATCCACTGGAAGAATGTCGACAGAAGAAAAGAAGAAATCATCAAATGAATCAGTGAAAGTTAAGACGATTTCTCACAGAGAAGAAAGTCAAGTGCAACAGTTTGAAAGACAAGTGTCTCTGGAGAGAAAGGGGGAGACATTTAATTTTGAAAATCCAAACAAGCAAAAAGGTCACCAAGACTACTAACCCTATACCAATAAGAGCAGAACAAAGACAAAGGTCTTACTCATGGTAAAGACTCTGCAAAGAAAACACCACAGGCAACAAGATCTTTAGTTTTAATTTCGCAAAGGAGCCAGCAAAATTGACAAAGAAATAGAAATTAAGAGGAATTGGTGTTTGAGAGAAAGAAACCTCAACCTCAACAAAAAAACTCCTTCTAGGCTGGTAGAAGAAAGTAAGAAGTAGAAGAACAATCAGAAAAGAGTACTCCAACTGATGTTGAACCAAAGAAAAAATCAGTTGAACACAGTTCAACTTAGGTTAATCCTTCTCCACCTATGAGAAAATAAGATTTGAAACTAAAGGTGATTGAAAAAATTGTTCCTGTCAAGAGTAACAGCTCAATAATCATAAGAGAACCTGTGAGAAGGTTGGTCAAGGTACAATTCGAACCAATTTTGGTGAATAGTCGATCAACACATCTGTTGAATCACGAAGAGAAGAGATTATATGGTGTTCTGCGAGATGAGAAGTCAAAACCATATCTAACACAGATAACCAAGGAGAGGTACACTATTTACCCATTCAACAAAAGAACAGTGATCTAGATTGTAGTAGACATACAACCAAGACCCTTAATTGTACGCTATGAAGACAAAGGGAAGAAGAAAATGTATCTAGGAGGAACTATAGAAGATCAGATAGAAGCATAAGTGAGGAACATAGATGAGGCATGCAGTGTAGCTTAACTGAGAGGAATCTATGTTTCACACCATATTTCAAAAACATCAGGAAGTCAATGTGGCTGCTTCACCACAGATGAAACTTCTCAGGTATATGGCAGAAGAATAGAAAGGTGTACAGAACTATCAGGATTAAAGGTATTAATTTCAACATAGAGACTCTTGTGCACCTAATCATGCACTTTAGACCTTTGAGCTCTATACCTTTAATTAAAGATGTACTACACCTTCTTGGAAAACTAGTTCTAAAGCTACCTAGACCTGATGATCTTGATCTCCTTGAAGGAAATCTATCTTTCAAACTTCCTGCTTTCACAATCATTGAATTGGATGTCTTACCTTCAGAACCATTTGTTACTATAAACTTCCTTCCACCAAGAACACCCTAATATGATCCTACTATTGGTTTGAAAGAAGTTAGTCACATACAACAGGGGAGTCATGAAGCCTTGGTAAAAGAAATTGAAGTAATTCATGACAAGCTTGATGATTTGCATGACTCAGTGGGCGACTTACATAAGGAAATAGTTCATTTACGAGTTTTTATGGAAGAAGACCTTAAGTTGATCCGCATTGATATGCAACGAATGTTCTTTGAAATTGTGAAGCATCTTCGATTAAGGTTTTTGATTAATAACAAATAAGGGGAGAAGAGACGAAGAAGAGAAAGATAGGATAAGAGTAGAAGCAAAAGAAGAAAGAACATAGGGAAACCAAAGATAAAGAAGATAGTATAGATTACAAATTTTCACAATTGTATAGATTCTTATTCGATATATTAATACCTTTGAAAGAGTTAGTTTTCAAAGAAATATTAAAGGGGATTGTATTCACGAAAAGGATACACAATTCAAACCCCCTCCCACCCTTCTTGTGCATTTTGTATATTGTACGTAAAGACTATACTAACGAGTGATTTACTTCAAGCCTATAAGATAGTGACATGAGGCATCAACAATAAAGTGAAAATTGGCTTGAATCATAGAATGACAAATGGAGGTAAAGTTGAGTGACATATGGTCTAGAGATTTAATGACAAGTTGACTAGTTATGTAATGAAAATTGGCAGTGTAAGAAGAAAACATATGGCATGACCCCTTGCTTAACAAGTATTTGGACAAATCCCAGGGTATGTACACCTATGGAAGACCACTTTGTCTTTTGTTCTTACTTCGTGCTCTCCTCTTCTCTTCTTCCATTGCCGACATACACTTACATAACCTTTATAAACCTTGAATTTTTACCAGAATTCATAGTCTTCATCTTGTAAATTGAAACCCTTTAATTTGATCTTGTTCTTAATCCCTGTTTGATGCTTGGGAGACTTGCTTAGCTTGTTCATTGAGGAAATCTTAAAACATGCAAGTAAGTATTTGATTACCTTATGGAGTTATACGTGAGCATAACATCCATAAAGATTGTTTAGGACGAATTAAGATAAATTGCATGTACGGTTGAAGATGTGTTGTGTTGAAATTTAATGGATGAATTGGTTGTGTTTTAATTGTGTGAAAGTGAATTATTTTAGGTTAGGATTTGATGTATAATGAAAGTGAATCTATGTTAAAGAAAGGTGCTTATATAGTGATCTTGAAATGGGAAAGAACGAGGACTACATGTATCATCAAAGTGAATGATATTTTCTATTTTGATATTTTTAATGCTTGAAAGACTATAATTTTTGAGTTGCCAATTGAGTGATTTTGAGTTGAAATTGGAGATGAAGTTGATGAGGAATTGAAGTAGCTTTAAGTTAAAATGGAGGTTTAATCAATTGACTATTATGATGGTGTCTGAATCAGGAAAAAGATTAATGGAAATGGATAGTGAATTGTTTGTTCACCCATCTCACCATCGTGTAAGCTGCATGGCTTCTTCCTATGATCATAAGCAATGCCTTCAATGGAGAAACTTTTTATTTTTTTTCCACGATCATGGAAAGGTACCAACAATCGTGGGAAATTCTTGGGAAGTGAAAAACTCTGTTTTGTGGGATTGTTGAACCAACTATGGATAAGTTATTTTACCTTGGTATATTTGGATTTGAATAAGGTTGAAATAAACCTAGATGTTTATTTGATTGATTGATTAAGGGTTTGATATGTTTAAGTTGATAATTGATGTTAGAAATGAGGAATGGATTGTTTCACATCAATGCATATGAATTTTGGAAGTATGAGTTGTTAAAGAAAGGAAGGTGTTCTTATAAATGACAATGTGATGTAAAGGATATAAGTCATGAATTAGCTATGATTAAATGAGAATTTGGAAAGTAGCGTGAGTATGTAATGTTAAAAAGTGATAGATAAATGTATGATTGAATGAATTTAAAGTAATCGAGATGTCTTAAGGCATTAATATAATCATCAACAAGTTATGTACAAGATTGGTTGAATGAATGAGCAAGAATTGTGAATAAGGTTACATACCTGGGATAGTCAATTGAATATGCATTAAACATGACACATCTACATGCACATGATTGAACATTCATTTGATTGAATACTTTAGTAATATGTAAATATGTGTGTATTGTAGGATATAGACACTTAAGTAGATCATGAATATATAGATATTGCCAGATCATCAAGGAAATAGCTTATTGGAGCGTACAGTGACTAACCTAGATGTGTGATCTCAATTAGATATGTGCTTTTGTTTGAATTGTTTTTGTTGGAATTATTTGGATATAATTGTGATATTGATGATTCCGAACAATTAATTGTCCGAGGAGTTCAATATTTGGGACTATATTGGGAGTGTTAACTATGTGTATGTGAACGTAGGAAATAAATGGTCAACTAAATGTTGAACGTTGGACTTGGGTTTGACAAATGTGATAAATGACTTTGTACACTGGATGAAACTGGTTGCTAGCATATTATGTGAAATGATGCATGTCATGACATTGATATGTATGATTATATAAAGGAGTTATGAGTGGAGTGAATAACATGAAAAAGAGCTTAAAGCTGAAAAATGTGCACACAAAGCCATAAGTTCAATGATTAATAAGCTTGCTATCTATAATGGATGCGAGACAGTTATGAAATGCGCCCGATATCTACAATAGATATGGGACAGTTATGAAATAAGCCCGATATCTATAATAGGTAAGGGATAGTTAAATAGGCGCTCGGTCACAACAAAATTAAAAATGAAAGTGGAGTATCAGGTGCATTTGCATTCATATCTTTACATGTACCATGTGAATATTTGTAATGATTGATTGAATTGAGTGAATATAATGATATGTTATGTTTGTGTACATGTGGATTATATGAATGAGATGAAATGAATGACTAGATTATCCTGAAATGATTATATGAAATGTTTGTATTCATAATGAGCTGGTTGAAATATGATGAATACTGCAATCAGGTACTAAATTTTGAACAATACGATATATGGGATTTGATTATGAACGATGTGATAATAATTAAACTATGTTATATAGTTGGGAAGTTTATATCTATTTGAGTAAACACATCAATGGTGGTTCACTCATTGAGTTCGCAAACTTATTAAAAGTGCAACGTTGATTTTCAGGTATAAAGGATAATTAGCTAGTTTAGTTGAAGTAACTTCTGTATTTGGACATGGGCAGTGTCAGGATCAATTGTACCAACAAATTTCTTAGTTATATCGAGTCAAGGATTGTATCTCTCAATTGTTCTATATCGTATAAGTGAATTTTGGAAATGTAATCACATTTGAGACTATATATGTTTGTGAATAAAAATGAAACAATGCCATTATTGTAATGTCTTACGTTATATGTGATGGATTAAAAAGTAAAAAAATAAATTATTTTAACCGTCTTAATGTGCCATTTTCACAGAGTATGTTCCTGAATATCCTTCAGCATGTTGGGTATATGCTCTATGGGAGTGGTATGTTACATCAAAACACACAGTCGACAAAAAAGAACAAATGATATACGAAGAAGAAGAATAGAAGAGTAGAAAGTGTTGTATGAGTGAAAGTGAAACTGTGAAAGCAATTGGGTGAGATTGTGAGAGGTCAGGGATGAAAGGAGATGCAGGAGGCTAAGGCGAGTGAGGCTGAGTGGTGTTTGTTTGATGAGAAGCAAAATGACATCATTTTTGCTAAAAAAATGACGTTGGGTGGTCTTTGTTTAATGAGAAGCAAAACGACGCCATTTTTTCTCGTAACAAAATGATGTCATCTTATCTTCTATTTTAAGTTTTGTCTTATAACTCAAACAATGTCGTTTTACTCTTAAAACAAAATGATGTTGTTTTGTTGATGGAAGAAATAATTTTAAACATAAACAAAACGAAGCCGTTTTGTTTTTAGCATTGGGAAGGCCACGGGCCCAGGATCAAGTTACTCAGCTCGGACCATGATTCGAACGACCACTTTGGCCTATGGCCCCACTCACGGCCTGTCACCTTTGACCCGTGGCCTTACCCGAAGTTTTTCAAATCACTCAGAGGCTGATTTAACTGGACCAAAATCATTGAACTTCGCCAGATAATTTTTTACATTTGTACTCATGCAGTAGCAAAACATGCCTATAATAGACTGCCCAATCGTACACCAAGCCAGAATCATAAAGAAACAATATGAATAAAATTGAACTACGAAAAAATCACAAATGGGTTTGGGATTCTTACCTAGGCAATTATAGGGACCGTGAGGACTTCAGAGAAGGCGAATAAAGAGGGATGGGAAGTGGACTCAATGACAATGGACAATAGTGTCGAGCCTTCCATAGCCAAAGATTGCCTTACGAAGTGATCAATCAACATTGCTTGTCTTTGTTCGATATCAATTCTTAAGACCTACGAAAAAAATCCAACTTTATTGCTCTTTAGGCATTGGTAAGTAGGCGCTAGAAATTAGGGTTTCTCTTCGATTGCTTAGATTTTAAAATCAAAACTTTAGGGTTTTAGTCACAAATCCCTTTGTGATTTTGAAGAAAATGGATCAATGGAAAGAGTGTGATCGGCTCTTCGTTTCGATCTAAAGATCAAACCCTTGGAAGCTGAATCAAAAATAATTTAATTCCAAGGATTGCAATATAAGGTGCAACCTCTGGACATCTCTTTTAATCGAAACCAAATTAAACGGACCTAAGCTAGCCTATATGTCATAAAATGAAAGTGAAATTAGTAAAAAGGGGGTTTCGATCTTAAAATTATTAATCAACTAAAATGCATTGTAAAAAGCATGTAAAAACTATTTTTGAATTTTTGGAATAGAAAATGAAAAGATTAAAAGAAGTGAAAAAATCCTCTTGAAAATGAGCTTTGGCTATCACAGTTCAAAACTAATTTGAAGGGATTAGAAATCACTAAGTTTGAATGGTAAACCTTAAAGGACAGTCTTTAAGTCCAGGGTCATAGTTAATGAACTTCATTTTTCAAGACCCCCTTAAGTGCTCTTAAGCCTTAGAACCTTAAAGGACTCTTTAAGTCCGAGATCTTGAGAAATGAACTCCATTTTCCAAGATGTCGTTAAGCGCATCTTAATGTGTACAGTGAATTTAGAAATCACTAAGTTTGAATGGTAAACCTTAAAGGACTCTCTTTAAGTCTAGGGTCTTGATTAATGAACTCCATTTCTCAAGACCACATTAAGGGCTCTTACGCCTTAGAACCTTAAAGGACTCTTTAAGTCCAAGATCTTGATCAATGAACTCCATTTTTCAAGATTCCGTTAAGCTCATCTTAGTGTGTGTGGTGGATTTGCCAATTTAATTGGTCAAATGAAATCTAGCATCAACTCAATATCAAACAAAACTAGGTAGATAAAAGAGAATCAACAAGATCACAAGGGGACATATATGAGAGTTCATATATTTAAGCTCAAAGTTCAACATCAACAATTCCATAACACATTACATTGTTCAACGCTTAATTAAACTCTAATTAAGCAAATCTAACTACAAAGCAATAAACCCTAACTCAGAAGTTCATAACAATGTAGTTAAACGTGACAATGTAAACTACTAATCCAAACCACACATTAAATGTCCAACATTTGATTAAACTATAATCAAGTAGCTTCACTACAAATTACAAATCCTAGACTTAGGTATTCATAAATCATAGCTAAACTACTGATTAAGCTACTCCCCTTTGAAGCTCGATAAACTCCAACCGTTGCTACATCTTCAGAGGAAATGATTGCCTAACCACGCATTGCAACCAGAAGCTTCACAACTCGTGGAGAATCCAAGCTACGCTGGTGGAAGTCGGTGGTGCAAATGGAAAAGAAAACCTATGTGAAAATTGTCCCCAAGGAACCCTGAAGGGAACTCTGAGTGGTGAGGTTGTGAGTGTTCTCTCTTCGCCCCTCTGTCTCCTCCCTGGCTGCCAAATGGTTATTCGGTATGTGAATCAATGAATCCTAACCTAATTCGGCAAGTTTTTAAAGGAAGGGTCAGGTCAGGTTAGGTCAGTACAGTGAGTGAAGTTTCCAATTACAGTCCAGATACCTGTCTGCGCGCCGCGACAAGATAATTAGTTGACGTCGTGGTGTGCTCTTCTTGGTTCGTTCACCACGGCGGGATAATTAATAGACGTCGTGGCGTGCTATTGTGTGATGATGCGCTGCGGTGAGAAGATTGTTATGCACTGCGACGTGTCTTCTTCTAGATGCGCCGTGATGTGCGTGAAGGAGCTCACTTCCTATTGACTTTCTGACCTTTTTGACCCCCTTTTCTCCTACAATATAAAATAACAATTTGCATTATCATTTGTCCTTAGAAAAATTATAATGCAATTAATGCCAATTTGCAATAATTTTACTAACAAATTGCATATAATATGAGCTTACTACAAGGAACTAATTTAAGCACAAAATCATGAATTAAAAGTCAAAAAGTTTATTAATAGCCATGAAAGTGTAGCCAAATTATAAGATAAACTTGGGCTCAATCACACATACTAAACAATTAAATTAATAATTAAATACATATCACAAGAAGCCCTAAAATATGATGCAATTTACACTTATCAGTAGATTACCCTATTAGTTATTTGACCAAGTGAACAATCCACTAGTGCTCTTAAGATCAACTAAATCAACATTTAATAGAAAATTAGATAGCTCTTTGGTATGATGATGTGAATATTACCTGTCACCCTCAATTTCTAACAAATTCAAAGAGTAATTAAAATCACCATTCACAACCCAAGGGAAGGTAATATTTAGTTGTTGGTTTTGCAAATCTAACCAAAGTTTTTCCCGCTGAAATCCAAAATTAGAGGCATACACCAACGTAACTCCAAATTTGGAGTTAGTGATAGGATTGAATTGTCTTATATTTTCTTATATATTTATATGTGATTTCAATCTTATTGTCAAGATAAAATGCTTAATTTATGTTCAATTTGTGTTGACTACTAGGTTGGATATGTTGATATATATTTGAGACTAAAAAGACAAGAATCTCTAAAACAAATTAGAGCATAATTGTTTAACAAGGAAAAGGCACAAAATTTTAAAAAAGGAAAAATATTAAAGCTTTGTTGGCCTGTGCGTTGCGTTTCACATAGCAATGCAGCGTTAAACGCATGCGTACGCTGCGTTTAAATAGCGTCCCAGGAAGAGAGGATGAGGTTTTAATGAGTGTGACGCTTGTTCGTCCCATCAACAGCTACAGTGCGGTGCAAACAATAGGGAGAGGTGTAGCAGCAGGTGTTTGACCCCGTTTTCGGAGCCCAACATTCGTGAGCAAACTTATTCTTCTATTTTAGAATAGATTTTGGGCAACTTCCAATTGGAATTCATCCAACACTCAACCTCGATTCATATGACTCCTCATATTCAATAACATCTCATCATTCGCCAAAAATCCTATATTTCATTTCCATAATATCTCACATATATATATAACAATAGTTCATGTTAAATATTCATCATCTCAAGTTAATGACTTCAAGCATACCTAATTTCAACTTAACATCTTCCATGTACAATCCATATTTCACAAACATCATAAGATAAATGTTTACAAAACTTTAATGGCATTCCCAGCCACATTACATCATCAATCTAAAAAATCCAAAATACATCAAAAGATACCAAATCCCATAATCCTCAACATATGTCTAAGGTTTTATTTTTTTCATCAATCCAACTTTAAAATACAAAATATGCATAATCAAATGGGTTCCTTGACTTTCTTTCATCTGATCTCTTTTACATCACCTGGAGATGGGAATGAAAGGGGGTGAGCTTACAGCTCGTGGGTAACATGTTTATAACCAAGAAACAAGCAAAAACCATTGAAATAGTTGTTGCCTTTGTAAAACTCACATTGAAATCCATGTAACACATATTTCCCAAATTCACAACTTATCAAGCAAATCATAAACATCATAAATCATGATTCAATGCATCATCACATTTGATGAAATTTTTGCTTCAAAGCATAATACTCAACTTCATCATATCTTAACATATCAAAATGCAAATGCACACATAATTGGCTCGAGGTTTCCATGAACAAAACAGGGAAATTGAAGTTTACTCCGTAAACAAAACGAGTCTACTTTTCAAATTTCGTGGGCCACAAGCAAGCAGCCGAGATAAGGCTTGACGTCGACGTGCACGTGACTACAAAACGGTTCCTCTCTCAACAAAATACAATCAAATCGCATGCTTAATTCAATCATTCACAATTCTATATTCTCATGCTTTTTCTTTATACAAAATGCCATGACTCAATTCAATGGCATAACATAACATAAAACACATCGTAACAATTCACAATTTATCAATTTAAGCTTATACACATATGTAAGCAAATTCTCAAATCAATAAAAAATGATAAAGCAACATTTAATTGAAATCCTTTTATTTTCTTGGTTTGGAAAGAAACCTTACTAGCTCATTACTCAAATTA
>JANZLX010046495.1:0-23376 GCA_025531955.1 Erythroxylum orinocense | reverse complement strand
GTTTCTAGGTGCGCAACTAGGAATTAATTGATTCAACTGCTAGGTTAACAAAATCTGACGTTCAATTTTGGTAACCACAAGTAGCAATTAGGATTAACCCCTTTACATTAGAGTCGGAAAATTCTAAGAAATTATCCACTTGATTGATTTCATGTCGTACATGTTTATCATTTGTCATTGATTCTCGATTCTTAATGCTATTAGTCAATTTAATCTATGATCGTATCTAGGTTGTTATCTAATAAGATTGCTAGAATACGTGTTTCTGGTCAATACACTTAAGATAAGTTTTGCCCAATAAATGTTCATTAATAATTATAATTTTACGTCAAGGATCCATAATAGCATGGTAACATCGGTGACCGAAACCAAGGTATCTTTCCTATTGACTTTTCAGACTTAATTATTATTTCAATTTGTGATTTTCCTTTTGAATTTTATTATTATTTCAGTAAGTAACAAAAACCCCCCCTTTTTATTATTTGTGCCGTTTAAATCCGTAATTTTCATAATTGTAAAATTCCTCGTGGGAACGATATCCGCTTACCGCTACTACATTAATTGGTTTTAACGGGAGTGAAAATCTTTTATATTTGGTTGCAAGCGACAGCATCTCGATTTAATGAAAATGATCATAACTCAATAAAATTAGAATGATGGACAAAATATAACAAAAACTAGGAGTTTCACCTTTTATAAATCTAGCTCTCTACTTTACCACTCATTCACTACATGTTACAAACAATAAGAGATAATTAGATTTCTTAGAATTCTTATATGTTTGAGAACTTTTCTTTATTAAACTAAATTAAGCATAACCATCAATCAAATTGGTTCAAATTAAGCCACCTTGCATATGTCTCTATCACATACTCCCTCCTATTCAAAATAAGTGTCGTTTTAGAGGAATGCACACTTATTAAGAAAATTAATAAAATGTCTGATATACCCTTATTAATTAGATGTTAAAGTGCCTTGAAAATATAATTTTTGATATCTGTGTAATTAAGATGTGAGAGAAATTAAAGGGTAATTTTGGAAGTAAAAGCATAAATATGCATAAAAAGTCACAAGCGACACTTATTTTGAATAATTAAAATCCCTCTAAAACGACACTTATTTTGAATAGGAGGGAGTATTTGTTTTCTTTATTACCGTATGGTTCTAATTTGTTTCCTTTTATTACTACATAAATACATGGTTCTAATTGATTCGTTTTCTTCATATTTTAATTCTTAAACATATTAAGATGTAGGATTATTTTGTGATAATTCCGTAACTTGGATTGCATGTAATACCAAGCTCCTCTAGTACGATGGGTTAGAACAAGCAAATCATAAACTGACAATGCAAAATGTAGTCTATCAAATTTGTCCCTTGCTTTTTGCAAATTGGATAACGGTGAATAATTTCTTTTGAGATTTCATTTTCACACAACAAATTACTAAATTTACAGTTGAAAATAAGATTCTGGTTCTCTTAACAATCTTTCTCACTCGTTGAAGCATTGAGAGTGGATATCATTTTGCAATTTTTTTATTCTTCTTTAAAATAATCTTATAAAAGATGGTTTCTTCTTAAAATAATATGAGAACTTTAAATTAATTTAACGTGAGCAGAGCTATTATTATTATCATCAAGGGAATCAAGTTCTTTAGTGTACTTCATCATTATGTGACATGAATATATGATGACTCTTTGATATTCCATAATTCATATTCAAGAAAATTAACTTTTAGAATGAAAATAGAAAAGATGGTTGTTAGTGAATATATAAAACTAATTAAGTTGGTCTCACACAACAGCTTACGCTATTGTAATGAATCAGTCACTTAACATGGTATCAGAGACTTTATGACCAAGTAGTCGTGAGTTCAAATCCTACCACCCATTTATTATTCAGCACAGGGTAGAGTGGGCCTGTGCAAGTTTCAAGCCCAAAGGGCTTTCACTTGAGGGGATGTATTAGTGAATATATAAAACCAGTTAAGTTGGCCTCACACAACAGCTTAAGCTATTGTAGTGAATCGGTCACTTAACAATGGCACAAGAATGTAGAATTGTAAAATAGTGGAAGCTCTTGACAAAGGTATGTTTGAGTACATAGTAAGGGAGATCTGATCATAAACAATTGGGAGAATTTAGGTTTGCACTTAGAGCAATAATAATAATAGTAGCAGGGAAAGCTTCAAATGTAGCAATTCAAGCTCAACATCCTTCATTTGCTAGTAGTATCACACTAAGGCCTATACTATATACCACCAGGAGGTTGTTGTAGATGTGGCCAATATAGCTATCTGATAAGAGACTTCCTAGCAATGAGATATCAACATACCTCTACTAGTGTGGTGTAGCCTCCATTTTATTGGCCACAAGGGAGATTATAGTTTGGTTCCTAATAGGGGTGAGGTTTTAGATGGAGACATTCAAGAAATATATGTGAAGGTCACAATCAAGGACAGTACTCTAGCTCTTAACATGCAGATGACAATCAGACTAGGATGTTCACCCTCACCACTCATGATCCATAGGCTTCAAATGTTATGGTATCTAATATTCTTCACATCTTTGGATTAGAAGCTAGAGTTTAGGTAGATTCGAAAGCGATCCATTCTTTTATATTACCTACCTTTGCTATAAGACTAAAAGTAGCACCATGTAGTATGAAAGAATCTTTATCATAACCATACCTTTTAATGATTCTATAGAGGTGAATTTAATCTACTACTAGTGTCTCATGGAGACTGATGGTAAGATATTAGCAGCGAATCTTATAATGTTGGAAGTTATATATTTTAATATAATATTAGAGATGGATTGGCTTTTTAGTCAATACACAACCCTAGATTGTAGAGAGAAGAAAGTGGTGTTTCAAATCTTAGACAAGGTAGAGTTTAATTTTGAGGAAGATAAGAGGACCATCCCATTCAATATAGTTTCAACGTTAATAGCCAATAAGATTCTTAAATAAGGGTGTCAAAGGTTCATGGCCTCGGTCTAGGATACCTATGTAGAAGTTAACAACCTCCAAAGAGTTTTATTAGTTTGGAAGTTTCTAGATGTATTTCTTGAAAAGTTAATAGGGTTACCTACAGATAGACATATTGAGTTTTACATTAATCTAATAATTGGTATAACTCTAATTTTTACACCTCCATATGGAACGACACCTGCAAATTTAAAGGAATTACAAAACCAAATGCAATAAGTAATGGATAAGGGTTTCATTAGGTCTAGCACATCACCATAGCGTTCATTGGTACTATCTGTAAAGAAAAAGGATGGTCCTCTTCAGTTATATCTTGATTACAGGTAGTTGAATATGGTGATCATCTATAATAAGTATCCAATACCTTGAATCGACAATATGTTCATTCAATTTCAAGGTGCTAGATATTTTCTAAGATCAACTTAAGGTTTGGATATAATCAGTTGAGGATTAGAAGAGAGGATATACCTAAAACTACCTTAAGAACTTGATACGACCATTATGAATTCCTATAATTTGACATTACCAATGCTTAAGCAAATTTAATTGATCTAATGAATAGATTGTTCTTAACATTCTTGGATAGGTTCATGATCATCTTTATTGACAATATTTTGGTGTATTTGCGAACAGAAAAGAAGCATGCCTAAAATTTGAGAGTATTGTTGCAGACATTTTGAGAACATCTGTTGTATGCCAAGTTATCAAAAGTTATCAAAGTGTGAATTTTGTATCAAGAGTGTCACATTCTTAAGACAAATAGAATCTTAGGAGGGGATACAAGTGAACCCAAAGAAGGTGGAAGCTATAACAAACTAAGAAAGACCAAATATAGTGACAAAAGTGTGAAGCTTTTTTCGATTGTTAGGCAATTACAAAAGATTTATCCAAGACTTTTCCAAGATAGTAGCCCTAATTGACACGTCTTACAAAAAAATGCCTAATTCATTTGGTTTGATGCCTGTGAGTAGAGTTTTCAAAAGCTGAAAGGGTGTTTAAATACAGCTCCAATTCTAGCATTACTAACTGAAGTGGAGGATTTCAATTGTATTGTGATGCTTCAAGAGTTAATCTAGGCTACATGTTAATGCAGAATGGTAGGGTGATTGCTTATGCTTTTAGGTAATTGAAAAGCAAGAAAAAATTATCCTACTCATGATTTAGAGATGGCAATAATAATATTTGCCATAAAGATTTAGAGACATTATCTGTATGATAAGAAGTGCAAAATTTACATGGATCACAAGAGTCTAAAATATATATTTTAGCGCATGGACTTAAATATGAGGCAAAGAAGTTAGATGGAACTACTAAAACATTATAACTTCATGATTCAATATCATGTTATAAAGTAAATTTCATAGTAAATGGACTAAAAAAAGAAATCATCAGGTAGTTTGGCATATATCGTACTAGAGAGGACAACTTTCACTAAGGGGTTACATGTTTTGATATATAAGGTTGCTCAGTTTCAATTTTCAAATTCATGAGTAATACTAACAAGGATCAGAGTACATTTGGTATTGCTGGACAGGATCAAGATTGCTCAAGACTAAGACCCTAAGCTTCAAAAGCTTATATATGAAGTACAGAAGGATGTTGCCTAGTTTTGAAGATTAATAGGGGAGGTATACTGAGGATGAATGGGAGATTATGTGTTCCAAAAGAAGAGAACTCAAAGGAGGAGATTTTAAAGGAAGTGCATTATGCTGTATACAATGTACATCCAGATTAAACTAAGTTGGATTATAACATTTGAAAAAAATTAATATGATTGAACATAACTCTAAGTTCTTACTTGCCAACAAGTAAAAGCTAAGTATCAGAGACCCCCAGGTAAGTTGCAACAATTTCTAATTCCTGAATGAAAATGTGAAAAGATCATAATGGATTTTATGGTTGGCCTACCTTATACAAGGACATGTTTTGATTCAATTTAGGTGATCGTAGATAAGTTAATGAAGTCAACTTATTTCTTACTCATGAAAACCACCTACTCAGTGTCCAAGCTCACGTGTCTATCAAGTGGATAATATGTCTCCATCGATTACCCGTGTTAGTATTCTTTAATTTAGGATCACAATTTACATCTCAGTTATCGAGGAAATTACATGAGGTATTCAACACTATATTAAATTTTAGCACAACATTCCATCCACAACTATTGAGCAATTTGAGAGGACAAATCATACCTTAGAAGATATGCTGAGGATGTGTATTGTGCCTTATGAGGCATTATACAAATGAAAATACAGATCAATGATGTGCTGAGAGGAAGTAGGTGAAAGGAAGTTGGAGGCCCCAAAACTAATCAAGATCACATTAGAGAAGATTCCATTGATCAAGTAGAGAATGGAGACAATGTTCAACATATAGAAGAGTTATACAGACCTGAAGTGCAAGAACGTGGAATTTTAAGTCGATGACTTCATATTTCTAAAGGTATCTCTGATGAAGGGTATGATAAGGTTTGGAAAGAAAGGAAATTTGTCCTCAAGATTTATTAGACCTTTCAAGATAATAGAGAGAGTTAGAAATATGGCATATCGATTGGTGTTACCTTCGGATATGTCATAAGTCTACCTAGCATTATATGTTTCTATGCTTTACAAGTATATAAATGATCCTCTGTTCCAACAATATAGTGTGTAGTTGAACAAGAAACTGACCTAAAAAGTGGAGCCAGTAGCTATTTTAGATTCTTAAGTGTGTTAGTTATAATCAAAACAGATCGGTATAGTTATGGTGATGTAGAGGAATGACAATGCCAAGACGATCACTTAGAAAATAAAGTGAGAGATGCAAAAGTTATATCCATACTTATTTCCTCAATAAAACATTATTGTAAAATTCAAAATAGAATTTTTTATAAGAAAGGGAGATTGTAATATCCACCCTTATATATATATATATATTCTATCCACCCTCATCGAAAATTTTGGATAGATAAGGACATCATTTAGGTAAGTTCAAATGTATATACCGATACCAAACCCATACTCTCTATTAAGTATGGTTCTAGATTAACATGATTGATAACATGTTAAGCTAGGATAGATGCCTTTATCATTTTGTATGTGTGTGTGTGTGTATATTTATATATATATATATATGTACCCACAAATATATACATGTACATATGTAATTTAAGTAGTTATTGTTACGATATCTATGTGAATAATATTGCGATAACTAGGTATATGGATATCGGTTTGGGTTTGGGTATTTATGATATGCTGCTTGCATTTATAATATTTCTAACATGAATGAGTGATTATTTTGTGAAATTGCATGATTGATATTTGTATTGCATCTGGATGTATTTGATTATGATTGTAAAGGAGGAGAAAAGAAAATCTATAGAATGGGTCATTTGATGGGTATGCACCAAGACTAGGTATGTACTAGTTTAATTATGAGAAATGGTTATGATATAATATTGAGATATGACACAGATTGATCCTGGTTGATGCTTGGCTCCTAGTCAAATCCTTGCTTGATATGTATATTAGTGATGTGATTACAACTTTAGATGTATTGAGTGAAGGGTTGCAACTTGAGACGTTTTGAGTGAAGGTTGGTATGTTATTAATGCTTGGCTCCCTTAGGCTCATTTGGACTAAAAAAGCCTTAGAATTATGAGTATAGATGTATGATTAGGCGGTTGGTAATGCTTTGCTACCAGCAACTATTCAAGGTCTAATATTAAGAGGATTTATTCTTAATGATTAGGTCCTTACATATATATTCTTACATGTGTTTTGTCAGCAATCATTCAAGTTCTAGAGGGTTTTTGCTTGTCCAATTTTCAGTAGAGCACCAATGAGCCACGATCATCTGTAGAACTTTCTTGTCTTGTCCATTTTTCAGCAGGGCCTTTCAAGTTTTGATTCATTAAAAAAAAAAAATTGGGGGAGCGATTTATCATGAAAACGGGATTTGATAATAATTGATGTAAGAAGATTACAAAGTAGGATTTTCAAGTAGAAGACGAGAGGTCATCCTTCACTGTCATTTTCCAAAATGAAAAGGATAAAACAAGAAATTGTTTTGCGCGCCATGACAAATGTGTGGTTTGTTTTCGTGGGTTCAGATATTCTAATCATGTTTCTGTTTTAATATGATATTGTTTTATTTTTAAATGTCGCGTTGGAATAAAAATAAAATTGAAACAGAGGATTTCGTGTCGTTATTTCACGTCGTTTTCGTGTCCGTAACATATGGAGCGTATTGAGTGTGCAATAATCACTAGTATTTTTGGTTTTTTTTTTTGAGGTGTACACGATGAAAATTTTATATATGGTTCTGTAATTTCAAAAATAAAAATCTGTTATAAAAAATGTGCTTTTCATAATGTTCTTGTGATCCAAGCAACATTACGCGGCACTGATGTGGGATGATCTTTGTATAAATATCTTGCAAGTAATTTTGTCGTATCTTTACAAGTGGTTAAAGTTTAATGCAACATTTTCTATTACTGTAGCAACATATCGATGTTAGACTTATCTTTATTTTTTAAAATTTTCTGTTACTTTTAATATTTTTAAAACATTTAATTAGTATAATTTTGATATATATATATATATATATATATATATAAGAAAATTTTAAAAAATAAAGGTTAAAGATTTATATATATATATATATATATCAAAATTATACTAACTAAATATTACTAATATAATAATTCAACACAATTAAAATTTAAAATAATATCAATTTAATTTTGATTTGAATTTAAGAACTGAACCAATTTTATATAAATAAGATTTGATTACTTCACCTATAATAATTATCCATGTGTGCTTTAGGGTTACTCTTTATCTAAAGTTTTAAAAATTTTAAGTCATGGGAAAAGTTTCTCTTCCCAAAACAAAGTAGTCGGTGGCGTACTTATAAATGGAGTATAAATCTTCTGTTCAATATTATGGTGTCTTATTATGTCCAATAAATCTCAGCTATCTATTTATGTGAGACCCGTGTGAAATCTGTGTGGGACCCGTAAAATAAATGGTTGAGATTTCATGAGACAGAATAAAACTGAACAGATAATCTAGTCTCTTACAAATGCCAAAAAGAGCAAAAAATGACTTATTCTTGAAATAAGAGGATATCAATTTAAGGCTAAAGCTTAATTTAAGGGAGACTATCAATTTGTGAGGCTCCAAGTCCAAGCATGGTGGAGATTGTTTGTAACAGCAAATGCAAAACTAATTAAAATAATCACTTTAGATTGTTGTTTCCATCATACTGACAAAAAATTAATGTGAAAATTACATTGGTAAGTAATTGTGAAATTAAAAAATCAGCGCTAATTTTCAAAACAAACTTCCAGTTTGAGTTTTATTGTTTCATTTCCACTGAAAAGCAATTAGGAATTTAATTTTACGATCTAAGTTAATTGTTGTGATTTTACATAAACTGTTCTTTAGTGTTTCAGTATACAATTTTATAACGCTGTCACTGTAATATTGTAATTTAAACATTTTGTTACTTTTGATCAATAATATTTAACTAGAAATGTGGATAAAATACGCATGCAAGGACATACATCAATTATGAAATTGAAAGTGCTTCCAAAACTTCAAATGGTGTGCATCCTTGTTTTCATTTCATTTTTATTTTTAAATTCAGTAAAATAATTTGTTGATTTGAGTTTTTGATTTTGGTTTCTTCTTATTTTTATAAGTTGTGAAATTATAAATTTAGTTTTAATTTTTTCTTTATGTTTTTGTCATCGTCTAATTTAACATCAATTAAATATATAATATATACTTATTTAACATTAATTACTAATGATTAATATAATCTAATTATTTAATTTATTTTAATTTAAATTTTGTGTTGAATATAAAATATCTTAAAGTGCATAAATTTCAAATAAAATTCTACTTAATAATTAAAATATATATTAAAATAATTTATAATTTATAAATAAAATTTTAATTATAGATAAATATTGTATAAGAGATTAAAATAAAACTATTTAATTAACTAATTCATAAAATTGATTTATCTATAAATTTTATTTAATATTTAATTATTATCAGTGATAAATTATAACTATATTGACAACAAATTTAATTTTTGTATAAGAAAACCAAAAACAAGAAAAATTAACAATTATAAGAAAAAAAATGAAAGCAAAATCAGATAATCTCATATAATTTTGAAAAAAAAAAAGAAACCATATAAATAAATAGAAAGATGAACTCATCTTCTTTAAATTAAAAAACGTTGAAATTTTTGGACAATTTCTTATAATATTACTACTCTATCCTTCATTAAAAACATATTTATTTTACTTTTTTTGTACATAATTCTAACATTGACATTTATACATTGACGTTCCGAAAGGCTTTGAATTATTGTTATCATTCATCAACACTGGCTTGAATTTAACTATAATAAATACTTAAATTAGTTATACATATTCAATTGATTAGAATAGTAAAATACAATAAAATTTTAATTAATTAAATATACATTTATTCAACTGCCTATGTATTATATAGATAAATAATTTATTAATATATTTATTAATTTGTAGCTGTTTTAATTAACAAATTTTGCAATGTTCCAATATTGCTAATTTATAGATGTTTTATTGTATTTTCAATTGAAATAAAATCCTTAGTAAACTAGATAAAATGATAAAATACCACGAATAAAAACTGCAAGTTTGATATTAGTTGTACAATTGTAACTTTTACCATTATTTATTTATTGTTGAGCAAGTAAGAAGATACAATAATGGGAGGAAGATACTCCCTCTAACCAGTGTTACAAATACCGTTTCGTATCAATCGAAAAGTAAAACAGTACTGTCCTTTTTGGTACTGGGTATAAATACCAGTTGGTACCAAAGTTTCGTCAAGTACTGGTCGGTATTTGAAATACCGATAAAATACTGCATGGTACCGTAAAATTTAAAAAGTGTAGGGACTAAAGAGCAAAAAATATTTTTAAAAATAAAATTAACCCCTACCCCCTCACGACCTGACTCTGTCAGCTCTCTCTCTCTCTCTCTCTCTCACGCATGTCACTTTATCTCTCACCCTTTCTCTGTCTCACTATCGCCGCCACTCGTTGCTGCTGTCCTCCATAGCAATGCACTACACCTCCCCTTGCCTGCTGGTCTGTTTGCCTCCTTCCCCACTGTGACCCTCCTTCATCCAGCCTCCACTACGCCTCTCCTCCTTCATTCTTGTCTCCACTGCCTGGCAAATGCTAGCTCTGTCCAACTCCACTTTTCATTCTTGCTCTTACCTCCTGCTTGTCTTCCACAAAAACCAGATATGGTTTCAGATTTAGTTTTCACTCGACTCAAGTTTGACCCACCAAAAACTTGACATGAAAACAGAATTTATGATATTTTTTGGTGTGTTTTAGATTTGTTCTGCTCCTGAAATTGAATTGCATTTGTGAATTTTGATTGTGAGGTTGTGAATGGTTGGAGGAAATTGGATTTGAATTGTTGTGAATGGTTGCATTTAGAGTTGAATGAAATGGATGAAGTGTACTACAAGAAAACTACGGTTTACTGTTGGATAATTACCGACGGTAAGAATTCCGTTGGTAATAATCGACGGAAAATGACATGTCGTCGGTGATTTTGTCGTATTATATGGTAATTTACAACGGACAAAAAACCCGTCAGCCAAGATGGATGGGAAATTTTCTGGGTGATTTTTGCGATAGAATATAGCGACGGAATCTGAATTATTGTCAGTAAATAAGTTACCAACGGTAGTGTTTTCCATTGGTAAATTTGATAGTTAAACGTTGGTACATCCTTCTACGACAATGTACCTAATAAAATGTTGTTGAATCGATCTTTACCATTAGAAGTATATTCTGTAACATGGCCCAAAGCGGACAATATTTGTAAGCGGGTAATCTGGGATGTTATAAGTGGTATCAGAGCCGGTACCCGAACCGTTGTGCAAGCTAAACTGGACCCTAAAGAGGGCAGGGCCCTAGGGGGTGGAGAGTGAGATCCCATATCGGTTGGAGAGGAGAACAAAGTACCCCTTATAAGGATACGGATATCTCTCCCTTATAGATGCGTTTTTCATGGCCTATTGGACCCGATTCCATCAGAACTTCGAGGTTAAATGTGCTTGGGTGAGAGTAGTTCTAGGATGGGTGACCTTTTGGGAAGGCCTCGGGAAAAGCAAAACCGTGAGCGGTGATTTGGGCTATTAGATATTATGTCGGTAAAGTTTAAATTAAAATGATCTCATTTCCATCCTTCGAAAGTTTACTAAAATCGAAAACGACGTCAATACAAGACGACTTCATTTCGTTATTCATTTCCAGCTTATCACATGTACATCGGAATTTACCGACGGATATGTATTCCGTAGGTAAAGTTTAAATTAAACAACCTCGTTTCCATCCTTCAGAAGTTGACTAAAACCATAAACAACATTGTTACAAGATGATGTCGTTTTCGTTATTCGTTTCCCGCTTACCCCTCCTAGTCCTCATTTTCACCTTCTGTGTTTTTTCTCTATCACACCGTCGATTCCTTCTTTGTGGTGGGTTCATTGTCCTGCCATCGGTTCGTTCTTGTCGTGGGTCCCTTCTCATCGCTGTGGGTTCATCTTTCTCGCTGTCATGGGTTTGTTCCTTCTTCCTTCTCACCGTCGATTGCATCTTGCATTTGCGTCTTTCGTCGCCATCTATTCATCTTCATGTATGTGGATTTGTTGTGCTCAAAGCTGAATTGATTTCTAAAGGTAAGTTGTTAAAATTTTATTCTTGGTTGTTCTATCCGTATTTGTCCGTAACAATTTTTGGGTTTTGGATTTGAGGTTCTTCTCTGCTACCTTTGTCTCATATTTTGTTGTATGGATTTGTCCATATGTTGGACAACTTAACTCAGTATTGACTATAGGAAGGTTAAAGCTTATTGCTTTGTTGGTAAATTAATTCGTCAGTTCCTTTATAATTGTTAGTTGTTTCTATTTTGAAGCAGTTGTTGAATTCTTATTCTCGTAATGGAATATATAGATGTTTATAGTGAAAGACAAGATCCCATTTGGGCATTTCTTTGTTTTTGTCAATTGTTGTTTTTGTTAATTGATTGGATGGTGAATGAGTTTTGTTAGAATGAAAAATCCTTAGGAGCGTATTTTGTCTTCTATTGTAAATTTTGTGGGTCAGTACATATACAGGAAGTGAACCGTTGGTGGGACAACTTTCATCAATTTTTGTAGATCAAGGTTGTATTTACAATAGAGAAATTGTTGAAGTAGAAGATTAGATTGGATTAATAAGGATTGTGTTGTCTCTATTCCAATCTAAAGAATATATTAGTTAAACCCCTCCAATCAAGAGAATATATTAGTTAAACCCTTAATTATCAATGTAAACCAAACACAAAGATACCAAGTATAATTATATCAAAAGCGTAATAAAGAAATGGGAATGAATATGGAGTATATTTCTAAGAAACAATTGATTATAAATCATATAACTAAGTTGAATCTTACATGCATAATTCATAATTAATAATTTGAAATTTTAAAAATATTTGAAATGAGTGTAAATAAAAATATTATATAATTACATTAACAATTTCGAGTTGCCTAAAAGGTTAATCATCATAAAGAGCTTCCTAACAATGTTGTCATCTCATAATTGCTCCGTCCTTGCTCAATATGTTTGAATTTCATGGTTCTTCACCTTCGTTTGTTCTTCTAGCCTTTTTAGGTCTTCTAGGCTTCTTATTGATCAAATGACGTAATATGAGCTACAAAGTTTTAGTCTTTAGTCAAAATTTTTCACCACTAATGAGTTCAATAGAATATTTATAACTCTTTAAATAATAATCATGTTTGTAGTAACAGTTCACTTTAATATATAATTCATTGCATGCTTATGTTGTGTTATTTATTAATAGTTAACAGTAATTCGAAAAGTAACGACAAATAAAATAATAAAGATAAAAAATAAATAATAAGGAATAGAAATAAATTATTTGCTTCGATGATATATCAATATTTACATTGGTTCTTTTAGCTTCAATTGAGGAAAAAACCTTTAAATTTTTTTTAAGAATTGACTTTACCTCCAAACTTGAGAATTGAGAGTTTTATGAGATAAATTTGGTGTTTGAATTGATATGAAGTGATTTTACACTAGAAGAGTTGAATTTGGGAAGATTATGAGTGAATATGTTGTTAGATTGGATGTAAGAAGCATTGAAGAGGCTTTGGAGGGGTTTGGGGAACCCCTATGTCCGTTAGATGGACTTTAGGTTCGTTAAACGGACCTTCTCAGCTCAAAAATGACCCCCAACATCGCCAATGTCTGTTAAACGGACATTCTCGGGTCAAAAATGGCCACTAACCACATATATGTTCGTTAGGTGGACATGCATGTCCTTTTAAAGGACATACCCTGTACACTTATGGGAAATTGCATTTTTGACCCTTTAAATGGCAAACTCTCGCTTTGTGGTCTTCACAAAAGTTGTAGATTTAGAAGGATTCTTTCAAACATTCTAAAAACAAACTTAATAAGACATCTCTATTGAAAGTTATGGCAATTGGTCCAAGACAGGTACAATATGAACAAGGACTTAAACATTCTTGATTCTTTCAGACATAACTTCCTTATCCGACCTCCAAATGAAGTGATTCTTAAAGCAATGGGTTCCTAACACATTTTTCTATCTCTCCATAAAATTTTTTATCTTTTGGAGTTGACTTGA
The DNA here is from genome assembly GCA_025531955.1 of Erythroxylum orinocense. Classification (NCBI taxonomy): domain Eukaryota; kingdom Viridiplantae; phylum Streptophyta; class Magnoliopsida; order Malpighiales; family Erythroxylaceae; genus Erythroxylum; species Erythroxylum orinocense. Next base: position 9,664 of record JANZLX010046495.1, on the reverse strand, counting down.
AAAAGTTTGATGGAGAGAAAGTGAGGGGTCAGTTGGGAGAGCATGATTGGGGTATGAACACACTTTGGCTTTCTAAGCATATCTTGATCTATAGAGCTTCGATTAAGATGGTTCTTGCTTCAAAATAAACTAGAGACTTAGAGCTACAATTCCTTTGAAGAAGTCAAATTGTAATTTTGGTGATTGACTAGTGTGGGTACACCACCCTTGTGAGATGTAGGCTAATAAGGGTTCATTGAAATAACCCTACAAGGGAACCCACTCACGTATTATGACTCCAGATAGTTAGGCTCTGGAAACGGAATTCAATAGTAATTTTTTCGGGAAATTTATCTACAGTTCCATTTTTCATCAGTAATTTTAGCTATGAAAACTACATCGACATATCTCATTACAAATTCACACCAAAGATTTATGTTGATAATCTATTGATTAATTCTAGATTTAATTTATCTAAACAATATAAAATTATCCTGATTGTTAATATAATATAAAAATTATAATGTAAAACAATAAGCATCTTGAAAATAACTATAAATTAATAATTCATTAAAAAAACATAAGAGTAGCAAAACATCAAATAAAATACATTTATGTACCGAAATATTATAAATCTAAGCTATGCAGTTGGTGAAAGTGGATGATCTGACTATTGCGATAAGGTGTGACCCCTCCCTTTCAACTTATCCACCTCATTACGGAGCTGGGCTATGTACTCTATCTGCTATCACAACTGAGTTTCCAGCATCTCCATTACGCTCTCAAGTTAAATGGCTCTCTCATTGGATGTGGACAGCCTACTAGATGCAGTTGTAGTTGATGTGAAGGATTGTGAATATCATGTGTTTGCAAAAGAAACTAAGCCGAAAATCCTTCCACGATGGTCCCTACCACCAACTGCATCAAGATATTTTTGACTCTTATCAATATTTTCTAGGTACTGAGACTGTCGTTCAATACTTTCTTGTATTTGCTCCTATCATTATAATTGTTTATATTAGTAAGTGATAAATTTAAATAATATTATTTATCAAATTAATATTAAAGTATAAATTTTACATACATTAAGTGGTCTACATCGAGTGCTGACAAAGGTCACACCATCATGCTTCTTAGTGTGGATGTGCAAAAAGAGTTGACGTAATGTGGGCTTCGTGCCTATAGACTTTTCCTGCATCAGAATAAAGTATTATAAGTGAACTATAATTTACAAAAATTTAAGCAGAGATTCCTCTATTTTTATGATATTTAACCCCTATTAAACAAAAAAATTATCAACAACACAGTCATTCATGGCAACAAACATTTATAAAATTATAATTCTCTATAATACATATATATTTTCATTCTAAATTTCATACATCAAATTATATTGAAATCTAATTGGTAGTAATTAGTACAAAAATCAGAATATAGGTGTAAAGTTTAAAAACTTACAAGTTTCTCTTCAGCTATTAGTGGGTCAAAGATCCTCCAGTAGGTACGGGTAGATTCTCTCTCTCTGGTCCTCCTCGTCTATTGCAAAATTACGCTCTGAAATAGAGATTGTCTTGGGTGTTGCCCAATACTATTGCCAACGACTCCATATTTCTTCAAATATATAAGGAGGTCGTACACCATTCTTGTGTATCAAACGAAAAAAGTCTCTATAATGTACACGGACACGCCTTTCCTTTACATCATAAATGATAACATCAAACTATGAATCCCAAAAAATCTTTCTAAAAAAAAAGAAAAACATACTATAAGTACTTATAAACTACAATATTTATCTAATTAATGTATAAAATTAGATAAAATAAAAAGATTTAAATAACTTATTTTTTGTACCTCAAACTCCTGATAATAAAAATTCTTTATCACCCGAGAGATATTCTTCCATAAATAACCCTCAAGTTCTATCTTCTCCTTGAACTTAAATGAAATATTTTTGGAGTACATTCCAAATAGAACCAATCTAATATATAAGCTATTTAGATCATTTTCAAATTAAAACCTACAACTTCAATATAAACCTATAGTGTTATCATGTATTACAAAATTTTAAAAATTTCACTCACAGATCGTTGACAATTGTAATGTAAATTCTTCCATAAAGTCCATTAGCTCTAGGCTGGAGGTCGTTTCCTTCATTTGCAACATCTATCCCTGATATCTCCATCGATATAGATTCAGATTATGGTATGAGAGTAGATGTTGCATCGATAGTATCTGATGGTCCAGATGTAGTAGGGGTGTTGGATGGTGTAGTAGTACATAGGAAAGGTGACTCTACAGGGACTGAAGGTGGGGAAGGTAATGCCTCATATGGACGTGCATTAGCTGGATGTGCAGCACCTGATTCTGTAGCATTTGTAAAATGTGATGTTTCACTTAGACGTGCACTGGCTCCTCCAAATGGTGATAACCTGAGCCATGGTCGCAGCATACACTTTTTTCTCTTCTATGGCATATTTTTAACCTGAAATTCATGTTTTATTGATTATTCCACTAATAGAACAATATAAATTAAATATAGAACGATATATTGTTGATGCAATAATAAATTTATTCATATAATATTATATTACTTACACAAATTAATTGCTATCATCACTTAATCAAAGTCAGGCTCCTCTTCAGATCTCTCACCTTCTATAAATTTCTCATCTTCTCTAGATGAAATTTCAACATATTCATTATTTGGATCGTTTAAAGGTTCATTCTTGTCATATGTTACACATGCATTATTTTATTGACATCTTCCTGTATCCCTATCACTCTTAAATAAACTTTTAAATTTTCATCAAAGAGTTTGAAGTTTGACTGTGATTACTTTGCCATTACCTTGACAAACTTTTTGCAAAGCATCCCAAACTTCCTTGGAATTTGTGGATGATAAACTGCAAGAGAACATCAATTATTCATTGTTTGTCGAATGAATAATAATACCTTGATATCCTTTTTTTGAATGCCTCGATGTGCTTCAGTTTTATTATATTCTTCATCTACTAAACATATTGGATCCCGTTTTCGAAGCCCAACATTCGGAGTCATAAGCCTTGTGTTTATTACCCTGTAAGGTCATTAGTCATCCTTCACAAGAGTGGTGTGCCCACACCAATCAATTATCAAAATCACAACTTAACTTCTTCAAAGAAATTGTAGCTCTAAGTATTTAGTTTTTTTTTTAAGTAAGAATCATCTTAATCAGAGTTCTATATATCAAGATATGCTTAAAAAGGCCTATGTGTGTTCATACCCTAATCATGCTCTCCCAACTGACCCCTCACTTTCTCTAATACAAACTTTCTCAAAACAACTCCAAGAGATACCATTTTTCCTTTAGAGATAGGAAAAGGTGTTAGGAATCCATTGCTTTAACAATCACTTCATTTAGAGGTTGGATGAGGAAGTTATGCCCGAAAGAATCGAATATGTTTATACCTTCATTCAATTTGTACCTATCCTGGCGCGATTGCCATAACTTTCAATATAAATGTTTGATTGAGTTTGTTGTTAAACCGTTTGAAAGAAGAATTCTAGATCTACAACTTTCATGAAGACCCCAAAGTGAGATTCTACCTCAAAAAGGGTCAAAAATTGTGATTTACTGAAGCTATCCCTTGAATGTCCGTTTAATGGACATGTATTGAGTTTAAGAGCCAAAATGACCCGAGAAGGTCCGTTTAACGGACATGGATGTCCGTTAAATGGACGTTGACTGACCTTGGATGTTTTTACACCTGATAAGGTCCGTTAAATGGACCTAATGTCTGCATAATGGACATAGAGGTTCCCCAAACCCCTCCAAAGCCCCTCCAATGCTTCTTACATCCAATCTAGCATCGTATACATTCAATATCTCCCCAAAATCAACTCTTCTAATGCCGAAACACTTCATAACAACTCAAACACCAAATTCATCTCACAAAATTCTCAATTCTCAGCTCATTTGGTTCATCAAAATCACAATTTCTTATCATTCACCATAGCTATCGCAAACACAAATCATATGCAGCATCACAACTTGCAATGAACATAAGTTTCCACTACGATATCTAAAACTTACAAACTTCATACCGTTGGAAAGCTAGAAAGATCTTCTACCACTTCCAAGCTGACAATTTTTACCAATTCTACCTATATAATTCTAGAATTTCCCTTGAATTCAGAACACAATCCTACCATTATGAAAACTTGAAATTAGCAATGTAAAAACTTCAAAAGCCATAATCAAACGTAATGCATATGTATTTCATTCGCATCAAAATAAGAATTTTACAACGCTTTAGTAGGCAGTTTGAGCCACAAATACATCATAATCCAAAATACAAACTTTGCAAAAACAATAGTTTCTCAAAATGCAACTAAAGCATTGTTTTACAAATTCTAACTTCAAAAGAACAAAAGTGCAAAATGGAGTGGTGCCTTGATGCTCATCTCGATCACTCGCTAACTTGCTCATCACTTGCGGGTGGGAAGCAGTGCGGGTGAGCTTAACGCTCGTGGGTAACCGGTTTATAAATGGTAATAAACAAAAACCATTTGAAACTTTCATGATTATAACGAAGCCTCATTGAAAATCCATAATACATTCATTTCTCAAAATTGTCAATCCAATTCACAATTCACATAAGTCATACATTCATCAAACTTGTCAGTACATCATAACCAATTAAACACATCAAAAACAATTAAACACATCAAAATGGTTCGGGTGGATCTGTAACAGAACACACTACACATTTTCCCTAAGGGTCCTGTGTAGCCGTGAACAGAACGTACTATCGCAATTCCATCAAATGGTCTTGCGTAGCCGTGAACTTATGGGAGTCTGAGAGGAAACTCCATGCCACTAGCGTGCAGGCAGGAGAAGCCTTTAGACAAGTGCACTTGACTGATAGAACAGACCACCATAAACCCACATAACATGTAATTCATGAAATTGAAACATATTGCCCATATGACACATTTTGGAAACTTGATTTCATGAGCATAACATATGTCATATGGATTTCTAACATCATTTCACAATTCATCAACCAAAAACTCATACCAATCATATAACCATTTCTCAAATCATCCAAAAGCCACAATTATAGCAATTATGAAACAATTTGAAATCATTCCCATATCATTCAAAATTCATTCATAAAATTCATATGCAAAAACACATGGCACATTCTCAAACCATCTTGAAGAACAATAAATACACATTTTCAAGGTAGTTGGAAATCATTTAATTCCATTTACTTGAAAGCAACTTTAATAGCTTATTTACTCAATTATAAAAATGTCACCCACTTGATTTCCTTACTTAAAAACTTGTTCAAGGATGTGTCTCTTCTTGTTCCTCTTGCCTCTCTTGCCTCCCTTTGACAAAGCCAAAAATTCCCAAATCAATAAAAATCAAAATTGGAAAACCTAAAGAACCCAATGCATGAAATTGATCCTAGAATACCTAAACTCATACATTTCCTAAGCTCTTTGAACTAAAAACTCTCCAAAAATCCAAAACATTAAAAATCACTTACCTTGAATCTTCACCCAACAAAGGGTTTTTTTGGCTCTAATGGAAGCTTTAACCTTCCTCTCTCTTTTTCCTTCTTAAATAACTTCAAAAATCCCTATTGAAAACTTAGAAAAATCAAAACCTAGCCTAGCCCCTTTTTCCTTCTCTTCTCTTCTCCCACACGACACTCTCTCTCTCTCTCCTTTTCTCTCTATTTTCGTGTTTGCCTATTCTAATTGAAAGACAACGCATTTCTCTTTCCTTTTAAACCATTAATGAATTCACAATGCCCCTTTTGCCCTTCCTTCAAAACCTTAAGACTTTTCCACCTAAGTGATCTTCCTAAACTACTCCTGATGCATAAGTTACCACCTTAACACTTTAATTCCCTTAACTCATGTCACCTAATCTCATTCACATTAACATGTCAATTAATTCCAACATAAATTTATCTAGCAAGACCCCAAAATAATCTAATCATGTTTAATCAAATAAAAAAATTCGGGGGCCAACAAAATACCTTAAATCTTAAGACAAAAATAAGGTCTTTATTTTCATGGTTTGGATTTCATATCCGTTGCTTTAGAAGTGTACCAGGTTGGCAACGAAGGATTGACACCAATATTATTGTTGCCCATCTACTTTGTCATCAAAATAGAAATAATATTAAAATAAATAAATATGAAGCTCCGATCTGAAATCAAATGCAAAACAAGCAAAGGACAAGTGATATTCCAAAGAAACAATTCAATAAATAGATGGAATGAAAAGACAACTCAACTCAAAACTTAATTCATTTTATTTGCACATAGTGTAGGACCTTGGCCTCTAGGCCTCACGTCTACAAGGCCTCGGCCTCTTAGGTCTCGCATCCACCCACTTGTAGATATTGTCCACTTTGGGCCTCGCACCCTCATGGTTTTATTCTTCCACAGGACTTCTCAAGAGATCACCCATCCTATTACTGCTCTGGCCCTAGCACGTTTAACTTCAGAGTTCTGATAGGATCCGGTGCGTTAGAGCATGAAAAACACGTCTGCAAAGGGAAGGTATCCACACCCTTATAAGGGGTGATTCGTTCTCCTTCTCAATCGATGTGGGATCTTACAATCCACCCCCCCCAGGAGGCCTAGTGTCCTCGCTAGCACAGCGGCCCGGGTATTGGTTCTGATACCAATTGTAGGACCTCGACCTCTAAGGCCTCGCATCCACCTGCTTATAGATATTATCCGCTTTGGGCCTCGGCCTCTAGGGTCTCGCACCCTCACGATTTTGTTCTTCCACAAGACTTCCCAAGAGGTCACCCATCCTAGTACTGCTTTAGCCGTAGCACGTTTAACTTCAGAGTTTTGATGAAATCCAACGCGTTAGGACATAGAAAACGCGTATGCAAGGAGAAGGTATCCACACCCTTATAAGGAGTATTTTGTTATCCTTCCCAACCGATGTGGGATCTACATAGCTTCCTTATATAACCAAAAATCACATCTAATTCTTCTAATGATAGGCTATAACAAACAATTCAAGACAACAGTAAAGAAAACAAAAGACTAGCTAAAAATAAGAACTCAAATTGGACAACAAGACTCTTTCAATCAAACTTCTTTTTTATTGACACATCTCAAGTGTGAGAGGCACTAATTATAACATGTTGAATAAAGAGATACAGAGTTACAAAATATTCAAAATTTTATCTTCCACGGTGTTCTCTAAACATTCTTATCTTCATATCTAGTCGTTCATTCAAAAGGATAGAGATTCCATGAGCACTGAAGCAATGATGTCCCTGACAAGATATGAATTAGTGTAGGCATCATCGTCCTTGTACAGTGCATCTATAACGCTTGTTAGATTCAAAATACGCTCCAAGAAGAACGTGGGGACTGGCGTTGGCTTCAGGCATTGGTCATTTATATCTTTCCATGCATTGACAATTTGTTTGCGAAAATATTTAATCGCCTCTTCCTCTGAAGCATCACCATACTGCTTCAAGTAACATTCTACCGCTGAAGCTACATGGGGTCTCTCTTGCTCGAACTGCAAATGAAAATATGTACAGGCACCAATTACTGGAAGTTATTTGAAGTTTGTTTCTTGGATTTTTTTAAGCTACATTATTTGTGTACCTTGTGGGATACGATGTCATCCATGAGTCTGCAAATGATGGATGAAGCTTCAACAATCTTGGGGAAATTTTGAACCCATTCAATAGCCTCCTTTGTGGACGAGTCCACAATACCCAAAAACGATATCATTGACAACATTGGGTAGGCGCAGGAGAAAAGGGCAATTTGCATGTACTCCTCAAACGTTGGAAGGTAGCCTTCGTCGCGCCATTTGGATTCAGCACGGTAGCATTGGGCTAGTTTTTTCATCTAAGAGAAATATATATATATATATATATATTAGCAACTTAAAGGAGCCTTTTTCCTGGCTTAGATGAGCAGGATTGAGAAATAGGGATATTATGTTTTAAAGAAAAGGGGCTTCTCTTCCTTTTTTTTCCTATTTTTCCAGAAAATGGTGCGTAGAATTAGAAGTGAAGACATAACGAGAAAACACGTATTAATGTCGAAATCAATGCTTACTGCTTCTTTAGCATAATGAATAGCAAAAGACATTCCTTGTTTCTCCATTTCCTCTCCAATATCATCGTAGAGTCGAAATATCATAAGACAAACCTTTCTCATGCTCTCGGGAAGCATATCAGCAGCTTCAGTATCCCACCTAGAATCAAATTTAAAAATATTTTTAAAATTAAATTGGAAAAATGTTAGGACAAAACAAGATGAATACAGCGAATTATTGGTATCGTTAACCTCTGGATGGATTCCGTGAGGAGTTGGAGTTCTTCATTTGTCCCATATGCATCGTAAGTGTCATCTACGATTGATAGCATAGACATGATTTTAGTCAGGATTTTTCTTGCCAAAGCATATTTGGGCTCAAAGTATACTCCAAGCACCCAAAAGTAGCACTCCACAATCCTGTCTCTTGCGTAGGGAAAGTTAGCTGGTGCGCCTTCGTTTTTCCACCACCTGATAATTAACAAAATGAATTCAACAATCTGTAGAACAAAACAATTGAAACGTCTTCCTCTTCAGGTGCATTGAATAGCAAATTTAATGCACATGTAATAGATTCTCCCTTTGAAGTATCATTTTAAAATTATGGATTGGTATGAGGAAATTGATCCACATTGTAGCTTCACTTTATCAATAGGTATGAGGAAACGTCTTCGTCTTCAGGTTGCATTGAATAGCAAATTTAATCCACATTGTAGCTTACTTTATCAACAGATATGAGGAAACGTCTTCCTCTTCAGGTTGCATTGAATAGCAAATTTAATCCACATTGTAGCTTCACTTAATCAATAGATATGAGGAAATTGATCAAACATCACAAACTATTTCTTAAATGATACGAAACACTGAAAAATAAATTTAGAAAATTAGTTTACAATTTTCTTATAAAAATGTTATAAATACAAAAATGTGAACCAAACTTATGTATTTAACTTAAGATTATAAAATCGACAAATCAGACTAGAAGATAAAAAATTTAGTTTACAATATAGCATAGATCGAGGAAACTGAAATAAATAATTAGATAAAAACTAAATAGTTTTGTAGGTTTTGAATACTTTAGGTTTATGTGGATTGAATGAAAAGAAAATTTGTGTGAACTTCAAAATGTTAAAATTTTGTAACTTTTTAAAATATGTTGCTTAAAAAGTTAATTGAGCATAGCATAAGTTGTAGTCGCAAACAAATTTGTTTGGTCATAAAAAGAAAATATTATTTAAGCTTATGGTAGTTCTATTAAATAATATTGGTATTTTTGTAACTGTGGACCTTAATTATAAATGTTGGTACTAACTTTGTAATTCCAGCGAGCTCCTTCTGATGAAGTCCCTGCAACAGGTTGAAATCCATTTTTGCCAACTTCAACAGGGTTTTGTTGTGAGATTCATCTGTGGAGTACAAAGAAATATAGTGCCTTGCTTCCAACCTTGGTATGCATTTACGGATAGGCCTGCTCAGAGCATGTCTTACATGCTCTGCTAACTGAATGCTTAATTGGTTCAATGCACACTGAAGTCCTGCCGTAGTGAAAGCTATAGCTTCGTCTAAGATATCTTCTCCACGTATCCCGAGATGTGCTGCCTCA
>JANZLX010046305.1:0-23384 GCA_025531955.1 Erythroxylum orinocense | reverse complement strand
GTTACCCATTGAGCGTAAGCTCACCCCCCTTCATTCCCATCCACAGGTGATGAGAAGAAGATCGGGTGAAAGAAAGTGAAAGATTTCTGTTTATATGTGTTCATTTGTATTGGTCTTAGGTTAAAATATTGCTAAGAATTTGGGGGATTCTTGTATCTTGTGTATTATTTGGATTGTAATTATTTTTGGGAATGTAAATAATGAGTTATGGATTGTGTATTGAATTGAGGTGTAAATGTGTAGGATTATAAATGTGAAATGGAGTATGGATATTAAAGATCAATTGTGTATGGATTTGTATATGGGCATGACATGGGAATCGTGTATGAATGGCGTGAGATGAATTGATGGAATGAATCGTATTGGAAGAAGTTTTTCAGTTAAATTGATAAAATTCGAATATTTTGATAATAAGCGAATTTTGGATAAAAAAGAGATATGATTATAGTGAATGATAAAATGTTTTCGAATATGAAGGATTAAATGAGTTGAGGAATTGATGAATTCCAAATTGGAAATTGGAAGTACTTTGAATGATGTGTAAAAAAAATGAATGAAGCAATATTAGTTAAACTATGATTCGTTTGTTATGAGTTGGGTTCCGAAAACGGGTCCCAACAACAAGATAATTGGAATCGGTAAAATCAATAAAGATTCCTTTGCATGCATTGACAATGTGTTGCTAGTTGATGGTTTGAAACACAATTTGATTAGTGTCAGTCAACTATGTGATTATGGTTTTGAAGTGTCTTTCAATCAAAATTCTTGCTAAGTTTAAAACAAGGATGGGTCTATATTCTTTTCTGCCAAAAGACGAAATAATCTTTACAGATTCAATTTAGAAGATTTTCAAAATCAAAATATTTCTTGTTTTATATCAACTGAAGCAAAAAAACTGATTTGGCATAAAAAGCTAGGTCATGTCAGCTTTTAACATATTTCAACGTTAATTAAACATGATTTGGTAAGGGGTTTACCAAAAATAAGTTTAGCAAAGATTTCTTTTGTGAAAGTTGTCATAAAGGAAAACAAGTTAAAACAACGTTTTCGTCTAAAAATATGGAAACATCTTCTAGACCTCTAGAGTTGTTACATATGGATTTATTTGGTCTAACTAAGACATTGAGTCTTTGCAGAAAGAAATATGGTCTCGTAATTGTTGATGATTTTACTAGATTTTGTTAGATACTGTTTTTATCACATAAAGACGAGTCTTTTAAGTGTTTTATAGGTCCTTTCTAAAAAGTTACAGAATGAAAAAGGAATGTTTATAGCAAGTATTAGAAGTGATCATAGTGGTGAGTTTGAAAATGAAAAGTTTAGAGTATTTTGTGAGGAGAATGGAATTTTCAACAATTTCTCTACTCCTAGAACTCCACAACAAAATGGATTTGTTGAAAGAAAGAATAGGACGATTCAGGTGATGGCAAGGACTATGCTATTTGAGATGGGTCTTCCTAAGGACTTCTGGGCAGAAGCTGTGAATATAGCCTGTTATATTCAAAATAGAATACTTCTACGACCGGTGTTGAAGAAAACTCCATATGAGTTATGGAATGGGAAGAAACCTAACATATCCTTCTTCCATCCATTCGGTTGCAAGTGCTCTATATTGAATACAAAGGAAATTCTAGATAAATTCGATTCTATGACCTATTGTGGAATCTTTCTAGGCTATTCATTATCATCAAAAGCTTATAGGGTTTACAATCTTTCTTCTAAAACTATTGAGGAGACTATATATGTTAAGTTTGATGATAGTTCTCAACCAAATAAGAGAGATGATACTGATAACGAAATGCTATCAGTACCTTTAGTTGATAGTGAAGAAGCTCCACCATCAGATACTCATTTAGACAAAGTTGAATATATTCCTGAGACACTTGAGTTGAAAAGAGATTGGATGTTAGAACCTGATCTCAGAACCGGATCCCAATCAGAAAAGCGAATCGGAAAACGAAAAACTTAACAAAAACGGAAGACGAAAAACGAACTAAACGAATTGTCCGACATCTGAGAACAAAAATCTTAGGGAAGAGTCGAAGCGTGTTGGAAACCTTAGACTCAAACTATCCGAAATCTGATATAATTTTTTTTCTTTCTTATTCCATCAAACCATAAGTTTCCCAATTCGGAAATTTTATCCTCATTCAATCTTATACAAATCAAACCATATATATATTCCACTCTTCTCAAATTATGAAATCCTTAATCATACAACATCTCAGTTTCAATCCTAAAGAAACTTATTCTGAACAAAATTTCGGCAGCATAACGGCTGCATTTAGAACGGCCCAAAAATCTGCAAAGGAAAATTACACTTCTAATATCACAACCAATCAACACAAATCATCATCGGACTCCCCGTCCAGAATTTCAGCAACAACAAACGCAAATCTAAACCTAAACACTTCAATAATCTCAAAACAACCAACACAATCATCTCACTTCATTCATACATAATCACAATCATATCTCAATCTATAATCATATTCAATTGTCGTTCATATCCCATTCTATGCATATCCATTCACATACCAAAACCATTCATACGTCTACATTCCAATTCCGAATGTAAAAAATATACATAACCCAAGTCACATTCATATATCAATTTGGTATACAAATTCATACGTCAATACATCCCGAAATAATTGCTTAAAATACATAATGGCAAATTAAGCCATATACAAAACCTATACAAAAATCCCAAATATCACCAAACATCAAAATGAGTAAAATAGAACAAATGTCTTGACCTCCCCTCATCCGATCTCCTGCTCGAAACCTGGAGATGGGGATAAAAGGTGGGGTGAGCTTGACAGCTCAACGGGTATCACATTTATAAAATAAAACATAAGCAGAAATCATTTTACACAAAGTTTTGCCCAACGACGTATTTCTCAAACTTCTCAACTTTCCAAATATGCATAAATAATTTCAAAGTTTTTTTCTCGGTTGAAACCCTCAATTTCTTATGGCTCAAACTTCTCAAATTCTTTGTTTTCACAATTCATAAATAATTTCAAAGCATGCATGCTGCACATAACAATGCATTACAAAATAACAAATCAAAACACATAGCATATCAAAGTGGTTTAATGTTGGATCCCACACCCCACCCGAAGGTGTTTGGGGGTTATACCCCGGCATGTGTTTGCAGGTTATACTGCGGCGTGTGTTTGCGGGTTATACCGCGACATCCAACACCAATCACGTAACACATCAAATGGTTTGAGTCGATCCTACAGGACGAACTGCACATTCCCACAAAGCGGTTCTGTGCAGTCGTGAACAGAGGGGAGTCCGTAATCGGAGCTTCAGTGCCACTAGCGGGCAGCTAGGAGAAGGTTATAAAACGGATAAGTGCACTTGTCCCACATAGGGGACCTGACCAAACCCACATAATACTCATAATTCGAAACAAAAAGTGCAGATTGCCCGAAGGCACTTTTTGAAAATCTTAATTCTCAAACTTTTCATATTGTGTCATACAAGACACATTCACATATTCACATATCATATACATGCATATTACAATTCTCCATACATATGTCATAGAACAAACAAAAATATAATCATAATCCATCACCAGCTCATAACAATCAAAATCAAAATCAATTTACAACAATTCATACGAAAGCATGCCAAACCTTTGATAATTTATCAAAAACTTTAATACACATTTAACTCAAAAATCGTATCAATTCTCATCAAATCATTAAAACATAGATTTCACTTATGGTAGCCATTCCTTATAAAGTTCAAAACATGATGAACAATAATTTCTTATTCAGTCGGAAATCAAAATTTGCAATCAGAAATCAAAAGTTTCAAATATAAACATAAACAATATTTACAAACAATTTGCTTCTTAATTTTGTTTTTCGAAATCATTTCATTAGCTTATAAGCCAAAGCATAAAAAGACAATTCTTCAACATCATAAATAATAAAATTCATAATTCCTTTCTTTCTTGATTTTTCAAAAACCATGAATTTAACAATTTTAGCATTTTCTTAAAGCATTCCAAACAATAAATTTAGTCATTCGGAATCAAAAACAATTTCAATTTCTTAAAACATTTACATATAACAAATTTCTAAAATTATTCAGAAAGCAAGAAATTTAATCATACGAAAATCAAACTTTTCAACCTTTTACATAACAATTCCAAAAACAATTTGAAATCATAATTTTCCAAACACTTTCATAAACAATATTTTATAAATAAAATCCCAATATATATAAATTTCCAAAATATTCAGAAATCATAATTTGTCAAACACTTTTATACACGATATTTTTATTACAATTTCAAAAGCTGTCGGTAATCATCATTTTTCAAACATTTTTATAAACGATACTTTTATAACAACTTCAAGAGCTTTCGGAAATCATAATTTTTCAACCATTTTTATAAATCCTAAGTTTTCAAACATTTTTTTTTAAAAAAATCTGTACATAAACGATCCTTTATGAACAATTTCAAAAGCAATAATTCATTCCTTAAAACACAACGAATTGCTTAACTATCAAAGTCAAAGAATGCAATACATTTCATAACTTTTTAATTCATTCATAAATCAAGAACTTCAAAAATGTTATCCGTTTATCAAAATCATTTAACAAAGTCATTCAAATCAGTTTTGCAAATTTCTTAATTTCATCATTTTCTCAATTTTCTCAAATCACTTAAAAATCAAAGAATGCACAAATCAAAACATTTTTATTCACTTGTTTGAAACAATTTTAACAATATATTCCAATCGCTTGAAAACATTTACTTCAACAACTTTAAATAAGTCAAACCTCAAATATTACAATTTCTTAATTAACCTTTCAAACGAAATAAATGTAACAATTTCATAATTCGTCAATTCTTTGTAATAATTTATCTAATCATTTCTAAAACATCAATCTACAACTATTTTATCTTCTTCTTGATTGTTCAAACATAAAAAATAATTATGATTCAAAAATAAATACACTATTCAATTTCAAAATCATTCGGAAATCAGAAAATTCGTAAATACCTTCTTTATTGATTTTTTTTCGAAAATATAAACAATACATTTTCAACATATTTCTCTCCTAAATTGAACAAACAATTGTTCAATTTCATCAAAATATTCAAAACAATAACTTAACCATTCAAAAACAATAAGTGAACAATCCCTTTCACTTTCTTAATTTTTCAAGAACATACACAAAACTTATAATTTCATAAATAAATATGATACCCACCTTAATTCCATGCTAGAATCTTGATCCACACCTCAATTTCTCCAAAACTTCCTTCTTTCCTTCAATTAAACATTTCCTAAGCCATAAACATCCAAATTCAACATCATAAAAATCATAATCACTCAAATTAACTATAGGAAACCCAATTCCATCATACTTCCAAGCTTTCTAAAGCATCAATTTCTAAAAACCCCAAATCCCAAAAATTGGGCATAAACTCCAACTCACTTTAATCCAAAATTGGTCATCAATCATAGCATAATCACTAAAAACAACCTTAGAAATCTCAAATCCATAACCTTTCCAAGCCATCTAAACCAAGAACTTAGCAAAAATTCATAGATCTAACAAATCAATTCTCACTTTCTCTCTCCTCCATTTTCGAAAATCTATGAACTTCATAGGAAGCTTGTGTCTTCTTCCTCACTTTCCCCTTGAAGAGCATCGAAAATCTGGGTAGAAGACCCATCAAAACCGAAATCCCATCCTCCTTTCTTCTTCTTCTTCTTCTCCTTCTTCACGGCTTCTCCTTCTTCTCTCCCTCTCTTTGTTTTCGTTTTCTTTCTTCTCTTTGTTTCGAAAATCTGCTGCCTCCCCTTGCAAAAACGACAACTCCTTATGTGTATTGTGCCATGTCATTAATGAGGGAGGAAAGACCAATTTGCCCCTCCACTTTAACCTAACTTCCAAAATTACCCCTGCGCAAAATCTTGAAAAACTTATAATTTGTGTCCTAATTTTGAGTGGGTAAACGAAATAATTGGACAAAACTTTCTTCTTGAAAATTGTTCCTCTATGTCTTCTCTATAAAAAGGACACCAAAAGCTCTCAAATCGGATCAGAAACGAAGGAGTTATGGTCAAAATACTTTCGGACCTTCACAAAATCGAGACTGAACATTAATTCAAACTTCCAACCAGAAATTTACAATCATAGGGATGAAATTGAATTTCGATCCCTTCATAAGATTTGTAGCTCCATATCTCAATTTTATTTTGCCTCAAGAATCAACTCAATCGGAGTTGTACAGCTCCCGAATTTTTCAAAACACTAAACTATGTTCAGAAAATCATCTAACTCATAACCTTTAACCAATCCCCTCACTTTGATTCAATCAATCTCCTTCTATTTAATCTCCTAAAGATCAAAATTTCTCATGAAATAGTAGCTAAATGTCTTAGGAATCCAATGCTTCAAAAATCGAATCAATCGGATGTCGGGCGGAGCAGTTATAAGCAAAAGAGTGAGAAAGGGTCAAATTACACGAACTGTGTGAAATCACACGGTCAAGCCGTGTAACCTTCGGGAGAATTAATATCCCTGCGTTGGAAAATACACGGTCCGTGTAAACCCACATGAGCAGACCATGTAATCTTCGAGAGAAATACTATCTCTGCGCTGGAAAATACACGGTCCGTGTAAATTCACACGGGCAGACCGTGTAACCTTCAGGAGAAAGACTGTCTCCTGCGTCCAGATTTACATGGTCCGTGTAAATTCACACGGTCAGATCGTGTAACCTTCGGGTGTAACAAATTTTTCACCCTTCAAAACCACTCCAAAGGGTCCTAAATCCATCCTAACTTCTTCTATATTTATAATCTTACCAATAATCAACTTGTTCTCTCTAAATTTCATAGCACATACACATTTACTCCAATTCAAGTCATCTAAAACCAAACATTTCCTTTAACTCACAACACATCCCTATACAAAAATATTCTTTTCATGCATAATCCTCAAACATATTATGCCAATTGGCTCCTATTAGTATGGCTCAGATAAACATCAAACACAATCATTATACTTCATGCGTATTCTTTTTCTTAGTACTTGTATAAATTACCACAATTTTCCTTATTTAACTCCATTTCATAAATCAAAAATCCCACTAAGAGATTGGGGTCCAACAGCGTCTGCAAGGGGAAGGTATCCACACCCTTATAAGGGATGTTTTGTTCTCCTTCCCAACTGATGTGGGATCTTACAGTAACCGATACTATATTCTTTTCATTGATGATTTTAAAAGAATGTTCTGGATTTTTTCTTGAAAATGAAAACAAAAGTGGTTAGATTATTTTGGAAGTTTAAGCAGATGGTGGAAAATCAAAGTGGTAGTAAGATTCAACTTCTTAAGTATGATAATGTAAAGGAGTTTACCTTAGCAGAATTGAATTTATTCTGCGAAGAAGCTGAAGTAAATCACTTGTTAGTATAGGAATCACATAAAGTATATCGAATACATAAGAAGGGGGTTGAATTGTGTAATCTTTTCAAAAATATTAATCTTTTGAGATTTCTTGAATTTTTTACAAAATTCAAATGATCACAAAAACACTTTACTAAAGTTGATAAGTAATGCAATCACACTTAATATTATCTACTTGTCTAATAATAAGAAAATTAAAAGATAAAGGTTAGAGAATAGACGCCGTGATTTTTATACTAGTTTACCCCAAACCTTAGGCTACGTCTGGTCCTCAGAGTTTGTCTGAGATTTCACTAAACTCTTCTATTTCTTTCTACACTTCCAGAGCCTCTTCAGGTCTCTCTCACAAAGTATTCTTTATTTGCTATCTTAGCCTCTCCAGGCTCTAACCTTTCTTTCTCTCTCTTGGAAAGATATTTTTTTAGCTTCACGTTACAGATGTATTTGCTCTCGTTCTTTTGCACTTTGAATACAGAATTTATCTAAGTATTGTACAATCAAAATTTTTTCTTATAAAAGCATTATTTAATCTTCGACTAGGACTAGTATTTATAGCCTAAGTCTCCAACCATCTTCTTTGAGAAATTGCTTCTTAAATCTTCTGGAAATCGTTATTAGTTAAGTCCTGTAACTAACTCTAACTAACTGACTGAAGTTCTAAAATATCTTCCTTTTGTATTGTCTAGGATAATACTTCTTCTGTTATCATGTTTCGTCTTATATTGCACTTCATCTAGTATTATGCTTCGTCTGGTGTTGCGCTTCATCTAATGTTGCCCTTCATCTAGTGTTGCCCTTCTTCTGGTGTTACGCTTCGTCTGGTGCTGCAGTTCGACTAGTGTTGACGTGTATCATCTGTTGTTGACATATCGTCTAGGATAACTAAGTGTTACTTTCATTTTTTTGCACACTTAACAAACTTGCCAAAACAATTCATACATTTCTAATATTATTATTATTTAATTGTCATCAAAATTAATAGAAGAGAAGTCTTCTTGACTTAACAATCTCCCCCTTTTTGATGATAACAAATAATCATAATTTTAGAAAATAAAATGATATTCAGATGAATAATAGACGAATAGTATTTAGACGAAAATATATTTACAAGAAATGAAATGTATGGATATGATATACCATGCTTTCTTCTCTTGTTGTTCTCCTCTTTTCTTCTTTTTCTCTTCTTCTACTTTTCTCCCCTTCTGTTCTTTTTCTCCCCTTCTGTTCTTTTTCTCCCCCTATTTGTTATTAGTAAAAAAGATAGCTCATCGTAGATGCTTTAGTATTTCAGAAAACATATGTTGCATGTCAATGCAAATTGTCTTGAGGTCTTGTTCAATAGTAACCTGTAGAAGTGCTACTTCCTCATAAAGATCACTCACTGAGTCAGTTAGTTCATCAACCTTAGTATGAATTTCCTCAATATCCTTTGCTAAGGCTTCCTAAACTTCCTTCTGTTTGTGACTTGCTTCGGTCCAATTTATGAAATGATTCAAGAACTCCACATTAACAGTAGGATCTTGTTGTATTTCACTAAATGGATGAAGGTTTTCAACAACAGATGGTTCTGTAGGTAAAACGTCTAAATCTATGATTTTGATTGAGGGTAGTCTGAAGGTTTGTTTTCCTTCTGGGAGATCAAGATCATCAGGTCTAGGTAGTTTAGGAATTGGTTGCCTAATAAGGTGTAATACTTTTTTGACTGAAGGTATGAAACCTAAAGGTTTGAAATGCATGATTAAATGCACAAAGGTTTCTAAGTTGAAATTGATACCTGCAACCATGATGCTTCCATACTGCCCTTCTGTTACTTTGTCAACTACCTTAAAATTTGCATCTGGGGTGTAAACTCCAAATTGACTTCTTGATGCTTTTAAAATGTGATGTGAAACATAGATACCTCTAGCTTGAGCATCATTACATGCATCATCTATGTTCTTCACAGCTACTCGAATATGCTCTTCTATAAGATCATCTTCATTCCCTTCAGGAAACATCTTCATTTCCCTTTTTCTTCGTTTATCACAAGGGTTGAACATCTTGGTTGTATATCTAGCACAATATTTATTGATGTACTGCTCGTAATCGGATAGATTGTATACCGATCCTTTAAAATCTTCATTGGATATGGTT
This sequence comes from Erythroxylum orinocense, assembly GCA_025531955.1. Lineage (NCBI taxonomy): Eukaryota > Viridiplantae > Streptophyta > Magnoliopsida > Malpighiales > Erythroxylaceae > Erythroxylum > Erythroxylum orinocense. The sequence goes on along the minus strand of JANZLX010046305.1, from coordinate 13,795 downwards.
TTGCCTTCTCATCTCATAGAATACCATATAGTCGTCTTTCTTCAAGACTTAGAAGATGTATTGTCTGATCATTAATCAGTATAAGTTTGATTTGTACCTTGACAGACTTTTTCAAAGGTTCTCTGATAATTATTGAGCTTCTGCTTAGAATAGGTACTGATTCTTCTATAATCTTTATTCTCAAATCCTTTTTGTTGATTGGTTGAGAAGGATTATAAGGTTCAGATTGGTTTTCAACGATCTTCGTCTTCTGTTGAACATCAGATGAAGAAACCTTTTTCAGACTGGGTTTCATCTTCTTTTATTCTTCTGTCGTTTTGGAAGAAAGTTGTTGTTGAGGTTTCTTCCTCTCAAATACTAACTTCCTTTTTATCTCTGTCTCTCCAGATAATTTTGCTAATTGACTTTGCAAAATAGAGACAATTGATTTGGTAGACTGCTGCCTTTTCTCTTTTTTTTTAGAATCTTTACTAAGAGTCAAAGCTTTCTGCTTCTTTTGTTCTTGTTGTCGTAAGGTCAATAGTCTTGGACGCCTTCTTAACTGTTTGGATTTTTCCTATTGAAGTGTCTCTGCCTTTCTCTTCAATGACACTTATTGTAAGGATTGTTGAGCTTGGCTTTCCTCTTTTTGTAGAATCATCTTAGCTTTTATTGATGCATCAGAAGATTTCTCAGTCTTTTCTTTTGCGGATGTTCTTCTAGTCGTTAGAGGTTTTGGTTTTCTTGTAGATGTAACACGTTCACCCCTGCTCCACCTTACTGTAAGCTCCCCGTTAGACCTTGCTCTAGGTGTAGGACCTGCATCCGCCTCATCTTCAAACTTTATCCCTACCTTTAAACTTTCTCTAGCCAACTACTTCAATTTTTAGTTCAATGTCCATTTGATTTTCCTTTAAGGAGATGAAATCAACATGTCTCCCATAGATAAGAGATTGCTCCATTTGTGATCTGTAACAAATAAAAATAAACACACAAATGATTTTTGCTCAAAGTAGCAATGTTAGTTTCTAAAAGTAAGAATATGAAACAAAAAGAATTTGAAGCTTAGAACAGAGTATTGAATCATCTTGGTTGAGACCACTAAACAAGTCGATTTCTAAGTATTTCAAGAAAATTCTATAGTAGAAGATATTTTAGAATCTTGAGAAGATTTTCTTCCAATACCTACTCTTGAAAGTTACCGTTCATAACTTACCTTTACTATTTACTTGAAAACTTATGACTTTTTATCTTCTTCTCGTACGAATCAGCTGGATCATGATGTGTCAGACAAATTGTCATTCAACATTACCATATTCAAGTTCCATCTCATTTCCTTGAATTTATCTTGACTCAAATGTTTAATGAAGATATCCACCCATTGTTGATTCGTCTCAACTAATTGTAGACTAATGATTCTTCTCTGTATATAATCTTCTATAAAATGATGTTTAACTTCAATATGCTTTGCCCTCTAGTGTTGTATTGGATTCTTTGATAGATTGATAGCACTTGTGTTGTCACAGAAGATTGGAATTTTATCTTCTTGTGTAGAGTAATCTTCTAATTGATACTTAATCCATAACATCTGTGAACAACAAGTTTCAGCTGACATATATTTAGCTTCTGCAGTAGATAGAGTAATTAAGCTTTGCCTTTTGCTTGACCAAGAAATTAGGTTATGACCAAGAAAGTAACAACCTCCACTTGTACTCTTCCTATCAATCCTATCTTCAATATAATCAGCATCACAGTAATCAATTAACCTAAAATCTTTACCTTCCTTATACATCAAACAAAGATTAGTAGAACTTGCCAAAGTATCTCAATATTCTTTCTAAAATAATATAATAAAATTCTCTAGGATCTGCTTGAAATCTTGCACACAAACAAATACTAAACAATATATCAGGTTTGCGTGCAGTTAGGTAAAGTAAAGAACCAATAATTCCTCTGAAAAGAGTTTGATCAATCTTCTTACCTACTTAATCCTTAGATAGAAGAATTAAAGGATGCATAGGGGTTGACTAACAGTTCTTTGATATATTTCTGTTGACGGATAAAAATCTTTTCTTCATTTTGCTTAATTTTTAAACCAAGAAAGAATTTCAATTCACCCACCATACTCATTTCAAATTCACTTTTCACAAGATTTTCAAAACTAGAACATAGCTTCTTAAAAGTTGCACCAAAAATAATATCATATACATATATTTATACTATAATGAAATCATTTTTAATACATTTTCTAAACAAAGTCTTATCTACTTATCTAATAAAATCATTTTTAATCAAAAAGGAAGTTAGACGATCATACCAAGCGTGGGGTGCTTGTTTTAATCTGTATAAAGCTTTATGAAGTTTATAGACATAATCTGGTTTATCAAAATCTTCAATACCAGGAGGTTGCTTTGCATAAACTTCTTCATCTATAAAACCATTCAGAAAGGCACTTTTCACATCCATTTGAAACAGTTTTATATCATGACAAACAGCGTATGCAAGCAAAATCCTAATAGCTTTTCTTGTTGATTATAGCCTTGAGCTACTAATCTAGCTTTGTTACGGTTTACTCTTCTTGATTCATCTAGTTTATTTTTGAATTCCCATCTGGTTCCTATGATAGACTTATTGGGAGGCATAGGAACTAAAGACCAAACTTTGTTCTTTGTAAATTGATTTAACTCTTCTTGCATGGCTAAAATCCAAGTTTCATCTTGAAGAGCTTCATCAATTTTCTTAGGTTCTAATTTAGAAATAAAAGTTACATTTGCCTCTCTTCTAGCCAATTTGGAAATATGTTTAAAACTAACATGACTTCGCTTTTTATGCCAGATCAGTTTTTTCTCATCTGTTGATATAAAACATGAAATATTTTGACTTTTCAAATCATCTAAGTTAATTTTATAAAGATTATTTCGTCTCTTGGTAGAAAAGAATATGAAACCGTCCTTGTTTTTGACAACACAAGAATTTTGATTAAAAGGTACTTCAAAACTGTAATCATATAATTGACTTATGGTAGTTAGATTGTGCTTTAATCCTTCAACTAGCAGAACGTTATCAATAAATGCAAATGAATCTTTACCAATTTTGCCGATTCCAACAATTTTTCCCTACTGGTTGTCTTCAAAAGTTACTGATCCTCTTTGCTTATTTTGGAGGTCTAGGAACATAGACCTTCTTCCCGTCATGTGTCGCGAGCATCCACTATCTAAGTACCACTGGTACTGATTGCTTTTTCCAAGAAAGGAGATCTATAGTATATATTATGTCTTTCATAGGTACCAATATTTTCTTGGGTCCTTTGAGGTTAGACTTTCAATTATTCCTCGAATAATAAGAATATTGTTTCGTTTTCTTTCTGTTAGGAACAAAACTCTTATTATGACGAACATTACTATTAGTAAACCTTAAACCACTCTTATCATTTGAATGTCTATATTTTCCAATCATATCATTCATCCTTTTTGTACTTTTAGTAAATGTTGATAAATCTGTTGAAATACTATTAATCCTTTGTTTCAGTTGATTAATTTCTTCAGATCTATCTACAGTTACTTTCTTTTTCATATCGTCTACTTGTTTCTTAAGGCAGACGTTTTCTTTTTCTAACACTTCTGTGTTTTTCAAGTTTTCAACAAATTTCCTTTTTAAAGCTCTATATTGCTTTAATATAGCATGTGAATCTTCTAATAATTCTAAATGTGCCTTTTGAAGTTCATTAAAATTAGAAGTTACCTCATCGTCACAATCCTTTTTAGTTACTAAGCATATATTTGCTTGTACTGATGCTTCTGAATCGGAATCAGATTCGGACGAATCCAAATCTTCCCAAGTTGCCATCATGCTCTTTTTGTTTTCTTTACTTTTCTTTTGTTTTCTTTTGAGCAACAAACATTCGGACTTGTAGTGTCCTGATTTGTTGCACTCATAGCAGATGATAGAAGTTTTCTCATTCTTGACTTTGTCTTTGCTATTTTTCTTAAAAGAAAAATATTTATTTCCTTTTGCTTTGTTTTTCCACATCCTCCTATTCTTTATTGAAATGAAGGATAGTTCATTATCATCTTCACTTGAATCTTGATCAGATTCATTGGCATCATCATTCTTAATTTCTTCAATCTTTAATGCTTTTGAAGATGTAATTCTGTTTCTCTGGTTCTTTTGATTCTTCTAACCAGCCTTTAATGCTATTGATTTATCTCTTCTATGTTTATCTTCTGCATCAAGCTCTACTTCATATATCTTCAAAGAACCAAGCAATTCATCTAGCTTCAACTTGCTTAAGTCCTTAGCTTCTTGTATTGCTGTAACTTTGGGTCTCTATCTTTTAGGAAGACTCCTGAGAATCTTTCTGACATGGTCTTGATTTTTGTAAATTTTCCTAAGAGCTTTAGGTCCATTAATGAAAGTTTGAAATTGTCCAAACATCTGATCAATAGACTCATCCTCTTTCATTTTAAATAGTTTATACTGATGTACAAGAATACTGATCTTGGACTCTTTCACTTGATTTATGCCTTCTTGTGTGATGGATAATGTGTCCCACATTTCCTTTGCAGTTTTGCATCCATCCGTTACGAGAAATGATATTTCCTTCATCTTCTATTGGTGTGTATGGTCCATCCTCGATGATATCCCAAAGATAAATATATGTTGATTCTATAAAGAGCCGCATCCTGTCCTTCTAATAATGATAATCCTCACTATTGAACGTAGGAGGTCTTGTGACCGAGGTACCTTCAGCTATAAAAACATGTGATTCAGCCATGGATCTTTTTCCTTACTTTGTAAAGGTGGTTCTTGGAAACTGAGCTCTAATACCAACTGAAGTAAATCACTTGTTAATAGGAATCACGTAAGGTATATAAAATAAATAGGAAGGGGGGTTGAATTATATAATCTTTTCGAAAATCTTTTGAGATTTCTTGAATATCTTTACAACTATCAGATGAATACCAAGAATACTTTACTAAAGTTGATAAGTATTGGAATCGCAAGTAATTTTATCTACTCATCTAGCAACAAGAAAACTAAAGTATAAGGGTTAGAGAATAGACGTCGTGATTTTATACTAGTTCACCCCAAACCTTGGGCCACATCCAGTCCTCAGAGTTTGTCTGAGATTTCACTATACTCTTCAACTTTACAAGTATTTTTTCTGCCCTTCCAGAGCCTCTTCAGGTCTCTTTCACAAAGTATTTTTTCTACTAACTTATCCTTTCCAGGCTCTAGCCTTTTCTTTCTCTCTCTAAGAAAGATATTTTGAGCTTTACGTTACAGTAATATTCGCTCTCTTGTTTTACACTTTGAATACATAATTTTTCTAAGTATTGTACAATCATAATTTTCTCTCTTGTAAAAACGTTATTTTAGTCTTCGATTAGGACTAGTATTTATAACCAAAGTCTCCAACTGTCTTCTTGAGAAACTACTTCTTTAATCTTTTAAAAATCGTTATTTAATTGATTCTTGTAACTGAATCCAACTAACTAACTGTTTGATGTTCTAGAGTATCTTCTTTTTTTTGTATCGTCTAATATTGTCGCTTCGTCTAGTATTACGCTTCGTCTATTAATGCGCTTCGTCTGTTGTTTGCACTTTGTCTGTTATTTGCTCTTCATATATGTTTGCGCTTCATCTGTTGTTGTGCTTGGGCTATGATGACGTGTATTGTCTATTGCTGACGTATCATTTGGGACGACTAAGTGTTACACTTTTTTGCACACTTAACAAACTTATCAAAATAGTTCATACATTTCTAAGATTATTATTATTTGATTATCACCAAAATTAATAGAAGTGAAGCCTTCTTGACTTAACAATCTCCCCCTTTTTGATGATAACAAATAATCATAATTTTAGAAAGATATAGATGAATAATATTTAGACAAATAATGAGACAAAAACATAAGAAACGCAAATGCATATACAATATACGAAATGCATATATGATATACGAAGATACAAAAGTTTTCTATCTTCTCTTCTTGTTCTCCTCATCTTCTTCTCTTCTCCCCCTATTTGTTATTAATAAAAAAATTTAAGGAAGACGCTTCATAATTTCAAAAAACATATGTCGCAAGTCAGTGTGGATTGTCTTAAGGTCTTGTTCAATAGTAACCCATAGAAATGCTACTTTCTCATGAAGATCACCCACTGAGTCACTCAGGTCGCCAACTTTAGTATGAATTTCCTCAATTTCTTTTACTAAAGCTTCCTGGATTTCCTTATGTTTGTGACTAGTTTCCATCCAATTCATGAAATGCTTTAAGAACTCCGAATTAACAGTAAAGTCATGTTGTATTGCACTAGGTGGATGGAGGGTTTCAACAACAGATGATTCTGAAGGTAAAATGTCTAACTATATGATTTTGATTGTGGGAGGTCTGAAGGTTTGTTTTCCTTCTGGGAGATCAAGGTCATCAGGTCTAGGTAGTTTGGGAACTAGTTGGCCAAGAAGGTGTAACACTTCTTTAACTAATGGTATGAAACTTAAAGGTCTGAATTGCATGATTAAATGCAGAAAGGTCTCTAAGTTGAAATTGATACCTTCAACTATGATAGTTATGTACTGTCCTTTTGTCACTTTTCCAACTATCTTAAAGTTTGCATTTGTGGTGGAAACTCCAAATTGACTTCCTGATGTTTTTGAAATGTGATGTGAAACATAAATACCTCCAGGTTGAGCTGCATTGCATGCATCATCTATGTTCTGCATAGCTACTTGAATCTGCTCTTCTGAAAGATCACCTTCATTTCCTTCAGGAAACATCTTCTTTTTCCCTTTTTCTTCATTTCGTATGAGATTTGAATATCTTGGTTATATATTTGGCACAATTTTTATTGATGTTCTGCTCGTAATTGGATAAATTGTATATCGATCCTTTGACATCTTCAATGAAAATGGTTTTGTCTTTTCATCTCGCAGAATACCATATAGTATTCTTTCTTCATGATTTAAAAGATATATTGACTGATCATTGATCAGTATAGGTTCGACTTGTACCTTGACTAACTTTTTCAAAGGTTCTCTAAGGCTTTGAATAGGTATTGATTCTTCTATAATCTTCATTCTTAAATCCTTTTTATTGATTGGTTGAGAAGTATTGTAAGGTTCTAATTGGTGTTCAACTGTCTTTGTCTTTTGTTGAACATTAGATTAAGAAACCTTTTTCTGACGGGGTTTCTGCTTCATTTGTTCTTCTGTCGATTTAGAAAAGAGTTGTTGTTAAGGCTTCTTCTTCTAAAAAACTAACTTCATCTTTATCTCTGTCTCTTTAGCTAATTTTGCTGATTGACTTTGCAAAATTGAGATAATTGATTTAGTATCCTAATGTGCTTTCTTTGATTTTTCAGAGTCTTCACCAAGAATTAAAACTTTCTGTTTCTTCTATTCCTGTTGACGTAAAGTCAATAATCTTGGTGACCTTCTTGACTGTTTAGATTTTTCTGATTGAAGTGCCTTTGTCTTTCTCTTCAATGACACTTGGTGTGGTGATTATTTAACTCGGCTTTCCTCTTTCTGTGAAATCATCTTATTTTTTATTGGTACATCCAACGATTTCTCAGTCTTTTCTTCTGTTGATGTTCTTTCTGTCGATCGAGATTTTGTTTTTCTTGCAGGTGTAACACGTTCACTCCCGCTCCGTCTTACTATATGCTCCCCCTCAAATCTTGCTTTAGGCATAGAACCTATATCCGCCTTGTCTTTAACGTTTAATCCCATTATGTGAATAGGGTGGCATTAATAATGCTTTTCAAATCTATCTTCACCCTGTTACCTCTGTCGAGAAGAATTCCAGAATCTCTAAAGATCCTTTTCAACAACATACCATACGATAAAGAGCTAAAATCTTCTTTAACTTCATCATGTACTTCAAAATTAAGTACGGAAGATTAATGGGTTGATGATTGAGTATATGAAACAGACATTGTTCATCTATCGCTGTCACAATGTGGTTCGAGCCTAATCTTGGTAGAACACAATGGAAAAGTATTGAATATAGAACCCTAGCCTTCGGAACAAGAGTTGATGCCTTCCTTTCTATTGGGTCACTACTTCAATATAGTTGTCGATTGAGGTGTGCTTTATCTACTCAACCTTGAGTAATCCACTTTATATTATGAGACAACCTTGCTCCAATACTTGGGCACTCACTGAACTTCTTGATTAAATCTAGTGTCATGATAACTAACAATCCATCTATCATTGATACCAAGGTGTCGTCTACCACCTTTGCATTTTTCCAAAAATCATATATCTCATTTAGATAGACTTTTTCACGAACCTTAAAGAAATTTCTCCAGTCAACTGCTTCAATTTCTGGTTCAATGTCCATCTGATTTTCCTTCAAGGAGATGAAATCAACATGTCTTCCATATACAAGAGATTGCTCCATTTGTGATTTGTAATAGTAAGAACTAAAAACACAAATATATTTTGCTCAAGGTAACAATGTTAGTATCTAAAAGTAAAAGTATGAGACGAAAGAACTTGCAACTCAGAACAGAATGATGAATCGTCTTGGTTGAGAGCACTAAGCAAGTCATTTTCAAAGTATTTCAAGAATATTCTAGATTAAAAGGTATTAAGTAAACTTGAGAGGATTTCCTTCTAATACCTTCTCTTAAAAAGTTACCATCTTTAACTTACGACTACTTTACTTGAAAACTTACGACTTTTTATCTTCTTCTAGTGTGAATCATCTGGGTCATGACGTGTCAAATGAATGGTCGGTTAGCATTACCATATTCAAGTTTTGTCTGATTTCTTTGAATCTATGTTTAGACAAAGGTTTATTGAAGATATCCACCCATTGTTGATTTGCTCAACAAATTGTAGACTTATGATTCTCCTCTGTACATAGTCTCATAGAAAATGATGTCTAACTTTAATATGCTTTGCCCTCGAGTGTTGTATTGGATTCTTTGATAGATTGATAGCACTTGTGTTGTCACAGAAGATTGGAATTTGTTCTTCTTATATAGATTAATCTTCTAACTGATACTTAATCCATAATGTCTGTGAATAATAGCTTGCAACTGACAACCTCTGCAGTAGATAGAGCAATTGAACTTTGCCTCTTTCTTGACCAAAAAACTAGATTATGACTAAGAAAGTGACATCCTCCACTTATACTCTTTCTATCAATTATATCTCCAGCGTAATCAGCATCACAGTAGCCAATTAACCTGAAATCTTTACCATTCTCATACATTAAATAAAGATCAGTAGAACCTAACAAGGATCTCAATGTTCATTTAACGACAATATAATAAGATTCTCTAGGATCTGCTTGAAATCTTACACACAAACAAATACTAAACAATATATCAGGTCTGCTTACTGTTAGGTAAAGTAAAGAACCAATAATTCCTCTGAAAAGAGTTTGATCAACCTTCTTACCTGCTTCATCCTTAGATAAAAGGTTTGAAAGGTGAATAGGAGTTGATATAGGTTAACCTTTTCCATTTTATACTTGACTAATAGTTCTTTGATATACTTCTGTTGATGAATAAAAATATTTTCTTCGATTTGGTTAACTTGTAAACCAAGAAAGAATTTTAATTTACCCATCATACTCATTTCAAATTCACTTTTCATAAGATCTTTTAAGTTAATCATATAGAGATTGTTTCTTCTCTTAGCAAAAAAGAATACAGAACCGTCCTTGTTTTTAACTACACAAAATTTTTTATTAAAGGATACTTTAAAACCAGAATCACATAATTAACTCACACTAATCAGATTATGCTTTAAACCTTCAACTAACAGAACATTATCAATGGACGCAAATGAATCTTTACCAACTTTACCGATTCCAATTATTTTGCCTTGCTAGTTGTCTCCAAAAGTTATTGATCCTTCTTGCTTATTTTGGAGGTCTAGGAACATAGACTGTCTTCTCGTCATGTGTCGCAAGCATCCACTATCCAAGTACCATTGATGTTGGTTACTTTATCTAAGAAAGAAGATTTGCAATATATATTATGTCTTTCTTAGGTACCCATATTTTCATGGGTCCTTTAGGGTTAGTCTTACAATTATTCCTCGAATAATAATAAGAAATTTATTTCTTTTCCTTTATGTTAGGAACAAAACTCTTATTCTGACGAACATAGCTATTAGTGAACCCTAAACCACTCTTATCATCAGGGTGTCTATATTTTCTAATCATATCGTTCATCTTTTTTGTACTTTCAGTAAATATTAATAAATCTGCTGAAAGAGTATTAATCCTTTGTTTCAATTGACTAATCTCTTCAGATCTATCTACAATCACTTTCTTTTTCATATCGTCTACTTGTTTCTTAACGCAGACATTTTTTTTCTAACACTTCTGTATTCTTCAAGATTTTAGCAAATTTATTTTTTAAAGCTCTATAGTGCTTTAATATAGCATGTGAATCTTCTAATAACTCCAAATATGCCTTTGAAGTTCATTAAAATTATAAGTTACCTCATTGTTGCATTCCTTTTCAGCTACTAAGCATATATTTGCTTGTACTAATGCTTCTGAATTGGAATCAGATTCAGATGAATCTGAATCTTCCCAAGTTGCCATCATGCTCTTTTTGTTTTCTTTACTCATCTTCTGCTTTCTTTTGAGCAACGAACATTCAAACTTGTAGTGTCCTGGTTTGTTACATTCATAGCAGACGATATAAGTTTTCTCATTCTTGACTTCGTCTTTGCTATTTTTCTTAAAAGAAAATTCTTTATTTCCTTTTTCTTTCTCTTTCCACATCCTTCTAATCCTTCTTGAAATGAAGGATAGTTCATCATCATCTTCACTTGAATCCTGATCAGATTCATTGGCATCATCATTCTTGATTTCTTCAATCTTTAATGCTTTTGAAGGTGTACTTCTATTCCTCTGGTTCTTTTGATTCTTCTGACCAGCCTTTAATGCTATAGATTTGTCTCTTTTAGGTTTATCTTCTGTATCAAGCTCTACTTCATATATCTTCAAAGAACCAAGCAATTCATCTAGTTTCAGTCTGTTTAAGTCGTTGGCTTCTTGTATTGCTGTACCATTAGGTCTCCATCTTTTAGGAAGACTCTTGAGAATCTTTCTGACATGGTCTTGATTATCGTAGATTCTCCTAAGAGCTTTAAATTCATTAATGATAGTTTGAAATCGTCCAAACATCTAATCAATAGACTCATCCTCTCTCATCTTGAACAGCTCATACTGATGTGCAAGAATGCTAATCTTAGACTCTTTCACCTGATTTGTGCCTTCATGTGCGATGGATAATGTGACCCACATTTCCTTTGTAGTTTCGCATCCATGAACCTATCATATTCACTTCTGCTTAGGGAACAACTCAGAAAGAACTTGGCCTTTGAGTTTAACTAAAATCGAGCTTTTTGATCAGCTGAACATCTGTTACGAGAAATAATATTGCCTTCATCATCTATTGGTGTGTATGGTTCATTCTTGATGATATCCCAAAGATTAATATGTGTGGATTCTATAAAGAGCCGCATCCTGACCTTCCAATAATGATAATCCTTACCATTGAACGCAGGAGGTCTTGTGACTGAGGCACCTTCAGCTATAAAAACATGTGATTCAACCATGGATCTTTGTCCTCACTTTGTAAAGGTGATTCTTGGAAACCGAGCTTTGATGCCAACTGAAGTAAATCACTTGTTAATATAGGAATCACGTAAAGTACATAAAATATATGAGAAGGGGGGTTGAATTGTGTAATCTTTTTGAAAATATTAATCCATTGAGATTTCTTAAATATATTGACAAATATTAGGAATACTAAAGATACTTTGCTAAAGTTGATAAGTATCTGAATCACAAGTAATTTTATCTACTTGTTTAACAACAAGGAAATTGAAGTATAAGAGTTAGAGAATAGATGTCGTGATTTTATACTAGTTTACCCCAAACGTTGGGCTATGTCTAGTCCTCAGAGTTTGTTTGAGATTTCACTATACTCTTCAACTTTATAAGTATTCTTTTTGTCCTTTCAGAGCCTCTTTAGGTCTCTTTCACAAAGTATTCTTTCTGCTATCTTAGCCTCTCCAAGCTCTAGCCTTTTCTTTCTCTCTCTAAGAAAGATATTTTGAGCTTTTCGTTAAAGTAGTATTCGCTCTCTTGTTTCGCACTTTGAATACAGAAATTTTCTAAGTATTCTACAATCAGAATTTTCTCTTTTGTAAAAGAACGTTATTTTAGTCTTCGACTAGGACTAGTATTTATAACCAAAGTCTCTAACTATCTTCTTTAGAAACTGCTTCTAGAAACCGTTATTTAGTTGAGTCTATAACTGACTCCAACTAACTAACTGTCTGACATTCTAGAGTATCTTCCTTTTTGTATCGACTAATTTTGTTGCTTCATCTATGTTTTTGTGCTTCGTCTACGTTTTGTGCTTCGTCTGTGTTTTTGCGCTTCGTCTGTGTTTTGCACTTCATCTATGTTGACGTGTATCGTCTGTTGCTGATTTATCGTCTATGTTTTCATTTCGTCTGTGATGGTTAAGTGTTACTTACATTTTTTTGCACACTTAACAAACTTATCAAAACAGTTCATACATTTCTAATATCATTATTATTTGATTGTCACCAAAATTAATAGAAGTAAAGTCTTCTTGACTTAACAGGTTTGTCATAAACCACAACGATCAACTAGGCCGTCTCTAATGAACGTCCACACAAAGAAGGATGAAACCTCACTAAGAGATTGCTAGAGTTCTTTCTTTGTACTAAAAAAGACAAGAACTCTTGTGAGAGTTAGAGAGAAAAAGAGTGTTTATGTAAGAAAGAACCTTTCTTTTCACTTATGTCTTACACAAGATGCACGAAAATCATCTATATTTTCTACACCATTTGGCCTTCCTTAACCCCATCACCAATGGAGGGTTATGGGAACTTTATGGTCATGAATAACATGCATTAATAGAAGTTGTAGGAAGTTAATGACCATGAATAACATGCATTAATGGAAGTTTTGGGAAGTTAATGACCATAAATAGCATGCATTAATGGAAGTTTTAGGAAGGTAATGACCAAATTAGCAGCCAACAATACTTTTTTTTAATCCATTCCATTCAACGTTTTATACCACGATAACATTGCGATACAATCCCGAAACAGTCTCTTATATCTTGAATCACCATTCAAGACCATTTTACTTATCCTTCATATCTCTTATGTGTGTGACTCATTAAGTTCCAGGTTATGTTGGCCACTTGAATTAACACTTAATTTAAGGAAGTCAAGAGCGATATCTAGCAACACGTCATGACCCCCAATTGACCGAAAAGTCAGTGGTTTGACTAAAAATCCTTCCATACGCAATATTGTCATGTAATTCATCCTTTCACTATCTATATCCCACTTAGTTCAGAGTGTGGTCAAGGTGTCAACTCCCACTAGACTGACTACATCATATCTAGTCCAAGTGATATTAGATCTTGTCCTGAGGATCTCATTACTCTATATATCATTGAAGACTCTCTTTATGACACATATCTGCTCTGACCAGAGACTTCTGAGTAATGACCCCGACAAGAAGTTGTGAGTATCATCTCCTTCTATCAAGAGTGGTGAATCCTTTATTGGCTACTCAATTACCTTTGAATACCTCAAGTTGCACCCAATCACCACCCTATGAGTAACCCCTGAAAGGCACCGATGAATGGAGTCAAAGCACAAGATGAGTATCCGAGATATCCTTAAGCACTTCAAGTCAAACGATACTTGCACTATTGCTATGATGAGACTATCATTGACACTGGAATAGAATATCCATATGATTGTCTCATAGTAGGTCAATCCAATGTA
>JANZLX010046208.1:0-23386 GCA_025531955.1 Erythroxylum orinocense | reverse complement strand
TAACAGTGCTTCCATGTTATATCACTTCTCTGACGAGGATTTTGGCTGCAACTTTGATCAGTGGATGACGACGTGTGTGATGGTGCGGAAGAAGCATTGTTATCCATCACTACAAAATAAAAAACAAAGATGGTTTCAGGATTGAATAAGAAATTAGAGAAAATAGTGAGTTAAAGATTGTAAATTAATATCAAAATAGTGAGTTAAACATTGTAAATTAATAGCCTTACCAATTAATATCAAAAGATTGTAAATTAATAGCATCAAAGTATATTCTAAATTAACTAAAGTGATTTTTGCATGCCATCACTTTCTTAATATCAAAATCATGCAATCTAGGAAGACAATGATGTACTAATGAATATTAGGGCAACTAGCAATTCATAAACTATTCATCGTTTGGATTTATAAGCATATAATTGGCATTGAAATAACAAATAGTTAAATTGCAATAATGTATGAATAAACATTCATAAGGCACTTAAAATTAGATAGGAAAACATCCAAGCATTTATCAATCATGGACAAAACAATGGACAAAACAAACAACAAAGAGAAAGAGAAGCAAATGATGTAAGAGAAAAGAATATTGGTATCAGATTGTTTTATACATTTGGTAAGGCTATACACAATCTGACGCAATTCAAAGATTTTAAGATTTCTAAAATGGTTGCATATGTTGTGGATTTAAAAAATTGGGTCTCCAAAACCAGCTTGTAAATAAAAATGTTTGTTCCATATTTTATTTGGTATAATGCAATTTGGAGATTCAGTTCTTTTGAGATAATAAATAATATGTCTAAACTAGTGACAACACCAATTCATGATTCTGTCAAACACAAAGACACCAATTCATTTCCAAATACATTCTTCAACCATACATACACAAATTCATGATTCTGTCAACAAAATAGAGCCAACTGTCGCTTTTCTGCATTAGGAAACCATAATTCCCTTGTTTTTGACTCTCTTTACTTTCCAAGGAACGTGAATGTGATAAGAGCAAAAGATCATATTTGACTTGGTGGTTTTCAAGATTTTGAAGTCGTTGAACACTAGCTAGTAGCTACTATTGCTTGCCAAATGCCAACCTATGCCTAACAACAATCTTTTCTCTTTCTGATAAATGATAATGTTATCAATTCACTTGTGTCATCTTCACTGACATCATATTGGGGAAAACAAAAAAAAAGGGGGTATGCTATGTCGGTTGCTACTAGAGACAACACCAACGGGCAACGACGATTAAGAGAGAGAAAACTCAAATGAACACACAGACATAGCATCTTCACGCATCAACACCAACAAACGACAAAGTAAATTAATTTAAGCAACTCCCATATCCACAAAGTAAACGAAAACCCTTAAAAAAAGAAAGCAAGTGAGAAAAGGCTGAACCTCAAATAGCTAGTAAATCAATTTAAGAGGGAGCTGGAATCAAAGGCAACTCCGAAATGGGGCGTCCAGCAACTCCGAACCCGTCGTGGAAATGGGGAGTCCAGCAACTCCGAAAGGCGAAAGCAGATCTACTGGAGAAAGGAAGAACGAGGGTTTTGTTTTAACTTTTAAGTTATGTTAGTGAACCAGTGGTTCGACCGGTTCGCCCAGTACCAGTCGAACCGGTCAATTTACCGGTTCAATTTTAAACTGGTTTGTAGGTGTTAACCGGACCAGTTAGCCGACCGGTTACCGGTCGAACCGGCCGGTCCGGTCCGGGTCTGAGAACAAAGATTATAGGTATATAGTCAACGTATTTGTGATAGGAACTCCCAAATAGTAGAAGGCATGCGGGGCTGTATCAAAACCAATGAGTCTCTTTATATCATCTGAATTCCTTACATTTGCAGAGAGAAAGAGATTGCTCTTACTTGAGTTATGTTTGAGGCTAGACCATTGAGCAAATAAGCTAAGAGCATGCATCATAATGTTGAGTTATGCATCAAATAAGCTAAGAACATGCATTATAATGTTGCTTTATTCTTGTCTCTGGATACTCTAATTTGTATGGACTCATGATATTTGACATCCAATATGGCTTCAACAAGGTGCTATGGAGGTAACCCATGTTGTGAATTCTTACTCTAAAAGTCATGCCAAATTTTCTCTAACATGACTCCAATTTATTTAAATTTGCTTCTTTTTTTATTGAGGAGCTAAAAGAAGGTCTATAAATAAAATATAAGCCACAATGAGTACTACATTCTATAAAAATTATCTAAACACAAGCAAGCTGCTCTCAAATCATGGTAAAAATATAACCTTATTGGTACTAATAGAAAAGGATGTCTCAAGTGTAAGTTTTCTACAAAAATTGGCTAAATCCTGTTAAAATTAGGGTTTTTGTAGTTAAATATATTTTGCTCTACCTAAGACATGGTCTAGGATACAATAACGACTCAAGTCATAGATCTTACTGTTTCTCTAGGTGATGGATACAACCCTTGGCAAGGGCATTTCATTAAATTATAGATTTATTATCTTCTTTAAAAATGGTTTTTGGTACAACCATAGGTCAGGTCATGTCACTTGCTACAGTTGACCCATCTAAGGCACTGGATGGCATACAAATATGGGCTAAACCATGTTTAGCCAAGAATTATAGTTTTCTTCATGATTTTGTTGGAAACAAGTCTCATGTTCTTGGATAATATCATTTTAAAGTCAAAATTTCAAAATTATTTAAAGAAAAAAAATTGAATAAAAGAAGGTAGTTTAACATCAAACTCAAACAAAATACTTAAGAAAATATGTTCATTTTTCTTTCACATCCCTAATTATAATAATTATGATTTCAAATTGACTGAGATAAGGGACCACAACAATAACCTAAAAATAATTGACCCAATTACAACAGTCAGAATGTAGATTAAAGGTAAATTTAGTCTCAAGGCAAAATGTACCTAGGAAAGTTGTCCTTGTCCTTGTCCTTATCTTTGCCCCACACTCTAATTTTTCATTTTTAGATTCTGTAATTGATAGACTCAAAATTAAGATACTAGAAACTTGCTCAAATAACATGTATAAAAATAAATTGCAACAGAATATAAGATTGGAACATCAATTGGATAAAATTTGTGAAGAAATAAGGCGTTTAGGTTTAGGGATTTGGATGACTTTGAGAGAAATTTGGAAAAGATGAGTTTGGACAATTTTTCATAAAATATTCTTCAGAATTTTAATTACTATAACATCCACCTTTTACACATTGGACACGCCCTTTATTATGGCTCCACATAAATTCTAATAAAGTCCACGTGGACAACTAATAACGAAGAAACAGACTTGACATATGGCGGCAATTCATTATGTTAGTTTAAGAATGAATTTGTTAACAACTTTTAATGTTAGAGGCTTATTTATTTGCAAAAAAAAAATCATAAAATTGTACTTGCATTCTAGTACAAACGTTAAAGACAAACAAACCTATACATTATATCTAGAATAGAATAATTACTCTAGTTAGAAGATGACCAATTGTTGTTTATTTCAAACGTAATCATTCATCCATTATTAAATTACCTTAATGTGCATCCATCAACGAGTTTGACTCAATTTTTTCAATTAGGGAGATCCGCCTTAATCCTTGTCGTCCCTGTACAATGAGCCTGAAGTTCCCTTCGTTCTCATCCATCGGTGGTTCTGTCTACTCTTTGTTAAGTCTTCCGGATGAGGCCACACTTTCTGGTCTGGTGGGGTTGTTGCGTATAACACCAAACCCCTGTAATAATTGATAAGCAAAACTTCGGCCATAAACAAACTTATTTAACAAATAAATTCAGGAGGTTATTAGTATTTAACATTAAATATGCAGCTCTTGTATTCTCCCATAAATAAATTAAAAAAATTCCCCAAGTCCAACTAAAATTTAAGAATTTAATATTTACTACATATTATGATTGTTATATATTTTCATTTTTTAATAATAAATTATATTTTAGAAAATTTATAAATTATTAAACATATAACCACACTCAACAGCTTTTTCACTCCAAAAGCCTTATTTTAATTATTATGAACCTAATCCTCTCCACACCAAAACATGGACCGGATACCGCTGGGCTAGACAGGTACGTATCTTCGCCCGAAACTATCTATTCTAGCCGAGAATGTTATGGCAAAACCGTTAATTGGTTTCGACTGAAAGGATAAAACAGAAAAAGGGCTTTATACACACGATCCATTAGTGAACTGACACGTCATCCCAATCAGTAAACTTGGTTTGTTGGCAGAGAAACAAAACACAAACACCGCCCTTGTTAATAAAAATAAAAACTATTATTATTACAAAATTGAAAAGCAGGAGAAATTAGGATTTTAAAACCTCTCCTGCCCTGCAAACGAAAAAGAAAACACGATCGTTCTCTCTCTCTCTCGCTCCCTTGTTTGCCTCTGCGATCTGGTCCATTCCTTCTAGGTTAGGGTTCCTGTTTATCTCGATTTTATCCTTAATTTTTAAGTTCTGTTTTTGTTTACTGATTTGTTTATTTCTTTGTTATATTTTATGCGCGGTTATTTATTGTTCTATTTTTGTTTTCACCCAGGAGCTGTTGCGATTTCAGCTTCAACATTGGTCGTTTGAGATATCGATTGTCTTAACAAATAGGTTCGACTTTGTTCACGTTTTTGTTTCCCTAACTGTTCTTTTGTTCTTCAACTTCTTGATTTCGGGTTGTCTGTAACTTGGAGATTTTTGGTTACGGTTTGATGACGTTAATTGATATCGTGATTAACAGCATGGTTAGTTATGCATGTTTTTCCATGTCTGATTTTTGAGTTTGGGTTTCTGAGGTCAAGGGACAAGATTGAATCAAGAATTTCTTGAATTGATTTTGTTGATTTAGCACATGTGTGTGGTTATTTTGATAGTTGGAGACTTTGACTGGGTCGGTAAGAATTTAGTTGCTTTTGCGTTATCAAGTTGGTGAAAAGCTGGGAACTTTTGTAATCTCTGTTTAGCAGAGGCGAATCCAGCGTGATCTAGACATAGTGATTAGTAGATTAACGTTTCTATTGCTATGTAAGTTCCTAAGTACATGTTTTCTGATGTAACTTTAGGTGTTTTCTATGTCAGAAGCTTACTAAACTCTGTTATTTGAGGCACTTGTGTTTTCTAATGTGTCTGTACCATTTATACACTCTTTGTCCACAGTTGTTATCTCAAACAGTTCCGTTATAATTCCAAAAGATATGACTTTTGCTGATATTGGTCCTCTGGTCAAATTTCCCTTCCAATTATCCCGCACTCATCTGTGCATACAAACTGTGATAGTATTTTATGTTAACTGACCCCTCGATATATTGAGGGATGGGGACCTTTCAAGCTTCTTTCCTAACTAAACTCACCTCTCAATTTTGCCAGTTAAACTGTAACTGATTCCAAGATTCTTATTCCTTCATTCCTCTCTTCCTCACATATGCATGTGCAGTTTGCACACACAAACATGTACTTAAAAGCTATCTATGTGTCTCAGAAGAAGAAAAGAAAATTTTGACATGGTCTGTAATGTTAGAAAGAAATGAGCAATGACTTCTTTAGTTAAGGATTTGCCCAGGTCACTAGGATTTCTTCTGTCGGTTTTATGATGTGCTTGCTTATGCACCCCATATGTTTTATGTTCCTGTTAAATCAGTTGAGCAATTGGTGTTATCAGACATTTTTATAATTCATTTTGATCTTGCACATTCTTGCTGTATTCTTATTGTAGAAATCAATTGCTTGATAGTTACATGGACAGTGAAATGAATAATTATTCTTCTGCGTGTTATTCTGTACTTTGCGTCTATAACATATTTTTCATTATATGGTGTGGCAGAGTTAAAGATGGACCATGACGAGACAGGATGCCAAGCTCCTCCTGATCGTCCCATTTTCTGCATTAACAACTGTGGCTTCTTTGGAAGTGCGGCTACTATGAACATGTGTTCCAAGTGCCACAAGGATATGCTGACGAAACAGGAGCAAGCAAAGCTTGCTGCTTCATCCATAGGCAATATTGTGGATGGATCATCAAGCAGCGATGGAACTGGAACTGTTGTCAACGAAACTGTCAGCATGGAGATTAATGCAGTGGAGCCAAAGATCATGTCTGTACAGCCATCCTGTGCTTTAGGCTCTGGAGAGAGTGATGAGGCAAAGCCAAAGGAGGGTCCTAGTCGTTGCAGTACTTGCAAGAAACGGGTTGGTTTAACAGGATTTAAGTGTCGATGTGGCAACCTTTTCTGTGCATCTCATCGCTACTCAGACAAACATGCCTGCCCGTTTGATTATCGTACTGCTGCACGTGAATCAATTGCAAAAGCAAACCCCGTTGTCAAAGCTGATAAGCTCGAAAAAATCTAGGTCTAATGGGGGGTGAAGCTTCAAATCAGGAAATGTGATGCCCATTTTCATCTTTGGACTTCTGAGTTGGCCACAAGTATCTTATCAGATGTCCTTTTTTATTGTTGTGTATTTGGGGAGGGAGAGGGGAGAACGACGGTGTTGGACATCTCTGCAATATGGAGGGCTGTATCTTGCGATTGGCTAGACTTTCTATGTTGACTCCAGTGTTTTAAGCCTTACTCTGTGCTGGTTTGGTGGGGCTGTCATGGTTAGGTTTGTGATGTGTCATCCTGTTTCATATGGCATTTGGTATGTGCAATATCTATATGGAAATCATCTTGAACATGCTCATGTGGCTTGTTTTGTAAATTACTTACGGCTTTCATGGCTTAATCTCGAGTTATTTATGCCGTTCACGTGGCTAGTTTGAGTGCTTTCTATGTTAGTATGAATTGATTGTATTGGAAGGCAGCATGAATTGAATTGTTTCCCTGCAACAGCTGATACAATATAGTTGCAGGTGAGAATCATAAGGTTTAACAACAGATTTCGGGGTTGCACTTGGGAGAGAGAATGTGGGGTATAGATGGAATAGTTCATGATTTAGCTGCTCGACGTTTCATTCCTTGCACTTGCGTTGCTCATACCAAATTGCCATTTAAATTTCTGAAGTCCTTTTAACTTTGTTTGTATGATGCACCAAAAGGGATAGATTCCTTTTTTTTTTTAAATAAAGTTAATTGAGTATATACTGAAAATATTTAAGAAAGTCAACAATTCTACTTAAGGAGGTTTAAATTCTACCTTGAAAAAACAATGACAACGTAACATTATACTTTTGTTAGTTACAAACTTAACAGAAATCATCAAACGAATGCGTATCTAAGCCATTGCATTACATAGGAGGATAACGTTATAAGATCAAGGAAGGTTTGGGGTAGAAGAGAAACTTCCTCCTCCACAATTTGATGCCCATAATCTTCTCCAATTAGGGTTGTAATGTTCAGTGCCACTAGAAGCCTCGTTTCGTAACAGATACTCATAAGTGAGAAGGTTCCGTCTAGTGCTTCTTTCCTTGCTCTTTTCTCTAATCTATTTCATATATCCTCAAGCCAAATTTACTGTTGAGATTCTTGTAGAAACTCTTGACGCTGGATATTGCCTACCCATGGGGGAATGGAGAAGGATCTCTGTGCTTTCTTCTTGAACTGTATTCCCATTCTTCACCTTGCACGTTAGTTTCTCCCCAAAGCAATTTCCACTTTCCCTTACTTCCCTTATGTTTTTGTCCTGTGATTGTCTTATATGCTCTTGTGTTGTAGTAGTTACCCTTTTATACATTCAGAGAGACTATGATATTTCTGTTACATGTTTGGTTAAGGATGCACCAAAAGGGATAGATATGTTTTTTTTTAAAAAAAATTAATTAAGTATATATTGAAAATATTTAAGAAAGTCAACAATTCAACTTAAGGAGTTTTAAATTCTCCATTGAAAAAAATGACAACGTAACATCATACTTTTGTTAGTCGCAGACTTAACAGAAATTATCAAACGAATGCGTATCTAAGCCATTACATTAAATAGGACAACAATGTTCTAAGATCCAGACTTAACAGAAATTATCAAACGAATGCGTATCTAAGCCATTACATTAAATAGGACAACAATGTTCTAAGATCAAAGAAGGTTTTGGGTAAAAGAGTAAAGCTTCCTCCTCTACAATTTGATGCCCATAACCTTCTCCAATTAGGTTGTAATGTTCAGTGCCAACAGAAGCCTCGTTTCGTAACAAATACTCATCGGTGAGAAGGTCCTGTCTAGTGCTTCTTTCCTTGCTCCTTTCTCTAAATAATTTTGCAAGTTACTTTTAGTTCAAAAAAAAAATGACGGGGGCCTATCTATAATTAAAGCCCTAGGAGCCTGTCGTGTGATAGAAAGCTTGTTAAACAATAAGAGCTTAAAAAAACAAAAAATTCTGTTAGAAACAATTTAAAAAATGCACATGTTAAAACTAAAAAGAGTCTCTTACAAGTTGAAAACAAAAGGAGCCTATTATAAAGTAAAGGAGCTTCTTGCTGAAATAAACGCACACATAATATAATGTGAAATTTTAAAAGTTAAGAGAAGAGAGAGGATGCAGTCAATTTATATTGGTTTAGCTTACAACCTAAGCATACACGTCTAGTCCCTAAGTATCTGACTTAAGTGTTTACTATAAAATCCAATGTTTCAATATAAAAACCAAGTAGACTTTTCGAGCTCACAAGAGTATATTTTTCAAGGTTCTCTAATCTTTCACACTCGATGTGTATAACAAACTTCTAAAAGCTTACAAAAGAATAAAATGCTAAATCAAAAGTAAGTTTTCAAATAATAATTTTTTTCTTGATAGAGTGATTTCACTTTCTAAGGCATAATAAGAATGATATGACTCTTAAGAATATAGATGCTGTTCAAATGTTTCGAAAGTCTGAGTATATTCTTTTTTTTCACCAGTGTTGTTCTTCTTCTTTAAATAGTCAATTTCTTCAACTAACTGTTGCTTTACTTACATCTTTAGTCAACCGGATAGATTTAAATCTAAATAACTTCTGTCATCTTTGCCAAAAACCTTCTAGTAATCACAAGGCTAATATACGACCCTTATAATTAGTAAGATCTTTTCGGATAAACCATTTTAAATAAGGTAAGTTCATAATGAAGGTTCCTACAAGAAAGAAAGCGTACTTCTTATGATTTTATTGCCTTTTGAAAATTACACTGTTAATTATACAAGGAAATAAATCCTATTTGAATTTTAAAATATTATACAGTTATCATCGAAATTGTTATTCATAAACCTTGAGCTAACAAGATGAGCTTTATAAGTTCTCTTAGTATTTCAGATGCAAGAACCTCTATGGGTGATTTGATTCCACCAAATCGTCTGAGGTTCTTTTGTTTCCATGATCCATATTGACCGCGCGTCGTAACGCTAATCAAAATTTAATTAACTAGACTACTACTGTAGCAGTGGCGAGTCTAGGTCGATCTCACAAAAAGTGCGTGTAAAGTTTATGAAATAAAATAAACGGTGTTTACGAAAAAGGGGGTGTGGATTTTTAGAAAAAGGAAAATAAAATAAAACAAACTAATAAAAACTAATTAAAGAAAACATGCAAAAATCATAAAATGGAGAATTCGGTAGGGACCCGATTTTTCGGTTCAATCTCAGCCTAAACCCTGACTAAGCATATTTTATTAATTTGTTGTTCTCTAACCTCTCCTAGAAACTATTAATCGTGGGTTAAAAATTAACTCGAGTTTTCCCTTAGGTTTTGTTTAATCAAGATACGATCGTTAATTAAACCTAACAACCTAACAACCTAGGATACGATCTCTAGATTTAATTAGGCAGTAGCATTATGAATTAGGAAAGCTGATTAATTAAGGCAATAACCACATACGATGCGTCATTTAACCTGGGTCATGTTATCCCTAACGATTACGAATCATTAGTTGCTACGCATGAATTTCAATACAACAATTGCGGATTATATTGAAATTCTAGCAATGGGTTTGAAATTGACAATTCAATGAACGCATTAAAATCACCATATCACAATACCAAATGGGTTCATACACAAATAATCGATCAATTATGAAAATTCGATTATCCATACACAAAACCCAAATCAATTAAAATAAGATAACATAATCAATTTCTAATGAGAGAAAGAAACAACAAAATAATTAAAAAAAACTTAAACCGGGTTGTCGGCGTCGATTTTACCTCTGAACCGGCATCGGTATGTTTAGTCCTTCATAGGTATTTTTAGACAAATAGTTTTAACCCCTTTTTAATGTCTAACCAAAAATCCCTACTGTAGCTTGGATGCGATCATTTAATGTGCCTCCACACTTCTAATCTCCACGCCTGCGCTCTAGACTCCGCTATGCTTCATTTAATTTTGCTGTTGCCTGGCGATTTAATATTGCTCTCTACTGTGTTATCCACGCAACGCCCTTCACTGCGCCATTAGTGTTCACTGTGCCCATTTTGCTATAGTGTCCTGGAGCACCGCCATTTGTTTTTTATTGCTCCTCTCCTGTGCGTGACTCCATACTGTCTGTTACGTTCTCCCTGAGCACGCCTAGGTCTCACTTGATTTATTTCTCTATGTTATACGCCGACAACAATCCTCCATTGGACCCCTGTTCCTTTGATTTTTATTCTTCTCTTGTGCCCCCAATTTCCCAAATACGTTGGGCCTATTACGTCTTGTGCTTCACCTTGTGCCTTGTGTGACTCTTATTGGCCTCATCGTTCATTGGTCCACGTCGTTCTCTTGATTTATTGCTGTTTTATTTAAATTTTCTCATCCCAAAATCGATGCCACTTGTTGCTTTACAAGCTGCCTTGGTCCTTTAATTTGCTCCTCATTTGCGTGCTTTATCAAGCTCATTAATTAGTTGTCGCGTCAACTCATTTAGTGCTTATAGTGTGTCTCCTATGTCACGCCAGCGTATATGCGTTGTTTTCCTCTTCATTTTTTGTTGTTGCTGCCTTGATAAATTGCAACTCTTTAAAGCTGCTACCTCACGCTACCTCTGTTTCTCCTCAAAACGACGCTGCTTCCTCACTGTAGCTTTCTCCTACCTGATGCGACATCATCTTTGGCTGGTGTCTCCCCTTGTTGCTGATTTTACAATGCCTTCTATTAAAAAGCCAGCCCTCTTGCCTTCGTTTCTACTGCTGCGCTTGTCAATTTAATTTGCTTCTGGTTGCTTTTGCTCCACGCTCCCTTGTGTCTCTAGCTCAATGATTCATTTTATTGCTGCCTTGGTTTAATTTATGCTGCTCTCAATTTTTTTCTTCTTCCTCCATGAAGGTAAGCAAAAGTAAATCCTCGAAAAATATCTCAAATAGGGTACTTTTAACTCACTTTAATTTCTTTACTCTCAAATTGTACCTAAAATTAAATGTGAATTAAAGTGACTATTTTAATCATTTTTGTATCAATAATCGCTAAGTGAAAATAATTAAAAATATCAACAATTAAGCACATATCAATATCAGGCTTATTAATCATTTAACCTATGGCTCTTGGTACACATTTTGAGCTTTAAGCTCTTTTCACGTTGGTCACTATAGTCACAAGTCTTTTATATGATCATGCATATTCAAGTGATGGAGTGCAACATTTCATATAATATGCTATCAATCACTTTCTTTCAATGTACACATTCAGTTATCACAATCATCGGATCTAAGTCTGGAATTCAACATTTAGTTGAGTACACATTTCCCTATTCACATGCAATCAATAAGCACTTCCAATACATTCCCAAATATCAAGCTCCTCGAACCAACAATGTCCATAATATCACAATTATATAAGCAGCAATTCAGTAACTAAAATTTAAATAAAAACAATTCAATTGTAGTGAGGATCATCTAGGTCAACTCACAATAAGCTCCAGATAGCTATTGTCTTCACAAGCCAATAATGTCTGGATGATGTTGGTCAATTTGTGCTTCTATATCATGCAATACACACATATTTACACATCACTAAGTTGATCAATCAAATGAATGCTCAATCATACAAATGTATATGTGTTATGTTCAATGCATGCTCAATTGACTATCCCAAGTATGCAACCTTATTCACAATTTATGCCCATTCATTCATCATAACTTGTGTATAACTTGTTTACAATAAGTGCAACATCCCACTACCATAGGGTACATACCCAAACATTCAAGTACATAACCTATGATAATGGTATGTTAGAGCAAAAACAAATCCAACTTACACATGGCATCAACTAACATCATTTAAAATTCAGCAAATTTTCAAACCATTCATTGCATTCACTCATAAAGTTGACACTGTTGCCATTAGACAAATATTTACAAAACCTCATATAGGTTCTAACAAAAATTACAAAATAAAAGCTATAACTCTCTGACGTCAGCTGACAGACCTCTGAGTCATAACTTAGTCCAAAACGTTATTCTAATCCAGAATAAACACTAAGTCTCCTATCTCGTACCTAAAAAACTACGTTGCAATTTTTATGAGTTTTGCGAACTCAATGAGTGAACCATCATTGATGATTTCACCGGATTCACCTACACAAATCACATATTTCACAATTATTCATACAGAATATGAATATTTCAAATACTCACACTGTCATGGTACATCATTTAATCAACTCGAATCGGTTCATATATAAACACATACAGATGCATATGAGACTCCATATTCGTTATTAATGTTGTGACCGAGTGCTTATCACATATACAAATACTGGCTCATTGGGCTCATTCAAAAACATATATCACAAAGCAACGCTCTACGTGCCAAATCATATATAACAAAGCAACGCTTTACGTGCAAGCGCTTGATATTGGCCATTCCGGTTACAACGTCTTTAACTGAGCATGTATTTTATGAAATGCATCAATTCTGAATTTACCACATATCACAATCATGTATAAAGCACAGTTAGAATTTCATAATAATCGGATCTATGTTTGACATTTAACTTTCGTTGAGAATTCACATAGCATAATACAATCAGAATTATCAAACAAATCATAATACTTCTAATATAGTCCCAAATATATACTCCTCAGACTTTAAGTCCGAAATTCAGAAACAATCACAACAGTTCAATTATTGGAACCTTGACAAATCAAATTAAATCAATCTTAGGAAATTCATCTAGGTTGACTCATAGTATGCTCCAAGAAGCTATTGCCTGGATGGTTCGGTAATGTTCAACTGGCATCCGATGTGCTCCTCTATAACATACATAACACATTCACAAATATCACATTTTTGCACAAATGTATGTTCAATGACAATTTCGGGTTTCTTATCAAATCATTCAGATATCAAAGTCCTCATTAATCTCATTTTTACTTATAATTTGAACCAAAATAAAACAATGTGAAATCAATTTTATAACCTAATTGACCACTTCAGATTTTCTACCCACATGATTTCGGGTCAACTTTGCATAATTAATCTAATAGGGTACATGACAAAATTAAGAAACACTTTCTTCTGGAAAATTATTCAACCATGCCTTAAGTTTCTAATGACTCCAAGATCATCTAATTTAATTCAGTATTCTATGTGTGATGCTCACAATACCACAAACTGTGTATATTTAAACATTTGGCTAGTACATGATCATACCCTCGAATTGTACAACTCATATCTTTCAGCTCAAATATCCAAAAATTACAAAATTTATACCAGTTTAAAGCTAAGAGAATAAGCTACAACTTTGGTGAAGACACCTCTATTTAATTCAACCTACATCAATACAGTTTATTTAATAACCACAAGACATGATTTCTGTCCCTAGTAATGCTATAGCCTAAGCTAAGATGCAGTTTCATTCCAAATTTGAAAGTCTTAAAGACAGAATTAAAATTAGACTTCTTCTAGAAAGTTGTAGACGTATATCTCTAGTTTAATATGAACTAAGAATCAACTTATTTGGAAATCTATAGATCAAGTTATAATCAAAATACCGAAGCATGTTCATGAAAATTTTCCAGTCATAATATTCTAGCAGACTTCCACACTTTCATCCTATCAATCTTTTTCAATTTAATTCAGATAGCTCTAAATTTTTATAGAGAGAAAGAAAAATGTCTTAGGAATCTATTGATCCAAGTTTCAAGTCATTTGGAGTTCGGATGAAAAAGTTATAGCCAAAAGACTTAGGGTTGTTCAATGAAATACTCTAGTTCATAACCCATACAACCCATCATCTTTTCTCTCTCTAGAATGTAGACCATCTTCTCCTCCGAAAACCCTTTTTTTTTTCTCCACTTTTCCACTTTTACACTTCATATCTACTACATCCATTACATAAACCAGCTTTCCTAGTCTCCTTTCAACTCAACAACCCACAACAAATCAAAAATCCAAGGTTCATACTTAATCATCAAAATCAGAAATCTCACCTTCACTTTCTGCATATTTTCATTTTGTCTTTATTACTGAAGCTCATCTTCCAACAACAGCCACACATGCATTGATCCACAAGCATGAAAACATACACCATTCATGCATGCATCTATTAAAACATTAAAACATCCATGTAACTTACTTGGTTTATACTTCAACAAAATTCTAGAAATGAGGAGAGCAAATAAAAAGGAAAATGGTGTAGATGGTTTCGGTGAAACCAAGGAAAAGAGCTGCAGAAACATTTTTTTAAAAGCCTAGGTGTTTCATTAGTGCTTTAACACATGTCTCCATTGCATGTCTTCCACTTGTCCACTAGATAAGCTACCATTTGTCTCATAGCTATAGGTACACATGTTACACATGATTTTATCCATTTGTCACTCTATAATTTTTCCATTTGTCAACTAATTTCTAATACAATTGCCATATTTCTATATGTCCATTATTTCAATATTTTTCTTAGTCTAAAATACCTCAATTTTTTTATAAATTTCCAAAATATCTGACATGTCTCCAAAAATGTGGAATAAATTCTAATACACACCAAATTTAATTTTCAAGATAATTAATCCATAATTCACCAAAAAATTCTAAAATAATAACTATTATTGCCAAAAAAAATTCAGCCCAAATAATTCACCAAAAATTTCAAAATATCCAAAATATACCAAAATTGCCAAATCACAATTAATAAACTCCAATTTAATCCACAATTTCCACTTATAAATTAAATTTACCTAGAAATGCCAATGAATGCATGTACAATCATATGAATGTACAAAATAAATGTATATGTCACAATTAACTTACGCATGACGTGCATTTTCCTAATTTCACAATAATTTCTCATAAATTATTATTCTAGCGTTAATATGGGTATCAAGATGTTGTAACTCTCCCCTCCTAAAAAAAATTTCTTCCTCGAAATTCTTACTTGAATGATCAAATAGATAGGGGTTCTGATTCCTCATGGGCTCCTCCGTTTTCCATATGGCTTCTTCACTCGAATGATTCTTCCAAAGGACTTTCACCATCAGGATCACTCGGTGCCTCAGTTGCTTATTCTGGTAATTAATTATCCTCACAGGCTCCTCAATATAGCTCAGATTACTAGAGACTTCGATCTCCTGAGTCGGTATCACATGAGTTGGATCCAACCGATATCGCCTAAGCATGCTTACATGAAACACATTATGGATTTGAGCAATTTCTAAAGGTAAGGCTAACTTATAAGCCAATGGTCTGATTCTCTCAATTATCTTATATGGACCAATATACCTAGAACATAACTTACTCTTCTTTCCAAATCTCAGTACACCTCGCCAGGGTGATACTCTCAGAAATACTTTGTCATCAACTTCATACTCTATATCTCTCCTGTGTTGATCCACATAGCTTTTATGCCTATCTTGTGCCATTTTAATTTTGTTGCGAATCAATTTTACCTTATCAATGGTATCCTGAATCAATTATGGGCTTTCAACAATTCTTAGACCCTCTTTATCCCAGTATAAAAGCGAACAACACTTCCTGACGTTCAACGCCTCATATGGAGCCATACCAATACTGCTATGATACTGATTATTGTAGGCGAATTCAATCAAAGCTATATATTTATCCCATGCTCCCTGAAACTCCAAAACATAAGCTCTAAGCATATCTTCGACAATCTTGATCGTTCTCTCACTCTGACCATCTATTTAAGGATGAAAGGCCGTACTGAAATTTAGCTTGGTACCCAACGCTGTCTGTAAACTACCCCAAAATTTTCAGGTAAATCTAGGATCCCTTTCCGAAACTATAGACACTAGAACCCCATGTAACCTCATAATCTCATTCACATATCGCTGAGCTAACTGATCTAGTGAAAGATTTTCTCTCGCTAGCAAGAAATGAGCCGATTTGGTTAGTCTATCCACAATAACCCAAATGACATCATGTTGCCTCGGAGTCCTCGACAAACCTATAATGAAATCCATCGTGATTCGTTCTCATTTTCACTCTGAAATAGGTAACAAATGTAATTTCCCAGCTAAATCCTAATGCTCAGCCTTAACCTGTTGGTAAGTTATACACTTAGAAATAAATTCTGCTACCTGCTTTTTTATGCCAGGCCACCAGTAATGTTATTTCAGCATGTTATATATCTTGGTAGTACCAAGATGCATAGCATAAGCTATTAAATGTGCTTCCTCTAAAATCTCTTTCCTCAAATTATCAACATTAGGCACACATAGTCTTTGCTTTAAACTCAAAGTATCATCTCTCACTTAAAATTCAAAATCTGGATTCACTTCCAACCTCTCAATTAGCTTCACTACATCTGGATCTCTGCTCTAAGCCTCTTTGATTCTTTCAACCGAAACAGGTCTTAATTTTAAGGTAGCTATCAATGTATCATTTTACTCCAAATTTAATTCAACATTCAATGCTCTCAACTGAACTAGGCTCGGTAACCTCGATAACTGTACTGATGCCACACTGCTATATGATTTCCTACTCAATGCATCAGCTACAACATTAGCTTTACCAGGATGATACTTAATTGTACAATCATAATCTTTTAACAATTATATCCACCTCCTCTGTCTCATATTTAACTCTTTTTGGCTCAACAGATATCTCAAACTTTTATGATCAGTAAATACCTGAAAGGTTTCACCATACAGGTAATGTCTCCAGATCTTCAGGGCAAACACTACTACAACAAATTTCATATCATGAATTGGGTAATTAAATTCATGATACCTCAACTGTCTCGATACATTTGCTATTACTTTACTATGTTGCATTAGTACACATCCTAAACCCTGATGCGACGCATCACTGTACACAACATAACCTCCAGAACCCGATGGGATAGCTAACACAGGTGCTGATGTTAACCGATGCTTTAGCTCCTTAAAACTCCTCTAAAAATCATCTCTCCATCTGAAAGACACATTCTTTTTCAGAAGTTTTGTTAAAGGGGCCGAAATCAGTGAAAACCCCTCGACAAACCTTCTGTAATACCCAGATAATCCAAGGAAACTCCAATTCTCAGGCACATTTTTTGGAGCTCCCACTTCATTACTGCTTCTATTTTCTTTTGGTCCATCTGAATGCCTTGTCCATACACTATGTGACCCAAAAATACTACTTGATCAAGCCAAAATTTACACTTAGTGAACTTGGCATAAAGCTGTTTTTCTCTCATTATCTGTAGAACCAATCTCAGATGTGCAGCAAGATCCTCTCTACACTTCGAGTACACCAAAATGTCATCAATAAAAACAATTACAAACTGATCTAAATAAGGTTGAAGTACCTTATTCATCAAATCCATAAAAGCCACCGGAGCATTAGGCAACCTAAATGGCATTACTAGAAACTCAAAGTGCCCATATCTAGTTCTAAATGCACTCTTGGGAACATTCGCCTCAACTATCTTCAGCTGGTAATATCCCGATCTCAAGTCTAACTTTGTAAACACCTGAGTTCCTTGTAACTGATCAAATAAGTCATCAATCCTCGACAATGGATATTTATTCTTAACTATTATCTGATTCAACTGCGAATAATCAATTCACAATCTCAGAGTTCCATTCTTTTTCTTTAAAAACAGTACTGAAGCTCCCCAAGGTGACATACTAGGCCTGTTGAAACCCTTATCTAACAACTCCTACAACTGGGTTTTCAGTTCCTTCAGTTCAACAGGTGCCATCTTATATGGAGGAATTGATATAGGGGTAATACCTGGAACAATATCAATAGTGAACTTCGTCTCCATTTCTGGGGGTAATCTCGGTAGTTCAGCTGGAAACACATCCAGAAATTCTCTAACAACTGGAATATCTTAAATGGTTTGTTCATTCCGAGTGTCAACCATGTGGACCAGATAAGCCTCAAATCCACCTCGAATCAAACTCAAAGCACTCATAAATGAAAGTAGTCGGGCTGACACTGCCTGACTAACTCCCCGAAACACTACTCTCGGTTGATTGGGAGATTCAAGAACTACTTCCTTAGTGTAGCAATTCATTACAGCCCGATGAGCTATAAGCCAATCCATGCCTAGAATTACATCAATTTTCTTTAACTGCAAGACGATCAGATTAGCTTCTAACTCTGCCTGATCAATCCG
This sequence comes from Erythroxylum orinocense, assembly GCA_025531955.1. Lineage (NCBI taxonomy): Eukaryota > Viridiplantae > Streptophyta > Magnoliopsida > Malpighiales > Erythroxylaceae > Erythroxylum > Erythroxylum orinocense. Next base: position 4,956 of record JANZLX010046208.1, on the reverse strand, counting down.
AACTATACACCTCTTACATACCTCACCAATCACTGTAGTGCTAACCACTGGAGTACTCACTACTAATCCACATTTCAGTGTCTTATGCTCACAATACAATCTAGATGCCAGATACTGGGTGATGAAGGAATGGGTAGATCCTGGATCTACCAGTTCATATGCTTCAAAATTAAAAACATTCAACACACCTACTACCACATCGGGGGAGTCCTGTACCTCCTGTCTGGAAATGATGTAGACCTTGGCCTGAGATTGCAGCTGGTTGCTCTGCACCTCAGTCCTGACATTGGACCCTGCTGACTGAGTCCCACCTCTACCTCTGCCTCGATGTGCAGGTCTGCCAGCTCTACTCTGCTGAACTATAATCTCAGTCATAGTTCCTCCTCTGGCTCCAGACTTTGTTTCCAACATCTCAGGACAATCTTTGATCTGATGCTGATATGAGCCACATCGAAAACATGCTACCGATATGCGCCAACACTCACCACCATGCTTTTTACCACAGTGCTCACATTTAGGCAATTGGTGCGACTGATTGGTAGGCATCTGTTCTCTGCCTCCCCCAAACAGAACAAATCTACCTTTTCCTCAGGATCCAGATTGTCTCAATCTAGACTGGAATCGAGACGATTTGTTCTGATGCTTTATGAAGTTTTTGCCAAAATTAGCCTGAGACTCATCCTGCGTCTTATCTCTAACCTCTTGTCTGTGCTCTCTCTGAACATCCTTCAATAACTATTCAATTCTGATTGAGGCTGCTCGGAGTTCTGTAAAATTGCCCAAGTTAGAGATGGCAAGCCTCGTTCTAATTTCCATATTCAAACTATCCTCAAATCGCCTACATTTATCTTGCTTAGTTGGAATCAGTGCGGTCGTATACGTCATTAACTCATTAAATTTTATCTCACATTCTGCCACTGTGAGTCTACCCTGCTTCAAATCTAAAATTTTTTTTCATTTTTCGATCCATGTAAATCTTCGGCATGTAGTTCTCTCGAAATGCCCTCAGAAAATCCTCCCAGGTCAAGCTACAAGGTCTAGTGGTGCTACCCTGAACAGTTTTCTACCACTGATATGCAGGACCTTGCAGTAGTGAGATTGCATAATCAAATCTCTCCTCTACTTCACAGTCCATCTGATCGAACGCTCTTTCGGTTCTCTCTAACCACCCTTATGCTTCAGCTGGGTCTGTACTTCCATAGAAGTGTACAGCCCCTTACTTCTTCAATTTATCATATCTTGTTTCTCGCCTCACGGGAATTCTTGGAGGCATCTGAGCAAACTCGGGTACAGGAGACTCTAAATTGGCTCCTACAAACTCCATGTCAGTTGGCTTTCCAATGTGATCTCCTATAGAAGGTGACCTATAACAAACAAAAGTTGTGATCACTATCGGAATATCTCACTAATTATCATATCTTAACTCATATTTGTCCCTAAAGATGCCAAACTATGCTTTGATACCAAAAATGCAACATCTCATTACCATAGGTTACATACCCAAACATTTAAGAACATTCAAGTACATATCCTATTATCATAGTATGTTAGAGTAAAAACAAATCCAATTTACACATGGCATAAACTAACATCATTTGAAAGTTAGCAAATTTTTAAATCATTCATTGCATTTATCCACAAAATTTACACTGTTTCCTTAAGAAAAATATTTACAGCCTCGTACAAGTTCTAACAAAAACTACAAAATACAAGACACAACACTTCTGGGGCCAACTGATAGACCTCTGAGCCATAACAAAATCCAAAAGGGGTCCTTTAGTCCTGTCTACAGAAACTAGGTCTCTTGTCTCATACCTGAAAAGCCACGTTGCAATTTTTATGAGTTTTACGACCTCAATGAATGAACCATCATTGATGATTTCACCGGATCACATATACAAAATACACATTTCACAGACACTCATTCAAATCATAAACACATTCCAGATGTTCACGTAACATGGTATATCATAAGATTGCATAGTTTACATTACTAAGTATAGTAAATAAATCAAATTAATTTATTACTCATTCAACTTTGAAAACCATCCAATAAATTTCAATCTTATAATGTTATATGCATGAGACTCTCATTTTTTCTTATTGTTGTGACCGAGTGTCTATCACAAACTTATACAAATGCCGGTCCATAAGGCTCAGTCAAACAGAATCACGGAGCATAGCTCTATGTGCAAAATCAGAAATCGTGGAGCAAAGCTTTACGTGAAAGCGCTTCATACTAACAACTCAAGTCACAACGTCTTTATCTGAGCGTGCATTTTATGAGATGCAACAATTTTTGAATATCTCATATATCACAATCTTATACAAATGTTCAGACAAGATTTCACAGTCATCAGACGTAAGTCCGGCCTTCAACTTTCGTTGAGAATCAAATGTCAAATTCATAACAATTCAAAACACTTCCAATAAATGCCCAACTATTAAACTCCTCAAACCTCAGGTCTAGAATCCAGAAACATCTCACAAACAGTTCAATAATAATAGAAGTGTAATAAATAAAATTAAATTTAAATTAAATCAATCATAGGAAATCATCTAAGTTAACTCACAATATGCTCCAATAAGCTATTGCCTGGATGCTCTACCAATGTCCAACTGGCGTCTGATGTGCTCCTCTAAAACATACACAACACATTCATAAATATCACATTTTTGCACAAATGTACAAGTGTTCTTTTATGCACGTCAATGTATAGAAAGTATGCACAATGCATGTTCAATGACAATTACAGGTATCTTATTGAAATTCTCATCATCAAATCACTCAGATATCAAAGCCCTCATTAATATCATTTGGTACTTATAGTTTGGACCAAAATAAAACAATGTGAAATCAATTTTATAACCTAATTGACCACTTCAGATTTTCTACCTTCATGATTTCGGGTCAACTTTGCATAATTAATCTGATAGGGTGAATGACGAAATTAGGCAACACTTCTTTCTGGAAAGTTGTTCTAAAGTGTCTTAAGTTTCTAATAACTCCAAGATCATCCAATTTGATTTAGTATTCAATGAGTTATGCATAAAATACCACAGACTCTGCACATTTGAACTTTTGGCTAGTACGTGATCATACCCTCTAATTGTACAACTCATATCTTTCAGCTTAGATATCCAAAAATTACAAACTTTATATCAATTTAAAGCTAAGAGAATAATCTACAATTTGTTGAAGACAACTCAACCTAATTCGGCTCACATCAATACAGTTTATTCAATAACCATAGGACATGATTTCTATCCCTAGCAGTGCTTCAGCTTAAGCTATAACTCATTTACATGCCAATTTTGAAAATCTTGGAGACAATTAAAAATCGACTTCTTCACAAAAGTTGTAGAAATATGCCTCTGGTTTAACATAAATCAAAAATCAAACCATTCATAAATCTACATCTCAAGTTATAATTTGAAAACCGAAGCATGACCATGGAAATTTTCCAATTCATAACATTCTCGCGGACTTCCACACTTTCATCCTATCAATCACTTTCAAATCAATTTAGATAACTCTAAATTTTTATGGAGAGAAAGAAAAATGTCTCAGGTATCCATTGGTCTAAGTTTCAAGTTATTTGGAGTTCAGATGAAAAAGTTATAGGTAAAAGACTTAGGGTTGTTCAATGAAAACTCTAGTTCAAAATTACATTTCAAACACCAACGTACATCAATGTCAAAAACACACTATTCATCATCTTCTTCCTCCTTTTTTTCTACTGCAAATTTCTTTTGAACAGTAACAATTCTCAATAGAACATGGGTCATGTTTTTCCACTTCCATTTACATTTAACTCACTCTAAACCAGCTCATAGCTCAAGATCAAATTTAAACATCTAAGAACCGATACATACCTATATTTAAGCATTTTCAACTTTCTCTCACTAATGAATTTTTTTTGTTTTCATGAACACTTTTTTTGACAGAATCCATAACCTCTTTTTCGACATCTATTTGAAGTTATCTTTGTAAACCTTCATCCAATCTTAGCTCACTTCAACAAAATCAATGCAAAAAATTCAAGATTTAAACATAAACATAACATTGATATCCTTCACATTTACTCCTCATTTTTTTTGCATTTTTCTCCATGTTTTAGTAGTTATTCACTCTCACTGCTGCATTTATTTCTTTCATTTCACTCATGCATGAACCCCAGTATAGGACATTACACACCAGAAAATGTTATTCACAATAAAAACTTACTTGATGCAGCAAAAATTCCAACCCAAAAATCCAGATTTTCTAACCCTCTCTAACAACCAACATCAATGCACATTATAGTCTTCAGCTAGTTCTTTAGGAGTTGAGAGTTATACAAAAAAAGAAACATACATAGAAGTAGTTTTGGTGATGGGTGAGCAGAACAAAGAAAGGAGTTTTCAAGTGGTGTTTACGGTGGAGCAATGAGAGAATGAGGGGAAGACACCAACCACGTGGGTTAACACTTCAATGACACATGGCATGTAGCGCCCCCTCACCATAGGGTACACACCGGAACGCCCGGAGGTCATTCTGGTACATATCCTACGATAAAGGCGCACTACGGTCAATCGATCACTAGTTCACTCCTCATGGCATCATTTAGTAATGACTATAAAGCATCAATAGAATTTCTTCATATTTTTAAACCAAAAGTTTCCTCATTTCATTACTTAAAATCACAACTGTACAATGACATTATCAATCCTTAATATACAAATAGCTGCAAAGTCTCATACAGGTTTCTACAAAACGGAGGAAACTATACATGACAACTGTCTATGTCATCCAAAACATCCCAGCTAACCGACCTTTGCGCCATAGCTTCCCTGCAATGTACACTCTAAGCGGTAGTGGAGCCACTCTAATCCTTATCTGTCTATCGGTCCTGAAAACAATATTGCAATTTTGCTGAGTTTTGCAAACTCAATGAGTTAACCATCATCGATGGT
>JANZLX010043674.1:0-23500 GCA_025531955.1 Erythroxylum orinocense | reverse complement strand
TTATGCTTGAATATTAAACTGTTACCCACGGAGCCGTCGTGCTCACACCCCCTTCCTCCCCTCCACAGGTATTGAGCGAGAAACCGGGTCATCGCATCGGGAATGAGGCATTACTCCGATGCTTTTGCTTTTGAAGTCATACTTTTGAAAACAATGCTTTGGCTAGCATTTTAGACAAAGATTGTATTTTGTAAACGTTCTTTGGAATTTTGATGTATTCGGGCTAAAATGCTCTTTAAAGCATTGTATTTGCTTATTTCATGTAAATATTAAGGTTTTGAAGTTTCCATTGTATATTGTATATGTTTCCTAAGCATGTATGGATGTATGGTTGTATGTTTGAAAATGTAAAAGCAAGCATGAGCTTGTAGTTCCTTTATGAGTTGGAAATGAGTTGATGTTTAGGAGTTAGGTTGAAATGTTTAGAATGCCTAAGATTGCGATGTTGCCTTTTGAGTTGGTGTTTGGGACAATTGTAGTTGGTTGCTTGTGAGAATATGGAAGATTGAAGTGATTTTGTGTAGGTATGGAAGTTTGGTTGGAAATTGAAGATTTTGGCTAGAGCAAATTTTAGGGGAGGTGCTGTCCATTTTTTTCTAAAATGGGCAGCCACTTGGTTTGGGTTTTAGACCATGTTAGGATTTGAAATTAAATGATAAGTCTTCTTGAAGTTTGTAGAACATGTTAAGATCTTTAAAATGGTATAAAATGGGTCATTTTTCGACTTAAGATGAAAAAGTTATGAACATTTGAAAATTTCTGCCTCTATTCATTTGATTCTCGGATTACTATTCATTTGGCCATTTTGGGCTGAACTGTTGGGAGAATTTTTCGCCCCTTTAGAGCGGGAATCGATTTTTCCATCCTTCATGAAAGATGTAGAGGGTCTTTTTATCTTTCCATGGAAGTATGATATGTCCTATTCGGAGTTCGGAGTAAAAATTTATGAGGGTCGGAAATTGGCTGGTTACTATTCATTTGGTCAAAAAAAGTACTATTCATTTGGTTCTTTATGAGGTTGAAACTTTGAATCAACTTATGATCTTTTTAATGGACGAATTTGTTTTTTAAATCCTTCTAGAAAGTTATAGCGTTTCCGTTTATGTTTCAATAGGCACTAAATTTACGAAATTCGGCTTTCAGGGTGAAAAGTTATAAAGGTGCAAAGTTGGTTTGAAATAAACGATATAACACCCTTTTTCTTATTTTCTTTGTTTCTTCTCCATTTGACCTCCGATTTGCATGCAATTCGAAGCATTGGTTAACTAGTCAAATTTTCTACCCCTTTTTGGTAAAATGAGAGTGTCGGGTTTTAGTTGGACTTTATGGCAGATGTGTGTCGGTTTTGTGCGAAATTTCGTTTTTGCGATCTATAAAGATCCGATTGAGGCGTTTTCTGTTTTCATTTGACCTAGAGGCATGGAATTTCTTATTAGCTTAGGCATCGAATTAATTATGGGCCCTAAGGAGATCAAATTTTATTGGAGGATAATTAGGGTAAATTTATCAAGGTTTTTTCGGATGGCAGTGAAATAAGTTCATTTGAGGTTTCTTTCGTAGTGAGGAATCCCTTCCTTGTAACGCGCGCGTCCAGATGTCACGTAGGACGTCGGACACGTGTCGCACCAGGGAGGGGTTCCAACAGAAGTTGTGTAATTTGAGCATTTCTAGTAGTGATGTTGAATGAGAGGTTTAGAAGTGATGGATTGGGTGAATGATATGAGTTTGGCATTGAGGATTGGGAAGGTTGAGGAATTTTGATTGACAATTACATGGTTGTGAAGTTTATTTACACTTGAAAGGTTAAATTGGGATAATTTGGAGTGTATATGGTGTTAGGATGGGGTTTGGAAGCATTGGAGAGGCTTGAAAGAAGGTTTGGGGTACTTTGCCCAGTGTGTGTCCGTTAAATGGACATCTAAGTCTGTTTAACGGACCTTCTCGGGTAGTTTTGGACCCCTTGCCCAGTCCATGTCCGTTTAACGAACCTTCTCGGGTGAAAATGAGGTATTTGGCCAGTCTATGTCCGTTAAACAGACATGCATGTCCGTTTAACAGATATGCTCGGGTCAACTACAGTATTTTGCGATTTTGACTAGTTTAGAGGCCGAATCTCGCTTTGAGACCTCTAATACAAGTTGTAGACCTTGATGTCTTCTTTCCAATGGTTCAAGAATGAAAGCATTTGGACATTTGTAGAAAAAGTTATGGCAATCGCGCCAAAGTATGTTTAAAATAATTTTGGGTGTGAACTTGGTGTACTCTTTTGATCATAACTCCCTCATCCGACCTCCAATTGAGGTGATTCTTGAAGCAATGGTTCCCTAAGACATGTAGCTATCTCTCCATAACAATTTGTATCATTTGGAGTTGATTTGAGAGAGTTTGTATTAGAGCAAGTGAGAGGTCGGGAGAGAGGGAATGTTGGGGAATGAGCACATTTTGGTATTTTGATGATATCTTGAGTTGTAAAACTCCGATTGAAGTGATCCTTGCGCCAAAACAAACGAGAGACTTAGAGATATGATTTATATGTAGAAGTCAAATTGCAATTTCGATTTGAAGGTTTCTAACTTCTGTTCGCAAACAGGAAAATTGAGTTCAAGTTTAGTGACTGATTTGTATAAGCGTACCATGAAACCAATTATGAGTGAATTTTTGGAATGTTATGAAAAAAAAGTGACAGTAATGAATATGAATTGATAAGGCCTAATAAGGGTTCATGAAAGACCCTTTCGGGGCATTATCCACGCTCACGATTGCATGTTTTTGTAAGAGAGTTGGGTTCCGGAAACGGTGTCCAACAAGTTAGCTACCTTATATATTCACTTTAGCCTTAACTAGCATGACGTCACGTATATAAACTAGTTTGTAAGTATAATGTACATTATATAAACTAGTTTGTAAGTATAATGTACATTTTGTTTACTAATTAATGAAATATTTACCTTAAAAAAGGAAATTCTTATAAGGATAATTTCTTCTACTTATTAGATTTTTGTAAATTGTACATGCATCCATATTAATATGTATAGAAATAAATATTTATTATTAAATATTATGTTATTACAATAATCATAATAATTTATAATTTATTCATCAAATAAAAATATTTAATAGTGGATAATTTTTAATAAAAAAAATTTAAATGAGGAATCATGTCTCCTCAATTAAGTACAATATTAAATAATAAATTGTTTCACTAATTTATATAAATTAGTTATTAATAAAATTCAAAATTTGTAACTTGTCAAATTTTTAAGAAAGATACTCTTTTTCATATATTTTTATATAGATAGTTTCTCTTCTTCTACAACTTAACAATACTAATTCAAATCGGCTTATTTTTAGCGAAAAATTAACTCATCTTGACATTTTCTTTTATTTATACCAATCCATGTCAAAATTTTCGTCAAAATTATCATTAACAATAGTCATTTAGTTGATTTACAAAGCCATCATCTCAAATTTCTCTTGTAGTTTTAAGCTTAACATCTTAATTGGAGACATAAAAATTATAATAACTTCCTTAATGTAAAAGGGGTAATATATGAAGAAGAGAGTGCATTAAAAATCTTAAAGTTTAGTGTAAAAGATGGTGAATTAAAGAGAGAAATAGGAGAATACTCACATGCAATAATGAAATGGGTGGCTTTGGATAAAAACCCAAAAAAAATCAACATAAAATTAAATTTAAGGGTTATATATTATTTTACTTATAATTTTTTTTATTAATTTTCAATATATATGTTTAGTTTAATCTAACATGATAATATAATGTTAAACACTAATAACTATTGGTGTAATAAATATTATCATATAGAGAACTAACACATATTAATGTCTTAGTCTTTACACTATAAGTGTAACTTTTAAAATTAACAAATGTTCTTTGGTCGAATATAAAAAATAATGTGTTAAAATAACATAACAGTAATGTTAACTATTGAATTGAATTGATAAAAAAATAATAAGAAGAATAATATATTTTAATATTTAATTATTTGTTAACAAATTGATTTATTAAATTCAGTAAAACATAGATATCAGCCTATTAATTATTAATTTGGTTTTTGAGTGCTTTTGAATTTAATACACTTTTTATTTTTTGGTTATTCCATTCTTAAAAATATGAATGGTAGTGAATAGCGACAAAGGTAAAAATAATTTAGTGATATAAGATCCAGTTATATTGAAAAATTACAATAATAACAATAGCAACTCTGTGAAAGTGGGTCTGTATTGAGTCTTATCTCTGACTAATAGAGTGACCGTATTTAAACAAAAAATTACAACAAAAAAATAAAAATTTCAACTAAAGTATATCTTTATGCTTGTTTGTTTTTATTTTTATTTTTATTTTTAAATTTAATAAAAAAACCGTTTATTTAAATTTTTGGTTTCAGCCTTTAGTTTAGTTTCTTCTAGTTTTCAAAAGCATAACAGTTGTTTTTGTTTATTTTTTATAATCTGATTTATTATCGAAGTAAATAAAAATATATATATTTTAAAAAAAATTATTTGATAATTAAAATATATTTAAAATAAATATTAATTTTTAAATAGAATGTTACTTTTTAAATTATTCATTTTAATAAAATAAAATAATTATATAAGATATTAAAATAAATTTATCTTTAAGTTTTTTTGTGATATATTGACATTATAAATTAAGTAAAAATTTGTTTTTATTTAAAAGAAAGTAAAAAATGAAAACTAAAATCACAATAGAAAAAAAGAGACAGAACACCCCTTAAATTAAATGTTAAAAATAACAATTAGATAGCGATCGAGAACTTTATCTCTAATTTATTAATTGATGAGGCAAGTTGGAAAGAGTAATGGGCCACTAAGGAGCCATCTGCATACGCAGGACACTGAAACTTCGACAATATCTACGTTACGTTGGTTGCAAAGGAGAGACGAGTGAGTTGTGGCAGCCGTGTACTTGTCCCGTCTATTGTCGCCACTGACTAGATAGGATAGGACTAGGAGTCTTAATTATGTGTAAACTCTAAACAGAACAGAGCATATACTAAGTTACATACAGTGAACAACTGATTTCATTCCCTCCGTCTTTTGTTTGCAAAACAAAGCTAATTCTGAATAAATTCTCTACACTCCGCGTCCTACAGCATCCATTTGCGTTTCCTATTCACAACCAAATGTGAGTGTTGTGCTTTAGTTTCCAAAACGTTGGCTTTGGATTTTTCTTTTTGATCAAAGTTTACTTCTTTATGTTTCGTGTTGCAGGGAGAGCGGGTTGAAACCGATGGACGCTGAGCAACTGAGAGAGTGTGGACATAAGATGGTTGATTTCATTGCTGATTACTACAAAACCATTGAGACTATCCCTGTTCTCAGTCAAGTTGAGGTTGCCCATTTTCTTAATTTCATCTTTTTCCTTTTTACTTGAGAATATGATGAAGGATATTTTGTTCTTATCTCATTAATCCTTTCCGTATTGGAGACTGGTTAGCTTTCTTTTTTTGACTATCAAGTTCTTGGTTAATCTCTCATGTTCGCATGTCTCTTGGTTCTCTAATGTTAATGGTTTCAGCCTGGCTATCTTCATAAACTTCTGCCGGATTCTGCTCCAACCCAACCGGACTCGTTTCAAAGCGTTCTTGATGGTTAAGTTATTCATTTTAGATTCGCTTACATTTGCTTGCATGTTATTAAGCTGTGATCCTAGGAGTAGAAAGTACATTGCTTGTCGCTGAATGTGTTATCTTGTGTTTCACCGATGTTTCTTTATCGCACTTCTTCATCTTCTGTTTGATTGCAGACGTTCAGGCGAAGATATTGCCGGGGGTGACGCACTGGCAAAGCCCGAATTACTTTGCTTACTATCCTTCCAACAGCAGTATCGCAGGATTTTTGGGAGAAATGCTTAGTGCCGGTGTTAATATAGTGGGTTTCAGCTGGATAACTTCTCCTGCTGCAACAGAGCTTGAAATGATTGTTCTTGATTGGCTTGGTAAAATGCTGAAATTACCTGAATATTTTCTCTCATCAGGTAACCATTTAGACGTCAGATTAGGATCTAATTATTGCGATAAAGTTCTTCAACGCATTTGGTATTATGTTGTAGGACAAGGTGGGGGAGTTATTCAAGGCACTGCAAGTGAAGCTGTTCTAGTTGTACTACTGGCAGCTCGTGATAAAGTTTTGGGGAGGTTTGGAAAAAATTTCCTTGAGAAACTTGTGGTCTATGCTTCTGATCAAACACATTCGGCTTTGCAGAAAGCCTGCCAGGTATGTTTGTAGCATGCCTGGTAGCCTCTAATTATCCCACTTCAAGCAAGCTTTACAAAACAGAACTTAATAACTTATTGCATATCCGTCTGTATGTCCTTAGTTTTTTGCAAATGCAACCTTTTGATAATTTTCCCGATGAACAAGGTGAACCAGATGTATGTTCCTGCAAGCATTGTTTCTTTTGATTGATCTATTTTAATTTTTGATGTTTGTTTACTTGAGCCAGATAGCAGGAATTCATCCACAAAATTTCAGGGTGCTAAAAGCTGATTCTTCTACAAATTATGCTCTTTCACCAGATTTACTCAGTGAAACAATTTCAAATGACGTTGATATGGGATGGGTCCCCTTCTTTTTATGTGCCACTGTAAGATATGGCAATTATAAAAAACTAGTACTTGTTACTTTACGCTCGCTCTTTCCTTATGTTTTATCAATTGTAGCCTTTTCCTTATAAAGTAATTTTAGTGTTTTGGCAAAATTTTTTTTTTTAACTTTTTCCAAGTTAAATAACGATTGGTAGTCCTGACATGAGATGTTCATGTTATCTGTTTGTTTCGAAGTGTCATTATCATGTATTTGCAGGTTGGAACTACATCATCAACAGCTATTGATCCTTTGCTTCCTCTAGGAAAGATTGCGAAGGTGATGTTAAACTTGGCTGTTTCTGAAATAAAGATTTAAGTGTGATTAAAGAAAGTATGACATAGTCAATATGGAATAGCTGCATTCCTTGATCTTTGGCACCAAAATTGGATGCCAAGTGTTATATGGAGCATAAACTAACTCTATTTATCAAATGAACATATATTGAAACAAAAATGGGGGGAAAAATAGATAACTAGGCAAAGCTAGTGAAATTAGAAGGCTTCTTCTTTACATGTTACGGTGAAGTTCTGTAGATAACCTCCCTAACGAGGTGTACAAAGTGTACTTATCCCCCCCGCATGTTGAATAACTTTGCAAATGGAAAAACGCACATAAAGAAGGGACATCTTTACTTAAACTGTGCTGGGGCCTTGTGATTCTAAATGGTGTGGACATGGGATAGATCTCTGAAAATTACTTTTCATAGGACTTCCCTGAAAGTTTGCTATATAGGACGGTAATAGTATATTTTCTGTATGGCCTCTTAACAGAAGAATGGAATTTGGTTTCATGTGGATGCTGCATATGCTGGAAGTGCTTGTATATGTCCGGAATATCGCCACTATCTTGATGGCGTTGAGGAAGCTGACTCTTTTAACATGAATGCACATAAATGGTTGCTGACCAATTTTGATTGCTCAGCCCTTTGGGTGAAGGTAAGAGTTTTTCCAGTCTCTATGTTTCCATCATATTCTCCCTATATATGATTCAAGAAATATTATTGATAAATGCATTTCCAATAATAATGAGAATTTCAAAATATTTGGTTAAAAAAAATCTAAGCCATTTTTTATTATTAAAAATCAGATAAAAATTGTATTATTAATAAAAATTGACAGATTTTTTGTTGGTAATTGTTGATTACCTTTAACTAGGCTTTTTATGGAAAATATTTAACAATATGCTTTTACTCTTTCTCTCTATCTATTACATGCTTTTAACAAATGTACAGTATGTACTCATCTGATGAAGCATGGTTGAAGCTCCTCTTCATTTGTTGAAGGTTCATTCCTTTAAGGATAGTAGGGAATGTAGAGGTTAACTTTGAGGGAACATTTATTAAGTAGCATGGGATAGTATGCCACTAACATGAACAAAGAAACATCTGCATGCATTCACCAGATTTAGCCCCAATCTTTTACTAGTGTTGTCAAAAATATTTAGGAGATGATCCCTGTTAGCCAGCTACCACAGTATTGTTGAGATAGTGATTAGGACATTAAAAATGCTCAGTTGTGTAGTTACTAAGATCAAAGTAAGTTTTGCATTTAGGCAGCAATTAAGGTTTGCTGGTTGCATAATGATGATGTCAATGTGGAATTTAACTTGTGTACCTGAAAGGCTCTTGATACAATTTGTAGTTGATAATATGTGCCTTTGATTTGCTTTCGTTGAATGGTTTACTTGTTTGAATATGTTAAGATTTTAAGTAATGATGCTATCTTGCATGAAAACAGGACAGAAATGCTTTAATTCAGTCCCTATCTACAAATCCTGAGTTTCTGAAGAACAAAGTAAGCTTCCTTCTACATTTTCATATGCAATTAATCTACAGATCTGAGACATGTATTTAACATGAAATTGAATTTATGTTACTGGAGACATTTTATAAAATTTACTTTCATAATCAGCGACACTGCAATGACTTGTGAAGGTTTCCAACATGGTAAATAGTCAAGATAGGCAAATTTCAAGCTCTCCTAGACCTTCTGAGAATCTATATATTCCTTAATCTTTGGTTCATGAAGTATCAAAGTATTAGCATTAAAGCTTAAGTAGTATATGCAGTAGTCTGTCAACTTTTTGGCTGTTTGTGCATTCTCCAATCCTGCACTCTTAACGGAAGGAGGCTTACTGATCCAGGCATGTTTATACAAAGTTGTAGATATCTTTAAAAATAAAAGAAGAAGAAGAATCAAACTTTAACTCATGCTATCTTTCTTAAGCTAGGTGCAGAAGTTGTGTTATCAATCTTTAGAAGTTTTCATTGTCAAAATTATGATCTCCTATTTAAAGCCTTCAATACTGTGAGATGAGATAGTAGTTAAATGGTCTTGGAAGGATGAAAGATTGTCAAATATTCAGATAAAGTTGCCGGCATTAAATGAGTGGATGGTCAGTATAGTCTTCTAACTAATGGTTCTATTTGTTTACTGAACCTTTCTCATGGCATTTTGTGTTTTATTTTCCAGGCCTCTCAAGCAAACATGGTCGTGGACTACAAAGATTGGCAGATTCCTCTTGGACGTCGGTTTAGGTTTGCCTTAACTTTTGCTTTCAGGACTAAGATCTTATTTGGCTTAAATTGGAATAGAAAAATGCATGTCTTGTGCATCCTACCATCGATGCAAGAGGTGCTTCAAGCACCAAGGGTAGCATAGTCTTCTACTAACTAAAACTCCATGTTAGATCATTGAAACTATGGATGGTATTACGATTGTATGGCTTGGAAAATCTGCAATGCTATATCAGAAATCACATCAACTTGGCCAAATATTTTGAAGGGCTTGTTGCTGGAGATTCAAGGTTTGAGGTAACAACAGCTTTTTTAAAAATGTCGCATGTTTTTGCTCAAATCACTAGCGTCCAAATTTGTTTGGCATCCTTAAGCCTTGATTGATTACAAATATGAAGTGAGCCAGATGCAATCCTTACTGTTAACATATATATAAGTCAACTATTAACTGTCATTAGCTGTTCGTTAGCATAGATTTTGGGTTACAATCAACATAAATTTAAGGATATTATTAACATAGATTAAGGGATATTTTCCTTAATTGTATATAAATAAAATATGTGTTCTCCCTTTCTGTAAGAATTTATACACACAGAAATACAAACATTATTTTCTCTCACTCATCTTTATTTTTTATATGGTGTCAAAGCCTCCTTTGTAAAAAGGGTAAAAAAAAATTTGACCTTCTGTGTTTGCCCTTTCGGAGATACTTCAATCATCTAGTAATTATTTGGTGTCTTAACAAATTCTTCAATTGTCTAGTAATTATTTGGTATATACCAAATCCTTCTAATCTTCAAGACGATCACAACATTGCAAACTGCGTACATAATCTCCAATGCACATTTCATTGATAGCCACTATCGAATTTTTGTATTCTGTTTTCCAAAGGAAGAATATGACTTAAGCAACGGTGTTTTCTACCTAGGTCCCACCTTTTATCATGTTATTTGCCACATTAACATCCATATACATGCTACATTAGCAACCATATCCCTTCTTTGCCATGTCAGCATCTGCATCAACTGTCACATCAGTAGTCATGTCATCACATGGGTCTCGCATTTTCCACATAAACATCAGCCACATCATCCTTGGTCTCGTGTCTGCCACATTAGTTGCCACCTCATCTTTGATTCAGCTCAGCTGATTCGATTCAAAACTGTTGACGAATACATTTACTGACCAGGTCAACAATTTTCTTACCAGTTTTCTCGTCACTCAAACCAATTCTTAAGGTTTTTGGGTGCTGTGAACTCATTTTCACGTTCTAATTGGCCATATTCCAACTCTACAAATTGTTTTGTACTTTTTATTGTGTTTTTCAAGCCTTATTGTTAACAAATCTTGTTCTTTGATTTTCCAAACAAAATCTTGTTCTTTTGTGCACTATGGATACTTACAAACTTTCTGAATTTATTCCTCAACCAATTGATGTCATATTTAATGAATCTAACTATGATTTGTGGGTTGAGAAAATATGCAGCTTTCTCAAAAGTAAACTTCTTTGCATTGTTACTAGAGGGATACCCAAACCTAAGCAAAAAATAGATGAAGCGAAGGATATATTTACAGAGCACCTAATATCCCAGAATGGTATGATTATCAGGTCTTAACTTGGTTTCACAATGCCTATGCCAACATAATCAAGCTTGATTTTTGATTATTTGATGCTGTTAAAAATATATGAGATTTTCTAAAAAGCTTTTTGTATATAATGATTTATAAATGACTTCATCGCATGCAACAACCTGATCAAACTATCCACAATTATGTTTGAATTTTAAGAGCTTTGGGATCCATTGACATATGGAGATCCTACAGAACCTAATACTCAAAGTGCTATTATCTATGATGATCTTCGTAATTGATAACATTTTTTGCGTCTGTTCATGACTCTCAAAGATGGTTCGAGTCTATCTGTAGCTCTCTTCTTCATCAAAGTCTTTTGTCAAACCTTGATACTATGATTAAAGAACTAACCATTCAAGACACCCAACTCCATGCCCTTAGAACGGAAAAATGTGCTCCAACTATTGATGTTGTTTTTGCCACTCAAACTTCTTCTTATCAAGCCTCTACCAAGAAATTTCAGAAGGTATTTTGTAATTACTACAAAAAAAAGAAGTCATTACATCTTTGAGTGTAGAAAATGGCCTGACAAACTTTTAGAAAATGTAACTCTTTCATATCCTTTCAGCCTACTACTACTGCTAATGGTTTTACTAAGGGTTTAATAAAGAGTACATCTCTCAAATTCTATTTAAAAGTTCTTTATGCCGTTCTACAGCAACTCTAATCAGATTTTTTGATGTTATTTCCTCTCCTGTCATGTTTGTCACATGAGATACTTACTATTCATGGTATTTTGATTCTTCTTATTGCAACCACATGATCTCTAACTCCTCCTTATATAATTTTTTGAGCACTCTTTATGTTTCACTTGTCGTCTAAATTGTTTATAACTCTACCATACATGTTCAAAGTATAGACATTATTCAAGTACCTAAGTTGTATTGCGTAAAATCCACAGACAAGAGAGATCTTTAGGATAGGCCATAAGGTCAGACAACTGTTTGAACTTACCTATCTTCGCCTTCTATCCAAACGTCTTCTTCTTCTTGTTGTTGTTACATCCAATATCTAGCACACTTGTCTTAGTCATCTTTTCAATCTTATACTTGGATCTTTAATTTATAATGGTTCAATGGTTCCCAAAATTCATACTTTACCTTTTATTAATAGTAACTATGTTTCTTTGACACCCTTTGATTCGATTCAATTTTAATATTTGGGAGCCCATTCCTCGTGATACCATGGGTGGTTTGTGATATTATGTGATGTTTCTTGACTTTTCTTGATATACATGGATTTATCTCCTATATCATGGGTTTGAATTGTTTTCTTTATATTCTCACTTTGTAAATATGATTTAAACTCAATTTTCATGTAAAATCAAAATCTTGTACACTAATATTTTCACGAATTATAAGGATAAATATTTTACTCATTTTCTTGATCAGCAATGAATTGTTATCCAAAGATCTTATCCATGCACCTTTCAATAGAATGGAAAATTTGAACGGAAGGATACACACATTTTTAATAATATCTAAACTTTGCTCATCTCTACCCTTTGTTTAGAAACCTTTTAGGGAGATGCTGCTCTTATTTTTGTTTATACTATAATTCATATTTCTTTTTCTACCGTAGTTAATATCTATCTTTATGAACGCTTGTATAATCGTGCGCCTAACTACCAAACTTTTAAAATTCTTAACTAGTGCTTGTTTTGTTCTTTTCCAATTACATAAATACACCAAACTAGAACCACGAGAACAATTATGTTGCTTCTTAAGGTATGAGATAGGTGTTAGGATCACTTTTTTCAAAGACTTCGTATCTTTTTGCGTATGACCTTTTAGGAGCATAAGATGTTTTCAATTATTTCAAAATTTTAGAATCGTTAATTTTTTTATGACATCATATACTTATTTCTTAACATTTCCTTTGCATGATCATTTTCTAACAATTCTAGCAATTTGAAACAGTTGTACACTTGTTCCCATTATATCTACATCAGTCGTGGATCAATCACTTCAGCCAAATGATCCTTCTATATCTACTCACTCATTAGAACCTCTTAGTCCTTAAGCCATTTCTCATATTGTGTGTCACCCTTCTATTTGTCTTTAAGATTTTCATATTGATTTTGTTGATGTCTCTTTATATTGACCTTGCACCTATTGCAAGACAAGCTCTAACCCTTTATGACAGAAAGCAATGACAAAAGAATTATAGACACTTACTAGCATCAAATACTTAGAACATGTTTGATTTACCTTCAGACAATTCTATTGTTAGTTGCAAATGATTCTATAGAATTAGTACTTGAGTTGATGGACTAATTAAGCGGTACAAAGCCTGACTTCTTGCTAAAGGATTTACCTAGGAGCATGAAATTGATTATAAGGAGACATTTACTCTTGTAACCTGTTTAACCTTAGTCCACAATTTCATTATAGTTGCTGCTAGCAACAGTTGGTTGTTATTCCAAATGGATGTAAGTAATGCATTCCTCAATAGTAATCTTACAAAAGAAGTGTTTATATGCAACCTCTAACTAGTTATGATCTTATATTTATTAAAGTTTATCATTTTCGCAAAGCCTTATATAAATTTAAACACATTCCTTAAGCCTAATTTGCTAAACTTAGCTCCACTATTGATTTTTTTTATTTTCAATCCAGCCCTTAGGATCATGTCTTATTCCTTCACAAGACAGATCAAGTGTACACTTTTATTCTCTTTTATGTTGATGATATGATAATTACTAGCGATGATACTCAAGAGATCTCCACTATCAAATGTTTTATACATGAATAGTTTGAGATGAAGTATTTAAGTAATTAGAGTTTTGGATCTTAAGGTTTTATCGGATAAATCTGGCTATTATTTGTCACAAAAAAAATGTCACCAATCTCATCTCCTGTGCTAGTATCATTGATGTTAAAACTACTAGCACTCCACTGAAACCCAGTGTTCATCTTTTTGCTACTGATAGCACTCTTCTCAATGATAGTACTTTTTTTTTCTCAATTAGTTAGCAGTTTTATATATCTCGTCATCTCCTATCTAAATATTTTACATATTGTTCACATTGTTAGTCAATTTATGTCAACACCTTGTACCACTCACTTTTTTTATATTCTTTGTATTCTTCAGTAAATCAGAAGTACTTTCTTTCTTGATCTTCACTCCTGCCATTTATCTATACTAGAGTTATGAGTGTACTCTAATATTGATTGGGCTAGACTTCAACTTTTCATCGCTTCGCTAGTGGCTATTATTTCTTTCTTGGCATATCTCTTATTTCATAATGCATTAAGAAACAAACAATCACTCTCTCACTCTAGGACAAAACGGAATATTGAACTCTTACTCACATTACCTCTGAACTCATCTAACTATGTTGATTGCTTCAAATTATGAGCATCTCCTCTTCTTTTACAACTCTTCTCTTTTGTGATAACCACAATTCTATAAAATTGTTCATAATGATGTCTTTTATGAGCATATCAAATACATTGAGATTGACTATCACCTTGTATTGTGTCATGTTCTTCAAGGACCAATCCATTTTGTCCCTATTTCATCAGAGTCTCATATTGTAGATATTTTTACAAATTACACTCACCTCGTCGATTTTAGAAATTTGTTTCCAAACTTAACATGTGCAACTCTTTATGAACTTGAGTTTAATATATCTGTAAGTAACCATTAGGTATCATTAATTACTTATTAGCATAGGTTTAAGGAGACAATCAGCGTATATTGAGGAATGCAATCAGTATGGCTTCAGGGATACAATTAAAGAGATATCTTCTTTAATTCGTACCTTCTTTATTGTATAGTCGAAACATGTACAAGTACCCCCTTTATGTAAGAATTTATACTCTGGGAACACCTTAATCTGTAAAAATCTTATTCATCTGAATTGAAGGATGTATGACTAGTGGCGCCTGATGTGCACTTCTGGTTTTATAATTCCATATACCTTTTGTAGGAGTTTGTAGCTGCTATGGTTACTTCTAAGTTGTATAGTTTGTTGACACAAACTTGTTATATTGCAGAGAGGAAATCAGTGTATTATATATTATCTAATGCAGTCATCAGTGGGATTTAGTATGTCACTCATTCATGTTTTCAGGTTGTTAGCCCTCGGATATTTTCTCTCGTTTGTTTTCGCCTCCTGCCTCCTGACAATAATGAAGACGTAGGCAACAAACTAAATCATGACCTGTTAGATGCTGTAAACTCAACTGGGAGAGCTTTTATATCTCATACGGTAAGTGTATTTTATACGTTACTCCCAGAAGAAGAGTTAAA
This sequence comes from Erythroxylum orinocense, assembly GCA_025531955.1. Taxonomy (NCBI): domain Eukaryota; kingdom Viridiplantae; phylum Streptophyta; class Magnoliopsida; order Malpighiales; family Erythroxylaceae; genus Erythroxylum; species Erythroxylum orinocense. The sequence goes on along the minus strand of JANZLX010043674.1, from coordinate 8,466 downwards.
TCACGACAACATGCAGTACCTGCTTGACTCGTTTTGTCATTTTCTGAAACGCTGTGAAAATCGACCAATCCAGGTTTTATCAGGCAAGTATATATTACGATTTGCAATAGGAGCACCACTGACGGAAGAACGACATGTAGCCGCAGCGTGGAAGATTCTGCAAGATGAGGCCTCGGCATTGATAGGGATAGCTTAATCCTTGTAGTGACACATTTCACGTGTTTATGGGAGAATTCATTTATCTCTTCAACTCATTCTATGTCATTGCAAAGTTGGTATTTGCTAACAAACCCATCCTGTTGCCTTGGTTCAACACCCCACTTGTATGTCAGACTTCATTAACTAATGAATATCAGAGACCGAATTTCTCTGTTAATAGGAGTTACCCTGAATCATGTAGCATATAAAAGGGATTGCAATTTTGTACTGGATTCAAAATGCATTGAAACGAGGAGAGCCTCAAATCCACCAGACTAGGTGCTTTGTTCCGGCTGTGGTTGCTCCAATTTGTTGCAAAGATAAATAAAAGGTTAGATGTAACCCAGTAGGTTCTTTATACAGTTAAATGGAGGACCTGAGTTGATATTTTATTCAGTCTGGATGAGAAAGAAAAGCGAGAAGAGTATGACCAAGATGGTCCTGTTAAAGCAGCTGGGAAAGGTAATCTGCTCGTGTCGAAGGAATTTCCATTTTGTTTGAGCTGAGCACATTCTTTGAGGTGCTGTAATTTCACTTGCATAGTTCCGGTAGTAGTAGTACAAAAATAAATAAGTATTTTTGATAATATTAATGATTACTTTTTTTTTTACTCAATAGGAGAAAGACACGAAAACTAAACTACAATACGGGGAAACACGACCCCTGAGCTATCCTCGAGGAGGATAGAAGAGTAACCCTCAGGCGGGTTTGGATATCAATAGATATCAAGAGTAAGATTCTTGGCGTAGTGTGCTAGCCAATCCGCAGCTCGATTAACTTGGATGTCTGTCAGTTTTGGATAACTTCCAAGACAAATAATTTAAGAATGCGGGGATAGTTTTGGTTTTGGTTATGGTTATGGTGAGAATATTATGAGCACCAACCAAAACCGCTTTGTCTCATATCCTGGCTGGTATAAAAAAATAAACCAAACCTATCTTAGGACAGTTCTCGTATCCCCAGTGGAAAACATATTCTTATAATGATAACAAATATGCCTGAATTCGCATTGCCAACCTCACTTACATCCTTTTTGTCTATTATATTCTGATTTTGCAAGCAATATGGCACGGATTGGAATTGACAAATCGAAAGGAAAAGGCAGATCTGAACATTGGGATATGCCGAAAACACCACGTACAATACATATGTGTCTAATTCACCATCAACAGAGAAGGTGGTAAGAGTTTCTACTAATTTTAATTGGAATATGCCAAAAACACCCACGTACGATACATATGTGTCTAGTTCACCATCAATAGAGAAGGTGGTAAGAGTTTCTTCTAATTTTAATTTAGCGCATACCACCAGATTGGAGAATTACATTCCAATCCCTTTCACCCCAGCAACGATGAGCCTTCTGATGTTCAATATTTTCCATGGAATAGCATGTTGCCTTAGGATCGAGAGCATATTTGATTGCAAATAACGTCTTTGCTTGGTACTCTTTTTGTATGCTCCAGATTTTTTTATAAGGTTAAAGGATACTTATTCCAACTTAAGAATATTGTATACAAAAGCTATGGATTAAATTTGGATAAGAATGGTGCATTATCCGAAGCATGTTCGCTTTCCTTTTTGCTAATTTAATTTGATCATGTTGGTACAGAATTCTGGATAATTTGGTAATAAAGAATATCTAATCTTTTGAAAGCGAAATGATTCCTACAAACTCGGCTGCTTGTAAATGGACATCTTGGTTCTAAGGTACTTTACGATAGGATGATTGATTATGAATTGCGCCAAATACTCTAGTAGTAGTCCTAAGAACGCATGTAATTCAATTGCAAATGATGTCCTCCTTTTCTTTCCTATCGTCTCCATGCCCTAGTCTTTTTATCCTCCCAGGGTAAATATTTACCAACAATAAGTCTTTATTTCAGTTTTAATTTAGCATTTATTCATTTCTTCAACGACTTGCATATCAAGATAAAATTTCAATTCCACATCTTTTATTTTATAAATCTATTGTATTTATTCTTTTCAAATATATTTTCAATTTTAAAATGTTGATATTTTCTTTATATGAGTCTTAATTTCTTATTACTGTCTCAACTAGAATCGGTGAAAAGTGATCGGACTACTAAACTAACTTGGTTAATTAAAAATTATTGGATTAATAAGGGAAAAGAGGAAAATGATCATATATTTACACACAAATTTGCAATGAGCAAACTACAATAATGCATATATTGTTATAGGCTCTCCTCAAATAGAGTCCATCGTAATTAAAAGAAGATTGGGACATGTGCATTTTAGAAGTAACATATTCAAAAGTGTTTAACCTTTTAGAATTTTTTTCAATTTAATGTCAAATTTCTAAATTTTAAATTTGGTAACCAACCTTTCAAAATTCGTGCAGTCAATACATTTACTTTTACTGATATAACTAATAGATGGACATCCACATGATATTTGGTCGACACGTCACATTAACAAAGTTAACTTTTTCCTAACTTATACAAGTTTTAAAAGGTCAGTCACTAAATTAAAATTTTCAAAAGTTGGTATTAAATTAAAAAAATCTTAAAATGTTATGCACTGTTTAATTTGTTATCCTATGCATTTTATGTGGAAAGTTATAATTTTCATGAAATAAATTTGATTCTTTATATTTTGGGCATATTGCAAGTAGTGTAACTATCCATATTCCTCACTTTCCCTCCTCTACATTTTTTAGTCGTGTGTGGGTTTGGATCATCTTTCGTCTACAAACTTGGTCTATTTTTGTAGCTAGTTTTTTAAAATTAAAAATTGATTGATAATAATAAAAAAGAAGAATAATGTTTGAAGAGTAGTTAAAACTCTTCTACATCAAGAGAAGACCAAAAAAAGACGACATATTGCAAGAACAACTACAACCTTAAGATAGAAAGATATGAAAACATTCCAAGTTAAAACCACTTAATCGATAATGTTTTGTAAAAAAGGTAAAATATCTCCCAGCTAACGATCACTTCTTTGTATTTTACCTAATTAGGGTTAGGCATTTTGAAGATCTCTAAGGAGATCGTCCTCTTTGTGTGTCTTCAACAGCCAAAGGTAAGGAGACTGTATTTTGAATGCATAGGTCTACGTCTTTTTGCGTCCTTTAACCCAAGTTCCATATTTATTAGAACTAAAATTCAACTTGAGGAACTTGCGGGAACAAAGCATGAAGAATAATATCAATCTAGGTAAGAATTTGTAATCAATCTTCTTCACAGTTAAGCATGACTGTGGATATATTCACCGTTTCATATTTATTTTTGTGCTTGATGTGTGGCTAGTGTGGTCACTTCATCTCCTTCAATTTTTTTGGTTTTAGGATAATTGTTCTCTTCATTTTTCTGAATTCTTGCTCTCATTTTCTCCTTTTGTGTGAGTGAGGAGTTTTGTATAAATTGTTAAAGTTGACAATACAGGAAAGGAACTATCATGGTATTGGAGAAGAATTGTCATGATATTGGGAAGGAACTGTTGTAGTATAGAAAGGAGTCTTTATGGTATATTTGGATTTTAATATACACATTGTTGACTACCACTCTTATTAATTAGTGATTACCTCTCTTGTTGATGATTATTCTTTATTGTGAGTTCTTAAACTATTGGAGAACTCATTCTAATGTACTCGTTGATTTAGGGGATTATCTTCTAGACTAGGTTTTGTAGTTTTTACTTCTCATATTTAGAAGGTTTTCCATGTTAATAATTTGGTGTTTTCTTGTTTGATTTTGTGCATTCATGTTTGCTTCTCATAGTTTAATTCAAATGGAAAAGGTTTTATTTTTCACATCGCAATGTGTTATTTTTGCTTTTGTTAAGTTATATGTTCTCCTTTTCCAATAAGTAGTATAAGAGCTTTCATTCATTATTTGTGGGTTTAGCCTAATTATAAAATGGAGCCTGATTATAGTATAATGATCAATTTGAGTGGCAAAAATTATCATAAGTGAAAATGAAAGATAAAAGTTATATTGTTTGTGAAAAAGATGGATTTACCAATATTTGCCACTGAAAAGCTCTAAGTCTAAAAGTGATAAAGAATACGCATTAGAGCATGAGATGGTTTATCGTGTTATTAGACAATGGGTAAATGAAAATATTTTGAATCACATCTCATATGATTCATATGTTAGGAATTTGTAGGACAAGTTTGAATCTTTATATGAATTAAAGATAGGTAAGAATAAATTGTTTTTAATTAAGCAAGCTATAAATTTGAGGTACAAGGAAGGTAAATCCATTTCTAATAACTTGAATGAATCTTAATGGTGCTATAATCAATTATTTGGCATGGGTGTAAGATTTGAAGATGATACTTTTTGACTTTGGATGTTGAATAATTTGCCTAATTTTTTGGAGAATCTTCAAGAAACCTTAATGAGTTTTACTTCTAGTAATATAATGACCATGAATTATGTATAATCTTCTATTTTGAATGAAGTAAGACAAAAAACTCAAGAGGGATCTAATTATCATTCTAAGGTTTTGGTTACTGAAAATAGGGAGAGAAGTAAAGAAAGAGGTTAGGGGTAAAATGATAAAGGCAAAGTAAGAATATAAGCAAATCAAAGTCAAAGTAAAATAATCTTGAATGTTATAAATGTGACAAAAACGAAATCTTAAAAGGGATAACAAGGCCAATAAAGATAAGAAAGAGAAGAAAGACAAAAAGCAAAGATCATGTTGCCAGTAGTACTACAAAGGATCTTGTGTCTATCCACAGTGAAGATATAATTAATGCTACTTATGATGAGTCAATTTGGGTTATTGATAGTGGTGCCTACTTTATGTGACATCAAAGAAGGATTTCTTCACTTGTTACTCCTCAAGTGAATATGGAGTTTTGAAGATGGGTTATAGTAGTCTATCAAAGGTTATTGGCATGAGGACTGTTATATTAAAGACCAAAAATGTTGGACCCTGAAAATTTTTCTTTAGGTTAAACATGAGTTAAAATAATTTTGAGGTTTTGATAAATTTAATTGTTGGAGTTATAATATTTCAAAGTTAGTAGGATTTATCAAATGGGTAAGTAGAATTAAAGTGTTAATGTAATAAGGACGTTCAAGGATATTTTTAAGAGATCACTTAAGCATAAAAGAATATAAGCTTATAAGGAAGGGCAAAATGGATGGACTTTTTGGACTCATTAAGGGTAAAAATGGAAGAAGAACATGTTGTCTTGCTTGTTAAGAAGAGAAAAACATGAATTGAAGGGGGAGGAGAGTGAAAACGAAAATAGGAGAGAAGAAGAGAGGTTTTAGTGAAAGAAGAGAAATCAAGTTGTTAAGGTAGGTTAACCATCTTTTTTCTTGCCTTATTAAAGGAATAGGTTGTGTTGAGGATGAAGGAGCTAGAGAGAAAAGAGGTCTATGTAGGAAAAACATGGATTAGGAGAACCCATTTGATTTTAGGGTTTCTAAACTAGGTCCTAAGTTTTCTAACCTAGATGGGGTATGGGTAGGTTAAATTTAAGTTAAAATTATGTTTGTTGAAATTTTGTGATTTTTGAAGTTTATGTATTTCATTGGAATGTTGTTTTAAATGAAACCATGGTTGTTTTAGGAAACCAAAGGAATCCTACCCAAGAGCAAGGGGAAAGGAAACTTGACTTGGATTTTCGCAATTTAATTAGGTGGTTAATTTATTTATGGTTATTGTGTGATTAGGCAAATTCTTGTCTATGTTTGTGTACGTGATTTCTCAAAATGGACTTTGTTTGAAATTGAATTGTTATAACTTGATTGAAAAAAATACATGTTGCATTATGATTATATTATACCTCAAAAGAGGTCATGATTTTTGTATTAAATGAAAAGAAGACAAAGCATAAAGTATAAGTATATGAGAAAATGAATATGTGCTTTTGTTTGGGCGAGAGTGGAACCATTCTATTCGTCATGTGCACGTTGACAAGAGCCTTCTTCTGGCTGCCCGCTTGTGACATATGAGCTTCGAAATTGGACTCATTCTATTCATAGGGTAAACTTCGGTTTCTCTATTCTGTTTCTATGGAATCCTCGAGCTAATTGGTTGTGCATTGCATAATTGAATTGACAAGTTTGGTGCATAATCGAGTGTTATATTTAATGGTTGAAGTTTATGCTATGTGTTAAAAGTTTGAAATAAATGGATCAAATGCTTAAATAACTTGACTGAATGGAAGGCTGCTGGAATTATTGAATATACGCCTATATATACACATGCTTGAATTTGTGGTCAATTGCCAATGACTATATATATATATTAGCCACTGAGGTGTGTAACTTACCCCAATATTCCCTTCTCAGGTGCAGAACGAGAAGGATAGCAATCCTTGCAAGGCATCGGAAACTCGAAGATATTAGGAACTTTTGTAACTAAGTTAGTTTGATTACTTTTGGATAGCTGCACAAGCATCTAAACATTGAGCATTCTGTATATTTTGTATTTTGTGTTAATCCTTTATTTATGATGTAAATTTGTAATTAAAGCTGGGTTTGAGCTTTTGTGATTTTTGGCAAACGAGTTTAGAACCAAAAAGTTTCCCGTGCGTTGTACATGTCCCCTGGTAGTTGTACATTTCGAAAATCCAAGTCTCTCCTAGGTGCAGAAATTATGTGCCGAATTCAGGGAAAAATTGGACTAATTTAGACTAAATTAGTCAAAGTTGCCCTTTGGAAAGTTACAACTTATCTTTCTAGCTTTCCATCGGTATGTAGTAGGAAATAATTGGGCATAGGAGTCAAAAGTTATAGTCTTCATAGGGGGAGACATATCGTCTGTAAAGACACTTTGTTTGTGATGATGTCATATCATTTGTGATAACGTCATTTCGTCTTAAGACTTTGCTTCATCTTAAGTTGACTCCATTTGTCTGCCTTCTTCCATTCGTCTGCTTCGTGCATTCGTCTGCCTTCTTCCATTCATCTGCTTCGCGGCATTCGTCTGCCTTCATTCATCTGCTCCACATTCGTCTGTTCCGTATTCGACTGCCTTGTGGCATTTGTTTGTTGTTCTGCATTCGTCTGCCCTGGGGTATTCGTCTACCTTTTGGCATTCGTCTGCTATTCCGCATTCGTTTGCCTTGTGGCATTCGTTTACCTTATGGCCTTATCTGCTGTTCCACATTCATCTACTTCGTGGCCTTCGTTTGCTGTTCCACATTCATCTGCTCCGTGGCCTTTGTCTGTTGTTCCGCATTTGTCGGCTTTGTAGCATTCTTCTACTTTATATTGGTTTACTCCATATGCATCTGCTTTGTGGCATTCGTCTGCTTCTCTGCATTCGTTTGCTTCTTCACATTCGTCTGATTCTCCGCATTTGTCAACTTTTTCGCATTCGTCTGCTCTTCCGCGTTTATCTGCCCCGCATTCGTCTGCTTTGTAATCACTCGTCTGCTTTCTATTTTCTCTATAGTTGACCCTCTGCTTCTTTTGTGTACTGTTCATTTTAAATTGTCTGGTCAAATTTTTGACCGTCCTAATGATAGAATCTGTTTTCAAGGTCTTCATGAAAGTTGTAGGTCTTGAAGTCTTCTTTCGATAGTCCAAAGAATTATTAGGCCGTAGACTATAGAGAAAGTTATGCACTTTTGTCCCTAAACAAGTTCGATAAGGTCAAGGACAGTATTGTCTCTGTCAAATGTCTCTGAATGTTGGGCTTTGGAAGCGGGGTTCAACAGTTGAGGGGCAACTCAAAGCGGACAATATCTGTGAGGGGTGGTCTGGGCTGTAAGAAATGGTATCAGAGCTGGCACGCGAACCGTTGTGCCAGCTAGGTTGGGTACTAAAAAGGGTTGAGCCTTAAGGGGGTGGAGAGTGTAAGATCCCACATCAGTTGAAGAGTAGAACGAAGTATGCCTTATAAGGGCATGGATACCTCTCTCCCTAAGACGCGTTTTCCTAAGGGTTGGCAAAGCAAAACTGGGAAGAGTTTGGCTCGAAGGGCAACCCAAATCGCATAATATTTGTAGACGGGTAGTCTGGGCTGTTACACAATTTATCTTCTCTGTTTTACATAATTTATCTTCTCTGTTTCTTCCTCCCCCTCTCTCAAGTGTTATAGAAATCAACAAACACTATCATATTTTACATAAAGAATAATAACATATTAGCGGTAAAACATTTCATTATAACTAAAATCTAATACAGAAAGTCCATTTATTTTAATAAGATAGTAAAATGATGTAATGTAATTAATTCAATTATAAAAAATTTAAATTTAGGAGCGGAGATAACTTTTGCAATTCTCAAGTTGGACACAAACTTATTGACATTTTACGAAAATCTAATATTCATAAAT
>JANZLX010040960.1:0-16614 GCA_025531955.1 Erythroxylum orinocense | reverse complement strand
GTACGTACAAACAATCAAAAGAATGTTAGCTTCGAATTTTCCAAAGGCAATATAACTAAGGTTATGTTAGATGCTATATTAGCCTTCCTCGTATGTTTGTCCCAAAATAAAGACATACAGAAAGAACCAAACTTCCATTGAATATGCCAATAGCTCCTTTATATATATATATATATATATTTTAGTAAAATCATTCTCAAAGACTAGGACTGAACTTCCCATATCAACTTCAAACACCTGATAGAAAACTAAATTAAGAGAAGGTAAAAGTCTATTTCATCTTAACAGAATAAGAGTATTTATGCAAAATGTCTTAAGAATGAATAATGAGTATAACTAACTATAACTAACTTATGAATAACTAACGTAACTGTCAACTTTGTCTTTATATAATTCTAACACCTCCCTCAAACTAGTGAGTATATATTATGTACTCCCAGTTTGCTAAAAGACTCCTGAAAGCAGTTAAGGAAAGTCCTTTGGTGAAGCAATTTGCTAATTGATTTTTGGACGAAACAGGAAGTAGCACTATAACACCATTTTGCAATTTTTCTCGAACCACATTACAGTCAATGTCAATATGTTTTGTGCGTTCATGAAACACTGAATTTTGTGCCAAGTATACCGCAGACTGGTTGTCACAAAAGAGTGGTGTTGGAACTGTAGGAGATTGAGCAGATAATGTAGCCATTGCACTTCACATGTTGTAGTTTTTAGTGCTTTATATTCTACTTCTGAAGAGCTGCGGTTGACTGTGTTCTATTTCTTAGTTTTCCAAGAAATTAAGGAAGAGCCAAGAAACACGCAATATCCTGTAATGGATCTCCTGGTGTCTAGACAAGTTCTCCGGTCTGAATCTGAGAAAGCTTTGAGCTTAATTTCACTGTCAGAAGAGAAGAAAAGACCATGTCCTATAGTTCCCTTTAGATACCTTATTACTCTATGAGCAACAGCCAAATGATCTGATATAGAAGAATCAAGAAATTGTGATAACAATTGTACAACAAACGTGATGTCTGGTCTAGTTGTAGTCAAATATTGAAGCGTGCCAATTAACTTTTTGAATTGTGTAACATCCCATAATTTTTTGCCTGTATCCTTTGAAAGCTTTGTTTATGGTAAGATTGGTGTTTATACTGGTTTGGATTCTAAAAACTGAGTCTCCTTGAACAAGTCCAATGTGTACTTCTTCTGGCAAATATTTATTCCTTGCGTTGTTCTTGCTACTTTAAGTCCAAGAAAAAATTTTAGTTCTCCCAAATCTTTAATAGTAAATACATCATGTAAATATTGTTTGATGTTGTGAATTGCTCCTATGTGATAACCAACCACTATGACATCATCCATATATACTAAAAGTACCATGAATCACTTCCAATCTTGAGAAACAAAGTTTGATCTAATATAGCTTGTTTGAAACCATACTGAAGTAAAGCTGAAGTTAATTCAGCATTCCATTGTCGACTTGCCTGTTTTAGTCCATAAAGAGATTTAACTAATCTGCAAACTTTGTTTCTGTTTCTTCATAACCTTTAGGAAGCTGCATATAAACTTCTTCATCAAGGTCTCCATGAAGGAATGCATTGTTGATGTAAATGCCACCCTTTGATTGTTGTTAATGTAAGGAGAAGTTTTACTATTGTCATTTCAGCCACTGGACTAAAAGTATCCATAAAATATATGCCCTCTTATTGTGTGTAGCCTTTAATAACGAGCCTAGCCGTGTATCTTTTCATTGATCCATCTGCCTTCTTTTTTATCTTGAATACCCACTTGCAGCCAATTACTTTCTTTCCTTTTGGCAAATCAACCAAATCCCAAGTGTTATTTTGCTACAGAGCCTCTATTTCTGCTTGCATTGCTTATCTCTAACTTTCATTTCTAACTACTTGTTCATAAGTTTGTGGCTCGTGTTTTTGATCAATTGCAGTTGTAAATGAATAATGCTTAGGAGTTAATTTAGAATAAGAGAAAACATTGGAAAGATGATGAGGGCTTGTTTTTTGAATGACCATGCATTTGTAGTTAGTTAGGTACTATGGCTTTGACTTTGTTTTGTTACTTCATCCCAAGATTTGATTCAAATGTTGTTGAAGGTGGACTTGTGTTTGAGCTTGAATTTGATTCTTAAGTTGAGAATGAACAGAGGAAGGAACAACTTCTATTGTGGTTGAAACATAATTTGATAATGTGCCAGCCATTTCTGATAATGGTATAATAGTAGGAATAGGTTGAATGTCATCGAATAATGACTGAACTGATGATGAAGGTAAGATTAATTGATCATCGTTATGCCTATCAGAAATCTGCATATCAGTAGTTAGTGTGGAAAAATGAAATATATGTTCATAAAAGGAAACATCTCGAGAAGTAAAGATCTTTTGAGTTTTAAGATCAAAAAGCTTAAAACCGTTAACACGTAGAGAGAAACCAAGGAAAACAACTTTAATGCTCCTTGAATCAAACTTTGTTTTAATGTCAGAATGATTCGAAGCAAAAACAAGGCAGCTAAATACTTTTAAATTATTTATATTTGTTGGTTTAGAATATATTGCTTCAAAAGGTGATATGTTATTAAGAACAGAAGTAGGTATTCTGTTGATCAAGTAAATGGCATGCAACACACATTCTCCCCAGAAATATATAGGTAACTTAGCCTGAAATCTTAATACCCTAGCCACATTTAAAATGTGTTGATGCTTTCTTTCCACAATACTGTTTTGTTGAGGAGTTTAATACAAAATGTTTGATGAACTATGCCTTTTGATTTATAGAAACTTGGAACATTGAATTCTTTCCCATTATTACTTCCGATACACTTAACAACATGATTAAATGAGTAGAAACGTAAGAAATGAAGTTTTGTATGATAGTTCGTGCTTCAAATTTATGTTTCATTAGGAAAATCCAAGTAAATTTACTTAAGTCATCTACAATAGTGAGAAAGAATCTATGCCCTTTAAAAGTGGGAGCATAATTTTCTCCCCAAATATCAATATGAATCAGATCAAAAATAGCATTGCTAGCAAAAGTGCTAATAGGAAATGGTAATAGCATTGCTAACAGAAGTGCTAATAGGAAATGGTAATCTTTTTTGTTTTGACATATGACATGTTCACAAGAAACAGAAGGAACTAACAATTTTAATTGAGAAAAAGAGAGGTGATGCCATAATACTGAAGTTTCTTTATTACAATTAACCATAGCTTTATTACAACTAACAATAACAGTGTGTGAAACAGGTAAAACAATATTGGAATTAAGCTTGTATAATCCTTGGTAATACTCCCATGGCTGAATGCTGTGGATTATACAATGAAAGGATAAGAAAATTATGCAATAAGAAAGATTATGAGCTAATTTACTAATTGACATAAGATTAAAAGTAAACTCAGGCACGTATAGAACATTTAGGAGTTTTAGAGATTGGTTCAAATAAACAGTGCCAATGTGAGTAACTTGAACCCTACATTTTTTAGGGAGATTCACATAAACATTATGAACCAATTTATAAGAATGAAAAAAATTCTAAAAAACAAGCTGTATGATCTGTAGCACCATTATTAACAATTCATTCACTACAATGAGAATGATTATTAGTAGAAATATGTAGAGAAATGTGTGGATCAATCTCACAGTTTGAAGGAATCAAACCCGAGGTCAACTTTGTCTATATATGATTTGGCTAAGTCACTGCATTAACATAATGAGAAGTAAATGGAAGCCCTTATAGCAGCTGTAACAACTATTCATAAATTTTAGAGAAAGAAAATTTCTGTAAAAATCACAGCTGCACAACACATCAAAAAAAAAAAAAGCAACATAAAATCATTCAGCTCAGGTGACGTGATCCACATAAATTACAACACAAAGATAACAGCTGATTCAAGTTCTTCTGCTCAAAGGAAATATCGGAACTAGTGGACAAAATCGGATTTTCCGTAATATGTATTATGGTGTTGTCTTTGTTTCCGCGTCTTCTGTCGATCTGCGGGGGAATCTTTTGTTTTTTTGTTTTTTAAATGAACTTTCATTAATAAAAAGGAGGACCAAATAATGTAGAGGAATATTAAATGCTAAAACCTTTTCTATCAACTGCTTTGATTAAGACAAGCCTTTGAATTTTCTTTCTCTAAAATTTAAATAAACATTTGCCTACTTTATGTTATTCCTTTGCTTCCCTTAATTTTCAGCAAAAGGATTAAGTAAGTTTAACTCAACAACACCTCTAATATAATTCTAACAACACCTCTAATACCAACTATTCATAAAGTCTATCTCTACCTCAACATTTTTTTATATGGAATGAAAATTATAATTATTATCTTTTTAAGTATAAACACTCAATAAATTATTGTCTATTAATATATCGTAAATTATGCATTTTGAATAAATTATTTAATAAATTAATAATTTAAATTTTGATTTAATTAATATTTATAGAAATGTTATTATTATACTTATTTAGGAAAGGCCACGTAATTCTGGAGGAGGAAGTTTTCTTTTTTATTTTAATTAATTAAAATATTTTTTAAATTAGTTTTTTTCAATCATTAAGTCACGCTCATGACTCAGGTAGATATTATAACAGTTTTTACATTTTATCCATTTATAACAAATACATCCCAGTATAGATTTATTAAATTATTTAATTTTTTTATTCCAAAATTTTACAAACTAATTTTAATAATTCATTTTTAATATTCTAACTTATATATTTTTAACAATTGTATCGTAATTCCTTTCTTAATATAAATTAAAAATTTTTAATATTTATAATTTGATAACAAAATTTTAAATTACACAATATTCTTACATACATTAAATAATATAACATGTTATGACTTTTTTTAATTATCTCAATTAACTGAAATATTTAATTCATAGCAACAAAATTTAACATTTGTTTTAACTAAAATCTTTAATTTATGTTGAGAAATTTAATTTCTATTTCATGGATAATATTTGTATTTACCTACATTAAATGTTTATAATTTTATGACAACATTTTAAATTACGTAATATTAATGTAACATGTGACTTTTTTACCTTAATTAATTACTATATTTAACTGATGTCAAAATATTTTATTTTGTTTACATTTTTTATATGTTTTTCGGTCACACATTGATGACAAAAGGAGGCACTTTGCGAAAGAAGGCACAATGATACACAGAGAGTCAATATATATTATTTTGTATTAATTAATATATGTTAACTTTGTATAACAAAGATCCATTAAGCCTGTTTCAATTATTTCCATAGAGGTGGCGGCCTAAGAAAAAGCCTCTTGAGAAAACACTTTAGAGTCTTTAGTTGAATTTTTAGAAGGTGAATAAGTACTTGTGCTTATTATAATTTTTTTAAAAAAATACATTTTTAGCTGTACTTTGTTAGTGAATTATAACTTTTTTGACATTTAATAAAAAAGAACTTTTCTATAAAGCCAATTAATTATTTAACTGACAATTAAAAAGAATTTTGAAAGAATTTCATACATTAGTTATTTGACAACATAAAAAATATTTTTAATTTTAACTATATTTTAATTTGTAATAAAAATTATTTATATATATAAATATTATTTAAATATATTAAATAATATATAAAAAATATAATATATTAATTATTATATAATTTTAAACTACAAGATTATCGTAATTATTATCCAAGACTTTGTTGGTCATTTTGTGATGTGACAGTATTGTAAAGCTACAGTATTGTAACTGCAGGAGTCTGCAACCACAAGTGCTACAATACTGTCACATCACAGAATGACCAACAAGTCAATCACCACAACTCCTGCAGGTTGACAATAACTACCAAAGTACTGTTTCTTTTGCATATAAAAGGCCGGGGCAAGAAAGCTTACATTTTTATAGCCAACCTAGAATAACAAAGCTGAAACCACTTCCTTTCTTCCAGCTCTCCTCCTTTGCATAAGGAGTCCGTCCTTTATAAGGAGGTTTGCGTTTGCAACGCCACTCCGTACTAATAAACCCCCTCCAAGCTAATCAAAGTTGTACCAATTCTACCAAGGATCAACCCAGCTCTTGGAAACATGCCTGAAATACGCCAGTTTATGTTCTCTCAGATTGCTCCAGATGTTTCCTTCCATAACATCGTTGTCTTCATTGTCTCTGTGCTCCTTACCTTGCTTCAACTCAGGTGTCAGGGAAATGCTTATGATTCTCCCTTTGAAAAACACCCCGTTACAGTTTGGTTCGCTACTGGCTGTTTGCTGCTTTACTGCCTGGTATATGCCGTCGAACTGGGGGAATTCTCAGGTAATGCTCAAGCGCACACAATTTTTGTTCATCGTTTCAAGTTGCTGTTCGGGTCTCTATCTATAGCTTCGCTTGCATCAATGATCCTGCCAAGCTCATTCCAACCATTCTTGTATGGAATCTGTATCATTCTTTCGGTGGATAGTTGTCAGCTTCTCTTCAACACAATAGCGATGTTCATCAATGTGGTTTATGTCTCCATTAGGACTAAATTTCTCACTGTGAGGGATGGAGGAAGCATTCTTCCGGTGTAAACACAGCTGAGACTATACTGTACTTTGTTTTGGTTTTTGTTTTTTGTTTTAGTTATTATTATTTTTAAAGTGTGTTTTGATCAATGTTATATTATATGTAACCCTTTGCTTAAATTGAACGTGATATATAATTACAATAAATGTGTAGTTTTTGTCCAAAAAGTCAGGGAACTAAGATCTTGTGTGGTTATTATACAGAAAAGGAACAAAAAAACAAAAAAAAGTAATGCAGTTGCAATTCAACTTACTTTATTGATTGGCTGGTACGGACGCATGACATTCAGGGCTAGCTTACTTATTTAAAATTAATTATTAAAATAAAATTTATAAAGTTAAATATAAATTTAAATTAACTCTAAATATAATTAGCCTAATTAATTAACCTCACATAGATTTGAGCATGTTTGGATAATGTTCAATAAAAAATTAGTTGATTACCAAAAATCTGTTTGACTAAGTCAAACAGTTGATAAATGTGTTTGATTAATTGGCTGGTTGGCTAATTTGCCCAAGAGGCCAAGACCTCTCACTCCTCTCTCTCGTTTTTCTCTGTAGTCTTCGTAACCAGATGGGAATCGTCCAAATCAGGTTGGCGTCGACGGGATCTGGTCATCGCCGGAGCAGCACCGTAACTAACACCCCAGCAACAATTTCTCCTCTTAACTGCCAAACCCTTTTCCTTCTTTCATAATCCTCTGATCTTCTCTCTTCCGTCGAGCTCAAGCCATGGTTAGATTCTATGATTGTTTCCTTCTTTATTTTTTTTACTTGTTTTGATATGAATTTCAAGCTCTAATCTCTTCGCTTATGTGTGCTCTCTTTCTAGGGTTTTAGAGAAAGTGCCATGGCGATGGAGCTGTTAACGATCCTAACGATCTTCGGCGATCAGTCTGAAGAAGAGGAAGAGATCGATTCTGAGCACGAATCCAATCCCCAGCCCAATTACGCCTCTGTGACCCCGTATTTCCACACCCATTCTCGTTTCCCTTCTTCTTTTCAGTGCTTGTTCGTGTTCGTGTTCGTGTTCGTGTATATGATGTTGTTACTTCATATATGTGTGATTTTGGGTTTGATTTCTATGGTGTTTTGAGGATTTGGGAATCTGGGTAAAACCAAATTAAGCTCAAGTCTCAGTTGCTCAATAACGTAGGTTATGCATCATGCAAGACAAGACTTTCAAGCCTCAGCTTGTTGCCGTTAGGAACGAGTCATTAGTTGATGAACTCAAAGAAGCTTTGGGTGATCTTGAAGAAAAGCCTGAGATTATTCCTGGGGAGCAAGGAATTATTGAGGTAGCCTACCAACTAATTTCCTGATATTTTGATGAATCTTTTCAAACTTTAATTTTGTGCAATTTATTTTTAGGTTGCCCGCCATCCAGATGCTGCCAGTGTAGTCACAGGCATAGTTGGTTGTGCAGGCTTAAAGGTAAGTAAAGATATTCTTTTACTCATCTTTTTACATTTCCTCTTCTACTATAGGATCCTCATCACATTTTAGCTTTGTTGGATAGCATCAAGTGAGACGGATAGTGTATTATGATATCCTTGGATTCAGTTACAGTCAAAAGTGAGTATGTGTGCTTTCAAGCATCCACGTAAGTTCCATTCTACATCTTTTTTCAGCCAACAGTCGCAGCAATAGAAGCAGGAAAAGACATAGCCTTGGCAAATAAAGAGACATTAATAGCTGGAGGTCCGTTTGTCCTTCCTCTTGCTCACAAGCACAAAGTAAAAATTCTTCCAGCTGATTCAGAACATTCTGCCATATTTCAGGTACAAATTTTTTGAACAATGGTTTAACTTAAGTATCCTGGCTCTGTTTTTCCACCTAGGGAAAGTATGGCACATGTGAGCCTGTGATCACATCTGTGTCTATTTTAGCTGCTTCTACCTTTTATTTTGGGTTTTACTCATTATTATCATATCTGGTCTTTGACAAGTCTCAGTTTGGTCAATTTTACTGCCAAAAGTTATATCATAAAGCCTTTTGCTTTCTGTAGTGTATTCAAGGCCTGCCAGAAGGTGCC
The DNA here is from genome assembly GCA_025531955.1 of Erythroxylum orinocense. Lineage (NCBI taxonomy): Eukaryota > Viridiplantae > Streptophyta > Magnoliopsida > Malpighiales > Erythroxylaceae > Erythroxylum > Erythroxylum orinocense. The sequence continues at coordinate 8,044 of JANZLX010040960.1, read as the reverse complement.
CTACGGCGAATTATTTTAACTGCTTCTGGTGGAGCTTTCAGGTGTGAAATCATAATTTAAGTTTGTAAGATGATCTCTGCTGAGGGAACATAGGTTTTTGTTCTGAAAATAGAGATCTCTATATGATAGAGGAGGAAATTGGATCTATTGATTGTCGAATGATGATGCATTTAATTGTTGTGCTACTTGGCTTCAAAACCTCAATCTAGACTTACTTGCTGCTCTCTTTGCAAGCTGCTTTCCTCATTCTAAAATGCACAGCAGACTTAAATTGAGATATAAAAACGAAGTTGCATAAAATTTTATTGACTATTATTTTTTCTAGTTCAGTTATATACTGTTTATTATTTCGTAACATAACTACAAAAGAAGAAAACAGATCTGTCAGTAAAATATTTTCATCGCTGATTCTGGGTGTGCCATATTTTGAAGTCATGTCAACCGCTGTTTTATTGCAAAGAAGCTGGATTTAACTCTTTGGACATTTCCCTGAAAACAGGGATTTACCCGTTGAAAAATTGAAAGAAGTTAAAGTAGCTGATGCATTGAAGCATCCGAATTGGAATATGGGGAAAAAGATCACTGTTGACTCTGCTACTCTTTTCAATAAGGTCTGTTTATATTGCAGTCTTATCCATATGGGAGAAAAGAACTTGCCTGTGAATAAATTTGATAGCCTTACAGTTACTAACAGGTGCAATTTAATTGGTTTGCAACAGGGTTTAGAAGTCATCGAAGCTCATTATTTGTTTGGAGCTGACTATGATAACATTGAGATAGTAATTCATCCACAGTCTATAATACATTCAATGGTTGAAACACAGGTTTGACTTGAGATTCTGACTTGCTGGATGCTGTCAACCTTTCTGTTGGGCTTTCTAGCTTTCTGAAGTTGAAATTATGGACTTGAAAGTGACTATCCTGGAATTCATTCCAACTATGTTTTACTTGTCAGGATTCATCCATTCTTGCACAGTTGGGGTGGCCTGATATGCGCTTGCCAATCCTTTACACAATGTCATGGCCAGACAGAATTTATTGCTCCGAAGTAACTTGGCCTCGTCTTGATCTTTGCAAGTAAGGAGCGGGTTTCCTTTTTTAAACAAGGGCTTTAAATAGTTTGCTTGTTTCTGACAGAAAAGTGCCATATAATTCTTTTAGTTACCCAAATTTCTAGTTACTTTTGGGAACCTTCAGAAGGGTTTCACTTTGAACATGCTAATGTCCATTACCGTTTTAAACTAGTAAAGCTGTTGAGAACATTACAAATAGATGAAATTAGACTAACTCGAGACTGGTTGTAATTATCAAAGTCTTGAGAGTGCTCTTATTCTTGGTGACATTCCTCAAGTTTGATCTTATAAAGTTACGAGGAAAATTATGTCTCTTTTCATCAAACAATTCCTAATCATCTGTTTTGATCATGTATGATTTCTTAAAGTTTCCAAGTTCGTATCTTTGCTCCATTCTCAAGTGATAGAAGTGTTTTTAACTTTATCTTCTTTTTTCTGCATTTACACTAGAAATGTATGCTTTTTCAAAGACTTTCAAATGATATAAATGACAGTCTCAGGAGTGATAAAAACTTACATTGCCTGATATGCATGATGTTTTATATTTACAAGGATGTAAAAAGACATAATATGGATTATTTTTGAAGGGCTGATATTAAATGGATGGTGCAGGCTGGGTTCACTAACATTTAAAGCTCCTGACAATGTAAAATACCCTTCTATGGATCTTGCCTATGCTGCTGGACGGGCAGGGGGTACTATGACTGGAGTCCTCAGTGCTGCTAACGAGAAAGCTGTGGAGCTGTTCATCAATGAGAAGTACGTATGCTTTATCTTTATAGGAAATATGCACACTTAGCATACTGATATAGCTCCTAAACATGAACAAGCAATCAGGCTTTGCTTGTGAAGCAGTGGAATTCGAAGCAGTGTAATTCGAAGCATTGTAGAATATTTTCAGGCTTCATAATTTTGTCCAAAAAGCTGGATAAATCATAATAACAAATAATTGATGCTCCTTTTCAGGATTGGCTATCTAGATATATTCAAGGTTGTGGAGCTAACATGCAACAAGCACCGGGAAGAATTGGTAACCTCACCATCTCTGGAGGAAATTGTTCATTTTGACTTGTGGGCAAGAGATTATGCTGCCAATTTGCAACAATCTTCCGGTCTAAGTCCTGTTTTCGCCTGATTAACATACCAGTCGACAGAACACTTCCTGCCAGAAAAGATAGATGGCATCCTTCTATAGATTGAACCTTACGAAGGTAGATGTCCCTGTTATGTAGCTGTTGGTTGATGACATAAAAACGGTATGTCTAGTGCTCTTGAAGGAACCAAAGTAGGTGATTGATTCATGAAGGGAGCGGGAAGGGAGAAGTTGTAATAAGAGAAGAAACAGTGGAAATTGTAATTCTTTTGAAGCAAAGTATCTGTTTTCTCTCTTTTTGGAACTCCTAAAAGATATCCTTTTATCTTTATCTTGCTTTAATCTTTAAATATTTGATTAATCATTAAAGACTCTGTACAAGTAGGTGCTTAGTGTTAGTATCTTGAAGTACAAAAGCCAAAAGGAAGACAATCTCAAGGGGGTATTGAGATAACGGTTCTAGCCAAAATAATAATAATAATAACATTCGTTCTCCTTTAGAACAACCTAGTCTACCCACTCCGACTCTTACATCATTGATTATCATTAGACATTATGAAGAGGCTTCCATTGGGCACTCTTTTGTCTAGTTTTCTTCTTTCAGAAAGCAACTCTTGCACTTCTAGGAACCTCTAAAGGATGATTCGAAAGCACAATTCATTTCATTAAAACTAAATAGTCTGTCAGCATTTTTCAAAAATCGCCTTACAGAGTGAATATAATTAATCAAAACGCCGCCTCAGTTTAGATTAGACAATAACCATGATGATAAAATTTTGATAGAAAAATTTAAAAGTTATGACTGAATGATTTTAGAAGACAAACTTTCCACACCTACGTCAAAATAGAATAGTTATGGCATGTAAGACGACTACAACAATAATAAAAATATTCAGTATAAATTTCGCTGAAGTGCGAAATTTGGAAAAGTCTAGTTGTACACAACTTATCCCTAACTAATAAAGAGACTATTTTCAAATGATCCATATAACGCACTGATTTACTTAGAATATAGACTTAAAAGCACCTTTGTAATTAGGACATAAAAGAGAAGATTAATTTAAAGTAGTTCACCCGGAAAAACTCATCATTCTGAGAAATTTTTTTTTTTTTGGATGAATGGTAAATTGTATTCATCAGAGAAGTGTATATATACACCGTCAACGGGCATACCCCAGTCAAAAACACATGATAAACGTCAAAAAAGAGTATTCCATCGGTGAGCCAATGCAGCCTACATGGGCTCCTGTCCAAGCTTAACCAAGAGACGGCAGCAAAAAGAAGGTCAAACGAGGCCTCAAGATAGGAGACAACCCGAGACCAAAGTACTACCCAAAGACCCTTATGGGACACTACAAATCCAAACCAGAAACATCAGCCCACAAGAGGCTAGCTTCAATCAAAAACACCTGTTGTCCACTCTAGACTCCAACGTTAGGTGGCTCCATGCAATAACCCACCATGACACGACACAAAATTATATCTAACCAACACACCAAACATATGACGCTAGGCTACAACAAATACTCCCATTCTCCTCCAAATACGCTCCATTTGTCACGGGAGCCAACACCATAAGGTAACATACGTCTACCACTTGCATGCGACAACACTCCGTCAAAGAGCCTTGCCATGCATCCTAAACCGAAAATGAAGGAGAGCATCATTATCCAGCCCCAAAACTTGCCAGAAGTTAGGAGGAAGATAATAAAAATGGTTCAAGCAAGCTCATTAAAAAAAATCGCATCCCACCCCCCAATACACCCATTAAAGGAGGCATCACCTCCTAACTCAGATACAACAATTCAGGCCAAGGAGAACCTAAAAGACAAACCAGATCCCCCATACACCCAAAATCAGAAATGAATTAAATCTGAGGGGTAAAGGCGATACAAAATTTGAAACAAAACAACTTTAATTTTAGCCACAATATCCTCACAAGAGAATGACACTCCTTCAAAGTGAATAGTATTATGAGATTTCCAGATTATGTAAATGGTGCACAGCAATCCAAGTCGAATCGCTTTGCTCTTTATAAGTGCTCCCCGGGTAGTCTTTCCGGATCCATTTTATAGCACTGTGGAGAGTGGTCATAGATCGATGTACTCCAAGCTCCATCCGTATTGTATCCAAAATTTTCCTTGTAATAGGGCAAATAAAGAAGAGATGGGGGACGGTTTCAAGTGATAGTCAGCAAAAACCACAAAGATTATCAATTTCCAAGAAAGGAAGGTTATATCCTTTGTAGGAAGCCTTCCCCGTAGCCCTAACCATGCAATAAAGGAGAATTTGGGAGGGGTATAATGCTTCCATATAAGTGACATCCAAGGTTTACGATGTTGCTTCATTCGCAAGAGATCATAAGTTTTCTGAGAAGAGAGGGAGTCTTGGACACAAAGCCATTGTATTCGCCTTTCAATCACAGTTCTGCCACCCAATTTCTCCACCAAAGCATCCTGAATACTAGCTAGCTTTTTCATCAAGGGGGAATCCCGAGGATGAGGAATCCAATCCCAAATTGATGTATCCTGTAGGTATTCACGATGAACCCACCGTACCCAAAGAGAATCCGCTTTTGCATGGATATTCCAAAGGACCTTTGCCAGTAGAGCATTGTTCCATTGTTTACTACATTTGAGGCCAAGACCCCCTTCCTCTTTGGGAGTACAAATACTATCCCAACTCACTCGGAAGTGTTTCCCTCCCCATAAGAAAACTCTGCACAAGGCTGTGATCCGGTCCAAGATTGTGGCAGGGATTGGGAAGGCATTCATCCAAAAGGCTAACACTCCTTGGATTACAAAATTGATAAGCTCCACTCTATCAGCATAAAAAAGTGACTGCCCTTTCCAAGAATGGAGGTAACTTTTGACTTTATCCAATAACACTGAAAATTGTGCCACAGATACCTTTATAGGGGCCAGTGGAATGCCCAAATATCGGACAGGAAACTCGCCTAGGGGATACTTAGCCAACTGCTGGAGACAATCCTTTTCATACCCTTCAACACTGGCAATGTATATGTTAGACTTCGTCACATTCACCCTCAACCCTGCCACCTTTTCCAGATCATGAAGAGCATCAATTAAAATTCCCAAAGAGGGTCGATCTCCTCTAGCAAAGAGCATGAGGTCGTCTGCAAAAGCAAAGTGAGTAATGCCCAACCTTTTGCATTTCGGCTGGTGGTTAAAGGGGAGAGTTGCAGTAGTCTTCTTGAGGCGTCGAAATAAGTATTCTAATACAAGTAAGAAGAGAGTAGGGGACATGGGGTCCCCTTGCCTAAGGCCCCTTCTACCATTAAAATTTCCGTACAGAACCCCATTTATGGATAAAGAGAAAGAGGTAGTCTGTACACATTCCATGACCCAGCCAGTAAAGCGGGAGGGGGGAGGGGGGAGAACCCAAATACAACAACATCTGCTCCAAAAATTTCCAGTCTATTGTATCATAGGCCTTGGTAATATCAACTTTCAATATAAATCTCGATGAAATTCGCTTCCGTGTATACCCCCATACAAGCTCCTGAGCAAGGAACATGTTATCGAGCATGTTCCGCCCAGGGATGAAAGCTGCTTGTGCTAGGTCCACAATACTCCCCATCACCTTCAACATCCGTTCATTCAAAATTTTTGTGATGGCCTTATATACTACATTAAGGCACGCAATTGGTCGGAAATCAGAAACCCGAAAAGCCGAGGTAGTTTTAACGATGAGGGTAAGGATAGCATGGTTGAGCTACTTCAAAAGTCTACCCAAATGGAAGAACTCTTTTACCGCATCTATAACATCCACACCTACTTTATCCTATTGGTGAGTAAAGAAAGCTAAAGAAAACCCATCCGATCCTGGCGCTTTGCTCACCCCTATAGCAAACATTGTTGCTTTAATTTCTACATCACTTAAAGGGGCATCCAAGATCCCCTTTGCTTGGTCATCTAACACCTTACCATTTCGCACTACATCCACATCAATGTTGCTGAGGGTAGCTTCGGTCCCTAAAAGTTCTTTGTAGAACCGTACACAGCAGGAAGTCACTTCATCCAATGAAGTAGTTGGGGAACCATCCTCTTTGATAATATAGGAGATAGCATTCATTTTCCCACGCTTTTTCACAACTGCATGGAAATACTTGGTACTTTTATCGGACTCCATCAAATGGGTGCACTTTGCTTTTTGTTGGAAGAAGAGGCGTTTGGCATCCAATAGAAAGTTTGTTTGTTTTCTTTTGCAAATCATCTCTTGATTCAACACCATATCGGAAGGGTTTGCTAGGGCAGCCTTGTAAGCAGCTTGGAAATCCTCTAGGGTCTTTGCAGCTTTGGCTGTGATGTTACCGAAAGCAAGACTGTTAAGGGCTTTCAAAGGAGATTTAAGATTCTACATAACTTAAATTGGGTAGAACCGTAAACAGTTTCCTCTCACACTCTCGATATAATGCTCTGAAATTGTGGATGTTGCAGCCACATATTAAAAAATTTAAAAGGCCTATTCCCTTTGTGCTTCAACCGACTGAATTCAAGAATGACTGGACAATGATCAGAGTCTGTTCTCATGGCTAGAAACTGAGCTAAGCAATGGAGGTCCATTAAGTGCCATGCTTGGTTCATGAGAACCCGATCTAGTTTGGCCCATCGTGATGCTTTATTCCAAGTGTAGAATGCACCCTACTTGGGGCATCCTCCAACCCCATAGCAACTCGAAAATCTGCCAAATCTTGAAGGAAATAGGTTATAGGTGCACGACAGCATAAGAGTTCTCTCACAGAACAAACACGGTTAAAATCTCCCAAACTAAGCCAAGGTTGTCTCAAATCCAGGTGGAGGCGAGTAAGGTGCATCCACAACTCTTGTCTCTCCAAAACCGTATACAGTCCATACACAATAGATGCAGAGAAAATGGTCTGGGAGATGTTACATTTCAGCCTAACGTGGATGAATTGTGCTCCAATCTCAATTACAGTGCAATGGTAGAAATGGGGATCCCAAAGAAAGCACATCCGACCCCCCCTGATAGCATCAAAATTGTGGCAAAACTCCCAACACCCAAAGCAATGGTTCATCATAGAATTTAAACTCTCTACCGATAATTTAGTTTCAAGAAGGCCACAAGTCTACATTTTTGCTGTCGTATAAGATCGACAACACTCTTTTATTGCAAGGCCATGTTGAGGCCTCGGACATTCCAACAGAGAAACGCCATGGTTTGGGTTGTGGAGGCCGAGGCCCCCTGCCCCTCTTGGTATTTCAGTCCCCCAAGACATTGCAACTTTGTATCTTCCATCTGGATGGAGTGTCCCCCGTGATACGGATTCAGTTTTTGTTTCCTTACCTTTAAGAGCACTTTTTTGTTTCAGACTAGTAGCAGCAGCCCCCGGATTTAGTTTACTATTATCAGCTCTGGCTAGCTCTGAAGTATTGTGGGACACATTCCCCTCCCCCCAAGCAAAGGCTGCGGATTGCACGGTGATTGCTCTATCCGGATCTCTATTTCAGGGTGCATTGCATGAGCTTGCTGTGGAGCCAGTATATCCCTCTGTATATCTTCGGCTATTGTTTCTGAGAGAAAAGGAGGGGCATCGCTAGATTCAGATGCCGGATCCACATAAGGGAAAGAGGTAACACCTGAATCCTTAACACCCTCACCATTGCCTAGATTGCAGCACATTAGTTCACCTCGACTAGCAACCGTATCCCCTGTACCAACTTCCGTAGGAGCATCATCTGTATTCGGATTTATGTTATAACATCCCGTTCCCCTACTAAGGATTAGAACCCTAAAATTTGGTACATGTGAGCTCAAGCGAGATTAAGAAAATTGCATTTCATGCTCATGCATCATATCGGCATACACATTTATGAATTTGATTATTGCACACATC
>JANZLX010038044.1:0-23771 GCA_025531955.1 Erythroxylum orinocense | reverse complement strand
ATTAAATCTGAGATCGTATCCAGGTTATTAATTAATAAGGGTTAATTCAAATACATGTTTTGGTTAACTAAACATAAAAGAAAATAGGTAAAGAAATTTATCACGACGAATGCTAAACTAATAAAATAGTTATTCTTAGTATCGATGATCAACGCAAGTTCAATAACGCAGGAGACCGGAAACCAAGATTTATTTTTATTGATTGTTAAATTCTCATTATTTTGTTTTTAGTATTTTTCAATTTCAATTCCCAATTAAATTCTGTTTAATTCACAATTACAAAACCCCCCCATTTCGTTACTTTGTTTTAGTTTTAAACTCGCTAACCTTGACCGTTAAAAATTCATCGTGGGAACGATATCCTACTTTCCACTACTACATTAATTTGTGTTGCAGGAAGTTGGTTTCTTTTTATATTTGGTTGCAGGCGACAACATTCACCAGTATGCTCCTTTCTGCTCTTCAAATACACCAAGATGTCATCAATGAACACAATCACAAATCGATCTAGGTAGGGCTGAAACACCCTATTCATCAAGGCCATAAAAGTTGCCGAGACATTTGTCAACCCAAATGTCATCACTAAGAACTCAAAGTGCCCATACCTGCTCCTGAATACACTCTTTGGTACATCAGCCTCAGCTATCTTCAACTGATAGTACCCTAACCTCAAGTCCAGCTCAGTAAACACCTGAACTTTCTGCAACTGATCAAGTAAATCATCGATTCTAGGTAGTGGGTACTTATTGTTCACTGTCACCCGATTCAGTTGCCTATAATCAATGCATAACCTCAAAGTCCCATTCTTCTTTTTCGCAAACAACACTGGAGCTCCCCAACGTGAAACATTGCGCCTTATAAATACCTTTCCCACAATTCCTAAAGCTGAGCCTTCAACTCCTTCAGTTCCACAGGTGCCATCCTATAGGGAGGAATGGCTATAGGAGCAGCACCTGGAACTAGATCAATTGTGAACTCTATTTCTCGATCTAGTGGTAAACCAGGTAGCTCATCGAAAAACACATTCAGGGACTCCCTAACCACTGGAATGTCCTGTACACTCTGCTCAACTTTGGTATCAATGATGTGGGCAAGCTAAGCCTCACATCCACCCTGCACTAAACTCAGTGCACTCATAAATGATATCATGCTGACTGGGACTACCTGACTAAGTCCTCTGAAAACTGCCCTCGGCTGACCAAGAGATTTCAGTACTACCTCCTTGGTGTAGCAGTTCATGATGGCCCTATGCGTAGTGAGCCAGTCCATGCCTAAGATAATATCTATCTCCCTCAAATGTAATAAAACCAGGTCTGCCTCCAACTCTGCTTGATCAATCCTAATTAAGCACCCTTTACAGACCTCTTTGATAACAGTAATACTACTTAGCAGTGTACTCACCTCTAGCTCATACTGTAACATCTCCCTAGTATAATGCGGCCTACACGCCAAATGCAGTGTGATAAAGGAGTGTGTGGATCCTGGATCTAGCAGTACAAATGCCTTAAAATCATAAATGAGAAGCACACCTGTCACTACATCGGGTGAGTCCTGAGCCTCCTGCCTAGTCATAGCATAGACCTTGTCCTGGGACTGCGGTCGGCTGCCTCGCCCCTCAATCCTTATGGAAGAACTCCCAGCTCTCACTCTGCCTCTACCTCGGCCTCTGTGTCCAGATCCATTACCTCCACTTTGTTGGACCGTAGTATCACTCCTAGATCGCCCCCTCACACCAAATTGAGCACCTAAAGTAGCAAGGCAATCTTTGATCTGGTAGTCCATGAAGCCGCATTTGAGGCAGGCTCTAGTAAGTCTATAACACTCACCACCATGCCTCCTCTCACAGTGCTCACATATTTGATACTGATTCTGTCTTGCACCTCTTCCATTGCCAATCTGTGACAACCTACCCCTTTGCTCTGATCCTGACTTCCTGGATCCACTGATGATCTGAAGGCTCTATTCTAGCTTTTACTAAATCTTCCTCCAGAACTACCCTGACTCTTGCTAGGTCTCTTCTTTCTGGATCCTTGCCTAGTCTCTGCTTGGCTCTCTCTCAGTAACTACTCAATCCTGATAGAAGCAACTCTCAAATTAGTGAAACTGCTTAGGTTTGAGATGGCCAACCTTGTCCTGATCTCCATATTAAAGCCATCCTCATTCCTCCTACACTTGTCTTCTTATGTAGGAATCAGGGTAGTAGCATAACCCATCAACTCATCAAACCGGAACTTGTTTAAATTCTTCATCAAAGCTTTATGAACTAGAATTTTGTTGATATGATAGAGGCATTCTTTCTTCACCCCTTTTCCCCAAACACAGTCCCACAAACACTTATCCTTTGCTAGCCCCTTGAGCCATTATTTATAAGCATATGCACACATCCTTATATGATGTCAATAGTTTAAGTTGCATTTTCTTCATGTAAAAAAAAGTGTTCCAAAAAGGGACAGAAATATATATATATAGATATATAGAAAAAGAAAAGAAAGAAAAAGGATACTACAAGCAGTTTTAAATTATATACATATGTAGGTATTCATAAAAAAAAGTGTCAATATTAGTTCATTTGTTGACATCCATTTCATAATTTTAGTGCATGTGTTCATACTATTCCTTTCTCTCATTCCATCCATTAATCTAGCCCTCCGTACATTACAACCTTGAAAAGTCCTCTTGATCTTCAAAATTATAGTTCTTTTAGTGGAGAAATAGGACTGTCACAAGCTTATAATAGAGAATGGATTAGGCAGATTTAGAGTGAAAATATCCCTAAACACAAGTGAGACGAGAGCAAACACTTCACCTTGAGTGACATCTCTTTAGTCTAATCTCTTGGATTAAAATTCTTTTAGTGTTTATTTTCTTAGCACTCTTTCAATCTACTTTGATTGATTTCTGAGAAAGTGATTTTTGTCAATTTCCTATTATTGTTTTGAGCATGGGTGGATTTTTCTTTTACACTTGTGTCTTTTTGACTCTTATAAACTTTGTCCAGGAGTACAAAGGTCTAAGTGTGGGGGAATTTGATTGAGCCCAAGTTTATCATATAAATTGGCGACACTTTCATAGCTTTTAATATACTTTTTGACTCTTAATTCTTGATTTTGCACTTAAATTAGTCCTTTAATGTGAGCTTATATTTTATACAATTTGATAGTAAAAATTGTTACAAATTGATATTAATTGCATTATAAATTTTTCTAAGGATAATTGATACTGCAAATTGTTATTTTATATTGTAGGAGCCAAAGGAATCAGATGAGTCAACAAGACGTGAGCTCCATAATGCAAGCCGCGGCGCACCAAGAAGGAAACTCGCTGTGGCGTAAACTAATTATCTCACCGCGGCGTACTATGAAGGAATATCTCGCCGCGGAGAGTGATCCAGAAGTGCACGTCGCAGCACAACTCCCTCATCGCCGCGGTGCACAGTCAGGTATCTGGACTAAATTTGAAAATTTCTCTTATTATTCCAACCCAACTCGTGACCCATCCTATAAAAACCATACCAAATTAGGTTAAAAAGGGATTGATATTCGGCAGGCATAGCAGAGGCATATCTAGAGACCGACGTTCGGTCACCATCGCCACCTCTCATCCATGACCATCATCCACCACCTTCGATCATTTCATTGTCAACTCCATCGCGGTCACTATTGCTACCATGGATGACATCGGAGCTTCAACAGTTGTAAGGGTTTCCAGAGTTATGCATGGCTAGATTACCATTTCCTCTTGAAAATGTAGCAACGGCTTGAGTTCATTGGGCTTCAAAGGGGAGTTAATTTACATTGTCAAGTTTAACTGCATAGTTTTAAATTTCTGAGTTAGGGTTTACGACAGTGTAGTTAAATTAGCTTGGTTAGAGTTTAATCAAGTGTTGAACAATTTCTTGTGTTATGGATTTGGTTATATGTAGAACTTTGATGTTTAATATATAAAGTTTCATATATGTCATTTTGGTGATATTGTTAATCTTCTGTTATCTGCCTAGTTATGTTTGATATTGAGATTGTACTTGACCCAATTTGACCACCTACATTAACTTGTCTATTTCACACACTAAGATGCTTTAACAAGGTTTTAAGAAATGGAGTTTATTGATTAAAATCTTGGACTTAAAGAGTTCTTTAAGTTTTGTTAATCGAAAACTTAGTGAATGTCACTCCCGAAAAATTTGTTTTGAACTATGATGGCCTAAACTTGTTTTCAAGAGGACTTTATCATATTCGATTATTGTTTGAATTTTCAATTTCAATCTTCCCAAAAATCCAAAAAATACTTTTTATACCTCTTTCTTTAATTTAGTTAAATATCCGTAATTCTTACCAATGATCTAAACCCCGCTTTTATCAACTTTGTTTGCATTTTTGACAATTAGGCTAGCTTAAACCATTTTCTCTAGGTTCTAATTAAGTGAGACGACTCGAGGTTACATCTTATATTACAATCCTTGTAATTAAATTTTTGACTCGGTTTCTAAGGTACTGATCTTAAGTTCGAACGATGGCACCGATCATATGGTTATGTTTTATTACTTAAGGAAAAGTCTGAAGTTCTTGATAAGCTCAAGATTTGTAAGACTAAGGTTGAGAACTAGTTGGAAAAATCAATAAAGATTATTAGATTTGACAGGGGAGGGGAATACTATGGCAGGCAAAAAGTTTGAGGACAAGAAAAGGGTTTGTTTAGTAGGCATTTGGAGTTAGTTAGAATAGTGGCTCAGTTTACTACGCTAAGTAGTCTTGAGTAAAATGGTGTGGCTGAAAGATGTAATCATACCCTAAAGGACATGATAAGGTCAATGCAGAGTAGGACTAACCTACCCGAATACCTTTGGGGCGAAACCATCAAGACGACATTATATATCTTAAATAGAGTCCCAAGTAAGTCAATATCCAAGACTTCAGTGGTCCCTATACAGATATAGGGTTGCCCTGTTGAGGTAAGGTTATATAATTCTTATGAGGCCAAATTGCAACCTCACTCCACTCGTTGCTATTTGGTAAGTTATCCCAACCACTTTAAAGGCTACAGATTTTATAGTAGAGAAGGAGGGGCCAGAATAGTTGATTCGTAGATGGCTAAGTTTCTAGAATATGATATCCATGATGAGGGAGGATCCTCACACCCTCCAGGAGATAGTAAGATGGATACTACAATTATTTTGTATCCACTCCTCATATAGTCAGGTCTGGTGGATGAGGGTCTAAGTACCATGCCTATACAGGCATGGGAACCTATGCCTATTTAGGAACAAATTTCTGAGGTACCAACACACATACGCAGTTGCACAGATCTACTAGAGAGAGACAACCTACTATCTCACCAGATTATATAGTCTATTTGGGTAAGCAAGATTATGACAATGGATATGTTGTGGATCCAGTTACTTTTACAGAAGTCATTTCTAGACCCCATGCAGATATGTGGATAAGGTATAATAAGGTATGGGAGCTTGTCGATTTACCTTCACATTGTAGACCTGTCAGTTGCAAGTGGCTATTTAAGACCAAAAAGGACACACAGGGTCAAATTGAGTTGTTTAAGGCGCGTTGGTTACCAGGGATTCACTCAGAGAAAAGGACTTAGCTTTAATGTTACGTTCTCTCCTGTATCCTCGAAGGATGCATTTAGAGTGATTATAGTAATAATAGCTCATTATGACATGAAACTACATCAAATAGACGTTAAGTCCGCTTTCCTAAATGGTGACCTTTATGAGGAGGTCTATATAGAGCAACCTGAAGGGTTTCAGGATCAAGATGCAATTGACAAAGTTTGTAAGTTGACTAAATCAATATACAGCCTGAAACAAGCTTTCAAACAATGGTACTTAAAGTTTGATGAGGTTTTAACCTCATTCGGCTTTGTAAAAAACAAAGCTAAAAGATGCTTATACTATAAGGCTAGGGGGAGCAAAGTTATCTTTCAGATTATTCGTGAATGATATCTTGCTCGCGTTAAATGATTTGACCAAGTTGCATGAGGTAAAGCAACTTTTAGCCAAACACTTTGACATGAAGGATTTAGGTGAAGCATCTTTTGTCCTCGATATGCAGATTCACCGAGACAGATCTGAACACTCATTGAACCTCTCACAAAGAACATACATTGAGCGAGTGCTACAAAGGTTTAATATGACTGACTATAAACCTATTGTAGCACTTATCTCCCACGGTGAGAGATTATCTTTGACACAGCGTCTAAAGAATGAAGTTGAGGGAGAGACTATGAGGAATGTCCCGTACTCTAGTGCAGTTGGTAGCCTGATGTATACCCAGGTGTGCACTAGACCGGACATTGCATTTGTTGTTGGACTGTTGTCGATATCTAGCTAACCCAGGTGTAGACCATTGGAATGCAGCTAAGCAAGTATTGAAATACCTAAGAGGTACCAAGGATTATACATTAACATACAGGAAAGTCAGCGATTTAAACCTCACAGGGTATACAGACTCCGATTTTGCTATGTGTCTAGATGATCTAAAATTCACTTCAGGGTACATTTTTATGTTAGCAAATGGTGCAGTATCGTGAAAGAGTGTCAAGCAGACACTGGTAACTTCCTCGACCATGCATGCAGAGTTTGTTGCATATTATGGAGCTGCTACATAGGCAGTTTGGCTCAAAAACTTGATTTATGAGTTGTTTGTAGTATATTCGACAGCTAGACCCATTCGGTTATATTATGATAATCTTGTTGCAGTGTTGTTCAGTAACAACAACAAGAATATCACATGGTCTAAGCACTTAGAGATCAAGTACTTGACTATAAAGGAGTTGATTCAGAAAGGTGACATTGAAGTGGAGCACATGTAACTGAGGAGGTGTTAGCTGATCCATTGACTAAAGGACTTCACCCACTGGTATTTGTTAAACATGTATCCAGTATAGGCGTGTTAAAGTCCTTAGGCAGCAGTAGTTAGGGATCATTATTTTTTCTCCTTAAAAGTTTGTACATTTTGATGTATTATGACATTATGATTATTTATTAATATAGACGATCATGTTTTTATCCTCAGTAATAACTATTCTTGTGTATAGTTATAATACATATGAAAGACTTAAGATTTATGTTGATCTTAAGTGTTTTAAAAGCCATTGGGCATATATGAAGATTGACCCTGAGCTTATGTTATTTTGACACATACAGTTTAGTATGGATATCCATAAATTTAACATGACATAGGGGGTATAAATTTTCAATCTCATAAAGGTGTTATCTAATACTATTTAGTATAAAGTTGGAGAACATAAAAGTTTTCTCTAATGTTATTTAACATTTAGTGAGAGAAAACAAGTTTTCTCTAATGTTGTTTAGTATTCGGTGAGAGAAAATAGGATTTCTCTGCTGCAATTTAGCACATGCAGTTTAGCATAAAGTTGCAAAAATCGAGACCTACAAGCGAAGATGATACGTTTTAGATCATACAAGTATCATCCTAGTTTGCCACACTCTATTTTCCCATTCATATTAGTGAGGTATTAGATATTCGTGATTATATTGGACCTGTGTTGTACATGACACATGTGTTTGATATTTTTCAGTATTGAAAGCCTTGTAGGATAAAATGTTGGATTTTCATTCCCTTTGGATAAAATGTTTTTAATTTTTAAAATTTGGTACCAATACAATAACGTGATTTAGCCAACTTTTTTAAACTCGAGTCAAAACTGCAATTAATACTTGTCTAAGGGGGAGAATGTTGGACAATGTTGTCCTTCCTCGTAAATTTGGACAACTATTAATTGTATTTTCGAATTTTCAATAACTTATCGGTTAAGTTACATAATTTGATCCAGACAAGATAATAAAGTGACCCAATAAATGATTTAAATTAGTGGATCAAATTTTGGGAGAAAAATAAATCTCGATTAGTATAGACTAGACCCATATTAGGCTTGTAATGGGAAAGCCGATATGGAAACTATATGTAAAGGTTAAGGTCTTATGTAGTTGCTTATATCATTCGTAAGCATACGAATCCTCTAACTCATTAAGAGCGTTTACGTCTTGAGAAAATTGTAGAAAGACGTTAACCGCGTGTCGGTGAACGTTTTCCGTAAAGGTCCCAAGAGATTGGAGCTCATTTTTGGCCTCAAAAACTGCTTTAGAAGTTTAAATGGAACTTAAATTAGGCATTCTGTATTTTCTTCATTTTTAACCTTTTCATGAACGATCCGAAACATGTAATAAGGTATATCCTACTTGTTACACCTCTTTCATATCTATTTTTATAGATCTTATAACTGAAAAACTACTAAAAAGATCATATATATTTTTACTTTTATTTTTAACTAATTTAAAAACTATTTAAAATTTAGTTGGGATGAAAAATTACTTTACTTTTAAGTATTAGCAAAACATAATATTGACAACTAATTGTTAATATGTTGAATATATTTTCAGACTTGTTTAGTATAAATGGAAGATAGTAAGATTGTAATGACCAAAATTGCATAAAAATTCTATGTTTCTATTTGTTATATATAAAGCAATATGATATATGGTTGACTTCATAATTAGTCATGTATTCCAAAGAAAGATCCCTAGAGCAAACTAAAAGATTTATCCTCAACCATCCAACTCCTGTGGATCATATTAGGTTCTTTTAACTTTATATTGCATCCTGAAGATGCAGAAGAAAATAATTTTTTGAAGAATTATTATAGTGACTTCAAAAAATGCATAAAAGAAATTCATATGGAGGGCTTTCCTTTCAGAGGCAATTTTTACACTTAGTCCAACAAATGGAGAGGGAGTTGATTTTTAGAAATAAACTAGACAGGAGTATAGGAAACTTATAATGGTTCCAGTCATTCCTTAATTCACTCACAATATTCCCTAACATATACTGTTCTGATCATTCACTCATTATAGTAGACATCTCATATATGAGCAAACCTAAAATATTCCCTTTTAGATTCAACAACTTCTTATATGACATAACTAGCTTTGATCTAGCTCTGAACAGGGGAATCGGTGGAATAGTGGAAGGCACCAAGCAATTCATATAAATGGGGAAGGTTCGAATGATTAAGGAGAATCTTAAGATCCTTAACAAAGAGAGATTTGGCAACACTTATCGAGCTTTATGTGTGACTAAACAACTCTAAAATAAGGTAAAAAAATATGACCTATATGTTAACTCTACTAATCCTATTTATTAAAATCTTGAAAGATAGGCTCTTCAAAAGTACTGTCAAGCTTTAGAACTTGAATTTTCCATAATGAAGCAAAGGTTAAGAGAGTTGTGGATAATAAAAAGGGATAGGAAATCCTCCTACTTTCATAGGAGAGTAATTTCAAAGAACTCAACAAATAAGATAATTTCATTTTCAAAGGATGATCGACTACTTACATCTTAACAAGACTTAAAATTGGTTGTGGAAGCCTATTTCAACATCATTTTGGGCACTCCATGTTATATATTTCCTCATATATTTTTTTAAGGAGTTAATTTAAGACTAATTCTCTCTTGATAAGATTGAGATACTGTTTAAACCTATATCTAGACAAGAAACAAAGATCGCTATAAAATTCTTAATCCTCCTAAAGGCTCAAGGACTTGATATAATGAGCATCTTATTTTATCAAAAGACTTAGAATCTCACTGGAATAATAATCTTAGAAGTAATAGAAAATTTTTGAAAGAAAAGAGGTTTTGAAAGAGATAAGCAGAACATTCATCTGCTTATTCCTATAGGACATCAATAGGTTACAATTAAATATTTTTGTCCTACAACATGTTGTAACTCTGTATATAAACTAATCTAAAAACTCTTAGCTGAAAGGTTGAGCCATTAGTTCATACCTAAAATACAAAGATAGGTTCAACTGAGGATACCTTTAGCAGGTCAAATACCTAAGGGATGTTTTCTATACCTTAACTAGTGGAGAAGTTTTAGAGACCCTTTGAGAGAGGAGGAAAATGTGAGATTAAAAGTTAAAGTTCCATCTATTTTAAGAAAGAGGGAAATGGAGCTATTGAAAAGTTAAAAAGCAGTTCCTTAATAGGTAAGGCAGGAAAAAATATCTAAGAAAACAATGAAAATAGAAAATGAAAGGACAAGAATGTATAAGGAGGACAAAAGATATAAGATAGATAAACAAAAATAAGTTGAACAAGGAAATCAAGTAGAGAGAAAATGAGTTTAGTAATTGACAATCATGTATAATAATAATTTTCAAATTTGCATAGGCAATTTCTAATAAAAGAAGGAAGATTGGGGAGACATAAACATATGTAAGAGAGATAAGAAAAATTGAAAAAGCCAAATTACAGGCAACTATGAAAAAGTTGTAAATATAAGTGATCAAAATGTGACAAATAAAGTCAAACGTTATAAGGAGAGAGAAGAATTTTCTCACTAGTCATTTTCATAAAATTTTTTACAAGAAAATATATAAAAAGTTTATACAAAAAATTTAAAGATATAAAATATTAAAAATAATACTAACATGTACTAAAATAAAAATATATCATTAAATATTTTACTAGAATCCAACACTTTTAACTAGGATTCCAATTTAGGCCTTATTTATGAAAGTCCTTTAACAAAATACTTAGTCAACAACTGCCAAAGGTCCTAATAGATTGCAGAACCACTTCCCTTGTTATATTCCTAACCCCAAAAGGAAGGATAAAGCAATCTGGACAAATAATAACAATGGTGAATTTACTAACTCCTCCTTTTTAAAAGCACTTAGATGTAAAATTTCAACCACTCAACATTGTTTGAGATAGGCTCATTGACGCCCAAAGCTTCTTTTATTACTTGACTAGTTGCTAGAAGGAGATTAAAAACAAAAGATAGAATAAAGGGATCCACTGACTAGCTTTGTACCTTATGTTGTCTTGAATCTGAAACTACAAATCATTTATTTTTTAGTGCAGTTACACAACCACCATCTGGACTAGAATGCAGCACAATGTGAACCTCATTTGTCCATTCGCTGATTGGGATAATGTAACATCCCATTTCCATTCAAAGGGTTAGAACCCTAAAAATTTGATACATGTGAGATCAATAAGAGAAATTAGGAAAACACATCTCATTATAATTGTACATGCACATGAATAGTGAATCTTTGCACATAACAATAATTGTACATGCATTCATTAACATTCCGGGTATAATTTTTAATAAATGTGATTGTTATTGAGAATTGTGATTTGTTTGTATTGAAAATTGATTTGGAGAGTGTAATTGTTGATTTAGAATTTTTGGAGAATTTTAGGAAACTTTTCTAAAAATTTGGGGGCAATTTCTGGACTAGGAAAAATGCTATGTAGCAAGACAATTGTTAAATGGTAGTATAATATACTGTCTAATGGCAATAGAAATTTTAATAAATGACTTTTAGAATTAGTGACAAGTGTCGCTGAAAATTGGGAGACAATTGGAGTAGAAATCGAAGACAAATGGACTAGTTTAATAAAAGACCTAGGAGTGACCACAAAACGGAGACCTGTGGCAAGTGACAAGTGTCACTTGCCCCACCTTATGCCATAACCCACGAAATTATTCAATATTAAAGACCGTCTCTTTTTAATTGTCTTTCACCTTATTCACTTATGTAATACCCGGTATCTAGTTTAACCGGTGCATCGAAATAAATCAATATTTAAGAGTGATGTCATTAAAAATTTCAGAACAGTGAATAATAATTTTATGTGACATCAAATTAATGATATATGATATTTTTGGTAGTCATAGGAAATTATTCGGACAGATGTTTCAAAAACCAGAACAAGAATGGCATTTTGTAAATAAGTGGACTTTGAAACATATATAAGGAATTAGTTGGAGAATAAGACAAAAGCTTTGTCTTCTTCTTCTCTCTCATCATTCACGACACTCACCTCCATTAGAGCTGCTCCAAGTTTTTTTCAAACTTTGCAGCAAGAAGAAGAAGGTGAATCAAGCCATTTGGGTGGTATAAAGAGGTAAGCCTCCACTCCTATACTTAGATCTATGAGTTTAAAGCTTGATTTTCTCTTCTTTGTGAAAGCCACGTGATGGAAGTGGATGAGTTTGATGATTGGATGATAGATTTGTGTTCTTTGATTTCCAATGACACTTATTCTTGAAGAAATTTCGTGTATATGGTGATTTGGGGGTTTAAACCAAAACATAGGGTTTTGAAGGTTGAGCCGTCATGGAGACAGATTCGTGGCTCTCTTTGTTAATTTTTGTTGAGCTGTTTAACGTACGAATTTGGAGAAACTTAAAACACAGAAGTTGTAGATCTTAGGGTGAGCCAAATAAGAGTAATAGGCCCCGATTTGGTACTATTTCAGAATACCAACGAGATTAAAATGAGAACTGAAAGTAAATTATTTGAAGACCTTAGGGTTAGAATTGGATGATGAACTCTTCTTAAGAAATGTTTCAAAATGCGGCTTCTAAGTTATGTGCAAAGAAAATTTTAATTGGATGAGTTTTCTACTAGATATGACTGAATAAGTGAAGCATGTTACTGACTTTAGAGTGACAGAAGAGAGCAGAAACAGGTCAGGGTTGTAAAAATCACAATAAATCCAATTTGCATCATTTTTGAGCCGTCTTTGTAGATGTGATATCCATATGAGTCTATTGAAAATGAAGCTTATAATCACCTCAATTGGATGAGAAATGAATGAATTAAGAGGTTTTGGGTCGGTAAGGGTCTGACTCATGATTGTACGTTAAGGCTGATTGTAAATGGGAGATTTGGATCTCCTTAATGACCGAATTAAAACATGGTCATAAAAGACGAAATGTGAGCTTATGAGTAAACTAGAGGTCTGCAAAGCTTGAAAAACATTAGACCTTTGTGTTAAGAGTTATGCCTTCACGAATGGGACTTATGCAGATTTTTATGATATTTGTTAAGAAATGAGGCTTATGTGAGAATGACTAATAAGAATATATGTATTTTCATGCATGTTACCCAATAGCTTGTGAAAGCGGACAAGGGATAAAACTGGAAGTCGTACCTAGTACCTCCCAAGTTCAAAAAAGGTATAGAAGAAATCAGAATTTCTGAGATAGTCGAGGTGAGTATAATCATACTACTATACTTGTGTAGTAATCTTTTCTTTTATCTTGCAGCTCGTTGAATTGTTCTTGAATCCATATGACTTACTTGATATATGACTCCATGTAGTTGAGTCTAACATGTTGTATGCCTAATTGATCAGATGATTTCAGATTCTTTACATGTTCTGGTTCCCTTTTTGTGTTGAACCTACTGTTTTCAATTCATTAAAGAATCATGTTTTCCATATTAACCATGATAACGAGTTCTCAGAATTTAGAAAGAATCAGAAAAGGGGAGACATGTTGTACTAGTATGCCTCTATCTCTTCCTAAGAAATTCAGAATTTAGAAAGAATCAAAAAAAGGGAAATATGTCGTACTAACATGCCTCTGTCTCTTCCTAAGAAATTCAAAATTTTGAAAGAATTAGAAAAGGGAAGATATGTCGTACTAGCATGCCTCTGTCTCTTCCTAAGAATCTCATAAAAAGTTAGAACTCAGAAATGAGAATGAACTCATAAATGAGAAAGAATCAAAAGTCAGAAATGAGAAAGAACTCAGAAATCAGAAAGAATCAGAACTCAGAAATGAGAAAGAATCAGAACTCAGAAATGAGAAAGAACTCAGAAATTAGAAAAAATCAGAACTCAGAAATAAAAAAAAACTCAGAAATGAGAAAGAATCAGAAAGTTAGAATTTTGAAAGAAGTGAGAATTTTAAAAGAAATTTAGACTTTTGAAAGAAATGAGAATTTTCAAAGAAGGCTAGACTTTTGAAAGAAATGAGACTTTAAAAAAAACTCGAAATTTTGAAAGAAATGAGAATTTTGAAAGAAAGCTAGACTTTTGAAAGAAACTAGAGTTTTGAAAAAAAACTCAAAATTTTGAAAAAAAAAACCAAGAATTTAGAAACCAGATTTATGTTTTCTTTGAACAATTCGTTTTGAGCTTATCATTGATAGTCATGTTATTGTCGCAATTGAGATTACTACTTATTTATTCATAGATGCTATATTTTGTGCTCTGAATGTCATAGATCATTCTTATGAAGCTAGCCTTGTAGGACCTAGCCTCACAAGCATGGTAGTATGTTTATAACTCATTGAGTCACATTGTAGATTCACACCTCACTATCACCATTTCAGGAGATTAGCAGATCGGTCCAGAGAGAAATCAAAAGGGGCTGGAAACTCAGCGATGAATGTTTTAGCATGATGTTAGTGTAAATGCTTATAGCTGCTCCATGGTTTGTCATAGTATTATGTACATAAAACATGTATGGATACACTATGTTATTGAGAATGATGTCAGTTGATGATTTGAGATGGTCATAGATTAGTTGTTTATAAGTAGATGATGTATTTGAAAATTTTGGTTTGGGATCCTTACTTCTTACAACCTATTAAGCAGGTACAAGAATTAATCAGATAAACGAATAGTTCATGTCAGATTTTAGTATAATATAGAAAAGTTGGGCTTACTACGGGTTTTGGTGGCATTAAGCCTACCTATTCGCTAGTGCCAACATGGCCCAAAAGGTGGGTCGTGTCACAAGTGATTACTGAAACTTTGATGTGTTCAATAATGTTTACATCTTTTGCGACTGAATTGTTTTTAAATAAATCGGGCCGTTTGATTATCGATTTTCTACATATGTATTTATTATATATATATATATATATGCAATGAGTTTCGATCGTCTTAGGACTTCGAATGTTAGGCTCCGAAAGCAGGGTCTGGTAAAAAATACTTGAATGCATGAAATTTCTCTTTTAAATATGAAATAGAATATTGGATGAGCATGTGATATTTATACAAATTTACCCATAGGCTCTTCATATGAGTGCTTTTCCCTCACAAAGATAGTGTCGTTGTTAGAGGGTGCTCTTTAATAACTGAAACCAATTTTTCATTAGAAGTCTTTAGGGCTTCAAGTATTCTATTCAAATTTTCATTACCTATATTGAATCTAGAAAAAGACTTACCATTGATATCCTTCTTTAATGTCTTATTTTCATGCATTAAGTCATACCTATTGTCATTGAAAACAACCAATCTTAGATTATATCACGTCATGCTTATCACATTTAAATTTCTCATTCTTAATCATACATGTATTTAAGAGTTTCTCTTTATACTTGCAATCTTCTTTTTTATTTGTCATGCCCAAGACTTCTACACATTCAACAAACTTACCATATGAAAGCTTATATGTGATTATTTCACTTAATATTATTAACATAGGAAAGTATGTAGTTATTAATGATTTTGACTCATTTTTTAGATGAACAAGGATTCTATGGATGTTATTAAAAAAAATCTCCATTCTAAATTAACTTTTCAATCACTTTTAGTTATATGTAGTTTTAGAGTTAGAGGATCATAACACCAACACTCTTTTTGAAGATTTGAATAGGCAACAAAGATATTGTTATATACGTAAATCAATTTTAGTTTAATATCTTAATGTTTTATGCAAAGATATTGTTTTGTAAAACTGAATTTGTTAAGTAAAGGACATGAGTGGTCCTAAAGTTCTTGAAAAATTTCTTTTCTTATATGGATTCATTCTTTGATTATGAGTTTCTAGAACTTGAATTTCATCTTTTTTCAAATTACATATAAGATGCATACAAACATTAAAAATGATAAAGTCACCTACGATTGAATTTAAGCCAAATTGTTGTCGTTTTATACATTAAAATATTAGTGCATCCTTTTTTAGCCTAACTTTAAAGTCAAGCTATTTTTGTGTGATCTTTCCTAAATACCCTTAAGCCTAAAAGGAAAAATAACTTAATTCATTGAACTAGCTAATTCTCTATTTTCTTTCTTGCAAGTCTTGTTCTATGTTGAAGGCTGTCAATAATTGGTCCTACTAGGTTAAAAGAAATCAATTCTAAGTACCCACATAATCTTGGTCCTTGGAGATTGTTTCCTAATTTTTCTTTCAACCCATATCTTTTTTAGTTTACTTCATTATCATTATTTGATAGAGAAACTTCTATATATATGTCTATAATCACCATAAAATAGCATTTAACATAATGAGAGTTGAAAGTGCTACTACCATGTGAGAAAGTCCTTTAGGAGTATAACTTACATGCATTTTTAGGTTTAGTTAGAGTATTGGGTGATATAATGCTTTCTTTTCAGCATATGAGGGATTAGGAGTTCTCTTTATGTGATAATGGAGCCTAACAAATGTTTAGCATTTGTTATGCTCTTTTAATGAAAATATGACCAAAGGTGATTTAGAGAAAATGTCATGCTTCTTTGTTTCTTATAAGGTCTATATTAAATAGGATTTGAAGTTCTCAATATGTGATAGTAAAGCCTAATAAATCATTAGCATATGATATACTCTTTTCATGAAAATGACCTATAGTGATTTAGAGAAAATGCGATGCTTTTGTATTTCTCATAAGGATTAATATAAAATGGAAGCAACTTTCAGACCATTATGCTTATATAGAGACCTATAACGATTGTGAGTTTGTTTTATACCATTTTAATGATAAAGAGGCCTATATGAACGAGAAGAAGGCTGTAAGTTTTGAGATGACCTTGCATACAAATTATGCCTATTTTTTAGTTGAATATTATGCACTTTAGGTTTAGAATCTGATCCATACATGAATTTCCTTTTGCTTGGGACTTAAAGGATGATAGATGGGAATGTATGGTAAGTTATTTACATTGAAAACGTGCAATATGATCATGTGAACTGTTGTCTTTATCCATAACAATGATTTTGTATAATAATGGTTATGATCTTTTGAAAAATTTATATGTTGCCTTTGCCCATATATCATATTGTGAAAAATGGTTATAAGTTGTAGGATATGAAAACATTAATAGAAGCATAAAAAAATATGCAATACACAACTTAAAACTCATGCATATCTATACCCTTGCTCAATTCAAAACTTATCCAAAACTAGCTAATTGTATAAAGTATTTCTTACAGGCCGTGTTCTGTGTTAAAAAGCGTCGATAATTTTCCAACGTCATTCGTTTATTTATAGTTTGTGATTGTCTATCTTTCAAGGTAAGTCGTTCAACTAAGTAATGTCTACAATGTGATCGATTTTGTGTTGTTCTTTGCAATTTTACCACCAATAAGGATTGATGAGTTTTTGTGTTTGGGCATTGTTTGAACTTGTAGGTGATTAATTCAAACCTAGTATTAACATAAGAAATTCATATAATTGACATGACAATTCTTTGCATAATAAACCCCTAGGATGGTATATAGGCTGAAAACTTATGATGCAACTCCCATGAGGCTTATCTATGAAAAATTCCACGAGCTTAGGAGTGACAATGAGAACTTGCTTTCTTAATTCATCTGGTATAACAATGCCACGTACCATAATGCTTGTTTAAAAACAAACTTTGGAAATGAACTTGTAGGTGATTAATTCAGACTCAGGATTAACATAAGAAATTCACGTAATTGTCATGTCAATTCTTTGCATAATAAACCCCTAGGATGGTATATAGGATGAAAACCTGTGATGCAACACCTATGAGGCTTATCGGTGAAAAATGTCACGAGCCTAGGACTGACAGTGAGGACTTGCTTTCTCGATTCATCTGGTCTAACAATGCCAGGTACTGTAGTGCTTGTTTAAAGACTTACTTTAAAAATGAACTTGAAGATGATTAATTCAAACTTAGTATTAACATAAGAAATTCACATAATTGGCATGATAATTCTTTGCATAATAAACCACTAGGATGGTATATAGGCTGAATACCCATGGTGCAACTCCTATGAGGCTTATTGGTGAAAAATTCCACGAGCCTAGGAGTGATAGTGAGAACTTGCTTTCTCTATTCATCTAGTCTTACAATGCCACACACCATAGTGCTTGTTTAAAATCAAACTTTGGAAATAAACTTGTAGGTGATTAATTTAAACTTAAAGACTTGAACTTTAATGTTATTGTTCGATCTAGTGTTGGAATTAATATATGTAAGCAAAAAATATGCTATAGATCTTTTTTAGGAAACTGATTTTATTTATTGTAAACCAATTTTCATTCTTTTATTTTATTATAAAATTAGAAACATAATATGAATGCGCATTTTTTACTTCTTAATATCTTTTCTTACAAGATATTGGTTGGCAACTTGATTTATTCAACTGATACTCACATATGTTATCCATCAATTTTTAAGTCTTATCCTTCTTAAATGGTTTCTTCTATGAAGTTGTAAGGTTCTTATGACTTAGAATATGGTGATTGTCTAATTACTAAGGTGGAATTATGAAATCATATGGTAGGATAGGTTGGTTTCAATTTGGAGGGGAAATGGTAAGAGACCTGTAAAAACTCAGGGTAAATAAAGGATCTAATGATGTGTAAAGTAAAGATCAAATGTTTTGTACGATTACTATGGATATAGATTAAACCATAGTGATTATTATATTTTACTATAGTCACTTATTTAAATAACATTTTTACAGAAATGAGTAATGTTGAGAGATGTTGAATGTATAAACAATTAACACCTGATGGTTTCTTGAATCCTGAGTTTGTTGTGCGAGTTGAAGCTTTTATTCATTATACATGTTCCCAGCTTACATATATGGATGGTCCAAAGATTAAATGTCCATGTAAAAAGTGAAAACATATTTGTTTTCTTCCTATTAATGAAGTGAATCTCCATTTGCTAAGAAAATGATTTGTTACAAATTATTGTTAATAGATAGATATGGAGAGCCGTTAATTTATAGCACCTCAAGGGGTAATCAAGTAAACTCGTCAACAAATGTAGATGGGTTTAAAGAGGGACTAGATTTATGACAAATGATGTGGGTGCAACTAAAAATGCTTACACCCAATTGGTTTATAATGCAACTGGATATACCTTTTAGCAAAATATAGAAAATGTTGAAGAAGAACCAAACCGTATGTAAAAAAGTTTTCTGACTTACTGAAATTAGCTGATCAAGATATAGGGTCAAATTGTGATACCATGACTCAATTATCTTGAATTGCTCAAATATTGATCATAAAGTCTAAAGGGCATATTTTTTATCAATGTTTGGATAAAATTCTTCCTTGGTATATTGAATCATTGCCTCCTGATCATACAATAGTTGATAATTTCTACAATATGAAGAAACTTATTAGGGGTCTTGGTTTGCTTATTGAAAAAATTGGTTATTAAAACTTGGGATGTATATTGTTTTGGAGAGATGATATAGAATTATAAGAGTACAAATTTTGTTGTCAATCTAGGTTCAAACATAGAAAATGTTATATGAAACAGAAATTAGTACCTTGGAAATGGATGTATTATTTCTTGCTAACTCGAGACTTCAAAGACTATATGCATCTAATGTTATTGCTTCTCACATAAGATGGCATAATGAACATGAAAAAGAAGATGGAATAATGATTCATCCATTGGATGCACTCACATGGAAACATTTCAATAACACCCACTATGAGTTTGCAGCTAAAAGGTCGAAATGTTAGGTTGGGATTGTCGACAGATGGATTCCATTCTTTTGGTCAATCCGACTAACAATAATCATCATGGCCAATTGTAATTACTTATCATAATTTGCGTCTATGGATATGTATCAATGAGGCATATATGTTCTTAACGGTGATTGTGCTAGGGCTTATAAATCCAAAGCAAAAATTGATATATTCTTATAACCATTAGTATAAGAATTGCATCATCTTTGGGAATTTGGTGTGGCGACATGTGA
The DNA here is from genome assembly GCA_025531955.1 of Erythroxylum orinocense. Taxonomy (NCBI): domain Eukaryota; kingdom Viridiplantae; phylum Streptophyta; class Magnoliopsida; order Malpighiales; family Erythroxylaceae; genus Erythroxylum; species Erythroxylum orinocense. The sequence continues at coordinate 4,007 of JANZLX010038044.1, read as the reverse complement.
TGTATCTCTTTAAAAAATATTGTGTTTAGAGTATCGTTGATGTGGACTATTAGTGATTTCCCTAAATATGCTATATTGTCTAGATGGAGCATAACAGGGAAATTGAGTTGTCCTTACTGTGACAATGATTTTGATGTGTTTTATCTTCCTAATTAGGCCAAAGCATCTTGGTTTGATTCCTCTAGATCATCCATTTAGATGCAATAAACAAAAGTTCATTAAGAATATGATGGTACACTCAGCTCCTATCCCTTACAAAGCTATTGAAGAGATATTGCAGGAGACTGATGAATTAGGGTTGTTTAATGTTACAAAACTTGAAGCTGAACAAGTTAACAGAAACATTAGCGAAAACTTTGGTTAGAGAAAACGAAGTATCTTTTGGGATTTGCCATATTAGAAAACTGATTTGATATGTCATAATTTGGATGTGATGCATATTGAAAAAATATTTTTGACAATTTGTTAAACACTATAATGAACATTGAAGGGGGGATAAAGGACAATGCAAAATCACAAGCTGATTTGAAAATTTTTTGTAGAAGGAATGAGTTAGATAAAGATCTTCGCACTAGTAAATATCCAAAAGCATGTTACACTTTGGACAAAAAACAAAAGAAAATTTTGTTTGAATGGTTGAAAGGTCTAAAGGTTCTCGATGGTTATGTTTAGAACTTGGCAAGGTGTGTGGATATGAGGAACTGCAAATTATTTAGAATGAAAAGTCATAATTGTCATGTGTTTATGCAAAGGCTAATTTCAATTACATTCTGAGAATTGCTACTGAATAAGGTTTGGAAAGCTATAATACAATTAAGTTTGTTTTTTAAGAACTGAACATTATCTTAAATAAATTTGGCTAAAATGGAAAAACTAGAAAGAAAAATTCTAATTATTTTATGAAAATTATAGGAGATTTTCCCTCCAAGAGTCTTAGACTATATGGAGCATCCACCCGTACATTTAGCACATGAGGCTAAATTTGCTGGTCCAGTTCAATATCGATTGATGTATCCGTTTGAGAGATAATTATAGTTAATATTTAATTATAGCATATTTTAATCATAGAATTGTAATAACCCTATTTATATTGTAGATTTTTGCATCACTTGAAGAAAATGTCAAAACAAGGCTAGAGTTAAAGGTTAACTATGTAATGCTTATTTAGAAGAGGAAGCAAGCACATTTTGTTCACATTATTTTGAGCTGTAAGTGCACACAAGAGAAAGAAAAGTTCATCATATTGATGATGGGGGAAAAACGGGTGATGTTGATGGTAACTTATCCATTTTTACATATCCAAAATGAACATATGGACGCTCAATAAGGAAAATGCTAACATAAAAAGAAATAGAGGCTGCCTATAGTTACATTTTATTGAGTTGTCAAGAGTTTCAACCTTTTGTATGGTAAGTTTAAGTTGATTTTGAAATTGATTATTTAAGTTTTTGAAGTCAGTGTTGTTCACAACTAAATACATAATAATGCTTTTAGATTATATGAGGAATGCTTACGTGACCTAATGCCGAGAACAACACAGGTTGATATCAAAAAAGAACTTAAAAGACACTTTACTTGATGGTTCAAGAAATATGTAAGTTTTCACTTGCAATAATTGAAATGGTTGAATTATCATACCAAAGTATTTAAATGACATTATACTATTCAATATGGTAAATTTTTTATGTAGGCCTAAGAAAATCCAATAGAGAAAAATGTAATTTGGTGAAAGGACCTTTGCAAATTATTAAATCATATATGATGTATTTTATAAGTGGAAACAAATTTTATACAGAATTAATTTAAAAAAATTATGCAGATTATCATGGTCATAGCATAGCAACAGTAAAATAGTGGGGTTTGCATACATAGAGAATTGTTGGATTACTATGGTAAAATTATTGAGATACTTAAAATTGAATGCCCTACATTGCTAATAAAATGGAGTGTGATATTTAAGTGCGATTGGTCTGATCGAACTCCTAATATTGGAAAAAAAGTACAAAGCTAGTACAATCTAGTTGAAATCAACCAGCGAAGAAGATTTGGATAATTTGAACCTTTTGTGTTGGCGATGTTAGAGATTCAGGTGTGTTATATCCCTTTTTCTAGCTTACGACAAGATAAGTCAGATTGGCTAGTTGTTTACAATGTAAAACCTAAAGGTGCTTTTGAATTATATGGTGTTAGCTCAAGGATTATAATTAATGATTTTGATGACAACTATATAATATTTCAAAATTCAAATAAAATCATAAGAAATACACTTTCTTTCTTGTATGAACCATTGCTATGAACATACCTTATTAGAAATGATTTATTTGAAAAGATCCTACTAATTATAAAGGTCATATATTAGCCTCGTGATTACCGGAAGATTTTTGGCAAAGATGACATCGAAGTTATTCAGATTTAAATCAATTCAGTTGACTAAAGATGCGAGCAAAGTAACGACTAAATGAATAAATTGACTATTTAATGAAAAGCAACAACACTTGTACAAGAAATGAACATATTCAGACTGTCGAAACATTTGAGCAATATCTATATTCTTGAAAATCATATCATTATTACTATGTCTTATAAAGTGAAATCACTTTATCAAGAGAGAAATTGTTATTTTATTTTTCTATGAAGCTTGTTATGCACTTTGAGTATGGAAGGAAGGAGAACTTTGAAAAATATGTACTTGTGAGCTTCGAGAGGCTCGTCAAATTAAATACTTGGTTTTTTATAACAAAACATTCAAGTTGAATACTTGGGGACTAGATGTAAGCATGGGTTGTAACCTAAACTAGTATAAAATTGACTACGTCATTCTTCTCTCTCTCTCCTTATCTTTTATATTTCCACATTATATTGTGTGTGATTATTTCAACATGAGGCTTCTTCTCTTTTATAATGGGTTCTTTCTATTTTTTACTTATTGATGGTTCCTTTCGTTTTATCAGGTGCCTTCTTTTTCTTGTTTCAATAAGACTCATACTTTAGCAAGCTCCTATCATTTAACAGGTTACTATCGTCTAACAAGCTCCTATTGTTTTAATAAAGTACGATTATATGATCCAAAAAATAGGGAGTCATTAATGGCATCATTTCAATCTTTAAAAAAAACGTGTGCACAGTCTAAAAACTCTACGACATATCTGTCAGAAGATACATAACCGATTACGCTACACTTATGTGTTGTATAATCTGCTAAAAGGGAACATAATGAATCTTTTAGTCATAGGTGTTAAGTCAAAATCACTTTACGTTAATGATTTTGATGAGGAACAAATAATAAAGATACAAAAAGCAAACAGAAGCCAAAATGAAAAGCAGACGGAACCAAAATGAAAAGTAGACAGAACCAAAATGAAAAGCAGATGGAAGCTAAAATGAAAAAGAAGACGGAAGCCAAAATGAAAAGCAAATGGAAGCAAAATAAAAAGCAGACAGAAGCTAAAATGAAAAGTAAACAGAAGCTAAAATGAAAAGCAGACGAAAGAAAGCAAACGAAAAAAACAGATGAAAGAAAGCAGACGAAAAAAAGAAGACGGAAAAATTAAACGAAAGAAAGAACACGAAAGAAGGCAGACAAAAAAAAAAGATGAAAGAAAGCAAACAGAAAAAAGCAGACAAAAAAAGCAGACGTAAGAAGCAAAGCACATCAAATGACGAATCAGTTTGAGTTAGTTACAAAACTCAACTGAATAACTGATTAATGAAATATCAAGAAATAAGAATCAAGAAGCAGTTGAAGACGAAGGTTATAAATATGAGTTGGAGTCAAAGACTGCAGAAGTTAGCGAAATTAAAAAGCTTAATAATTTTTTAGAGAAATTATTGTGCGAAAAGTCTAGGGTTATTTTTCTGTAACAAAGCTCAAATTATTTTTCAATTGAAAGAAGTGCAGATAGCCTGAAGAGGCTAAGTGTAAAAGAATATTGATTGTAAGAGACCTGAAGAGGCTCGGAAACAAAGAATACTTGTAACATTTTGAGAGATAGTGGAATCTCAGAAAG
>JANZLX010033344.1:0-24012 GCA_025531955.1 Erythroxylum orinocense | reverse complement strand
ATTGTACTGATGGATTAAGAAATTGGAATTGACTGGATACGGTATGACTGATTTTATTATTAATGAACTGTCATTGGTCGAACAATATTCATTGTATTATTTGCATGCACTATTTCTTAAAGAAATGTTCTCCCAACCAACTGTTAGTGCGCGAATTGATTTGGTGCACGTCTGTGTCGATCGATCGTCTAGTTTAAATGGCAATTTAGACCGACTGACCGCTCTAGCACGCCGCTCTCACTGGCTCGAACTCAGATACCCCGCTCGGTGTCGAGGTCGGGTCGGTCAGGGGCGGGGCACTACATGGATGATATATCCTAGGTACTTAAAATGCTCCTTCTGTGGTATAATTTCTGATTCAATCTTTTCCTCCACATCAGTTGTCCCCTGATGGCGCGAAAAATTGCATTCTAAGTACTCAGTCTTAGTCTTGCTCACTTTAAGACCCTTCAACTATAATGTTTCTCTCAAACATTCTATCTTGGCATTGACCCCCCTTCCCCCTCCCCCTCTCGTCTCATCTACTAAGATAATATTGTCAATAAATAAAATACACCAAGGCACCTCTCCTTGAATGTTCTTGGTAAACTCATCCATCACTATTGCGAACAAAAAATGGATTAATGCAGAGCTTTGATGTAGCCTAATACTAATATAAAAATTTTTAGTTTCTCTTCCTATCCTTACTCTAGTTATTACCCCTTAATACGTATCTATAATCACCTTTATATAGGTCATAAGAGCTCTCTTAACCTCCAAAAACCTCCATAAGATTTCCCTAAGCATATGCCTTCTCTAAATCAATAAAAACCATATGCAAATTTCTTTAACTTTCCCTGTAATATTCCATTAATCTTCTAAGGATATATAAAGCTTCTGTCGTAGACCTACTCGGTATAAAGTCAAATTGGTTTTCCGATATAGAAGCTACCTTTCTTACTCTCTTCTCAATTACCTTCTCCCACAACTTCATGGTGTAACTAAGTAATTTGATGCCTCTATAACATGCTATAGAATAAGTTACTAAAACTCTTGAACAAAAATTAAACTATAATATAACAATTTATTTTAATAAAAAACTCTTGAACAAAAATTAAACTATAATAGAACAATTTATTTTAACAAGGCTAAATCTTTTTATAGTTGACCCCTAACATGAATCTTGTAACACGCCATTACCATAGAGCATATGCTCGAATATCCAAAGGACATCTAAGAATATACCCTATGAGAATGGCATGTTAGAGCAATTATAATCACTTATTATGACATCACAGAAACACCAAGTATTTCAAAGGATAAGCTATTTCGATTTCATTAACAAAATATATCTTACATCGTAGCATTATATTTCATAATTCATATATTTACATTACAAAAACATTTGTGAGTTCATTGTTTATACAAAACGTTCACATGAAATGAGAAAAGTAAACAAACACAATCTAGCTAGATTCTTTAGATATTAGTTGACCAGACCTTTGACCCATTATTGTTTCCAAAATTGACAGAACTAATCTTCTATTAGTTTTCCTTAGAAGCTAGGTCTCCTCAATACCTGAAAATCAACGTTACTTTGGATGAGTTTGCGAACTCAGTGAGTGAACCATCATCGATGCGCTCACTCAAGTCAGAACAAATATCATAAGTATATAACCAAATTCACAATTATATCAAATTTTCCAATTTTGTATACCACATCATTTAGAATCAAATCCCATATATCACATCATTTAGTATTGAACACCTGATTACATTATACATCATATTTCAACAAGTACACCATGAACTACAAAAATTTCATGCAATCATTTCAGAATAATCTGATCATTTATTTCAATCATTCATATCATCAACATGTACACAAACATTTCATGTCATTATATCAACTGAATTTAGTCATTCTTTGCAAACATTCACATGATACATGTAAAGATATATATGCAAATGCATAAAGACTACACTTTCATTTTTATTTTGTGGCGAAGTGCCTATTTAACTGTCTCATATCCATTGTGAATACTGGGCTCATTTTATAAACTTCCCTGTGTTCATTGTAGATACCAGACGCATTGATAACTGAGCCTGTGACTCTTTGTGCACATTTATGAGCTTTAAGCTCTTTTTTCACTTGGGTCACTCCGGTCACAACTCCTTTATCTGATCATGCACAAAATTGTAATGAAATGCATCAAATCACATATTATGCTATCAATAACTTTCATTCAATGTGCACAATCATTTATCACATTCATTGGATCTAAGTCCGGCATTCAACATTTAATTGAGAACACATTTTCCATATTTAGATACATTTAAAAAGCACTTCCAATATAATCTCGAATATCAAACTCCTCGGACCATCAATGTCTAGAATTATCACAATCACATCAATAAAAGTTCAATATCTAAAGGTTAATTAAAAAAATTTAATCATAGTGAGAAAACATCTAGGTTAACTCATAATACGCTCCTAATAAGCTATTGCCTTGACAATTCGGCAATGTCTGGATGTAGACGCTCAATTTGTGCTTCTATGCCATGCAATACACATATTTACAGATTACTAACTTGCTTAATCAAAAGAGTACTCAATCATACACATGTATATGTGTTATGTTCAATACATTCTCAATTGAATATCCCGAGTATGTATCCTTATTCACAATTCTTGACAATTCAAAAATCATAGCTTATATATTACCACTTTGCAATCAGGTTTGTGCATTTAAGTTAGCTTGATTAACTCCAAATTCATTAACCATACTTTACACTTATCCTTGAAAATTTTCATGATAAAAAAGCCTCATAATCCACACACAATTGTTCCTTTGAATATGGAATTTCAGCAAGTTAGATCTATACATTCACCAAACTTTTTCCAACAATATGTATATTCATACATTTACCCAACTCTCATTCATAATTACCCCACGTTTTTCAATGCTCATTCATCCATATCTTATACGCATTACTCATTTTCTTGAGATCATGTTTGCATTAAAAGAACTCATTTATTCCTTAACAAATCAAAATTTCCAGATTTGAACTCAACCGCATCAAAACAGTCTATTCTTTAGGTTATGACATCAATTAACTACATAAAATTATCAAGCTCTTAACCAATTAATCAAGCAAAAATCTAGGCTCATTCTTAGCCTTAATCAAGTCCAAATATACCAATTTAGAGTGAAATTTCTCAGCTATTTTGACATGTACATAAATCTGAATTTAAAATTCCAAAATTTGTCATCAACATCACTAATGTGTGTAACTTTACTACCTTTAATAGTTCACGAATTTTACAATCTTAGAGACATCACTAACACCTGAAAATTTCCAGATTTCAAGTCCTTTAAGGTTACTTCATTTCAGGTTAATTTAACTTCCATATTGGTTACACTAAGGCTTACAAAATTCTACTCACTTCTGACATTAACAATCGCTTTTTACAAACACACCTATAACTCTAATTTTCTAGATTCAAGAACACTTCAATAACACCTATCTTTACCATAAATCTACCTTCATTTATACTTCAAATCTCAATCTAATTCATCCATAAAACAACTTAGAACCTACGGTTTTTATCCATTAAGAACAAAGCAGAATAGTATCCAATTCAGGCATCATTTTCTAGCACACTTCATCATCAACATCATATACAATCCATCCCAATTCAATCATCATAATCCTTCTATTATAACATGCCATAAAGATCAAGCTTTCACTTATTTTTCTAACTCAAATTTCCACCTCAAAGATCAAGCTAATTCAACTCTCCATCCATGTAAAATCATCACAAATTCAAGGTGGGAATTGGATGGTTTTTGGCTAGGATTAAAGACTATAACAAGAATAACTATGTTTTGATTCTTTAATAACTATGTTTTGATTCTTTACCTAACTTTGTGAGGGTAAAATAGTGGATTTGGTGTAGCAATTTAGCAAAACTTAAACCAAAATATAGAGATGTGAGATGGGAGCAAGTTTCAGTGAAGAGAGTGATGAAAGAAGAGAAATGAACTCAGCAGAAACTTTTCCAGCATTTGCTGAGTTCAACTAGGTACAAGGTGTCATTTTCTTAGATTAACATTTTTCCTTAAGCATGCATCTCAGTTGTCCACTCCATAGGCTGCCAAATGTCACAATAATAATAGGCCATTTATCACTGAATGATCAATGTCATTTGTCAATAAATCTCTAAGCCACTTGTCACTAAATTCTACTGCCATGTATCACTTATTTCATAGGCCTAGCATCCTAAATTTTCATATGTCAACTTGTCTTGCCACTTGAAATTTTATATTCATCCATCAATTTTCCAATTGTAACAATTAATTCCAAATTTACTACTCCCTCCTATTCAAAATAAAAATCGTTTTAGAGGGATTTTAATTATTCAAAATAAGTGTCATTCGTGACTTTTCATGCATGATTATAATTTTACTTCCAAAGTTACCCTTTAATTTATCTCACATCCTAATTACACAAATTATATTTTCAAGGCACTTCAACATGTAATTAATAAGGGTATATCAAACATTTCATTAACTTTCTTAATAAGTGTGCATCCCTCTAAAATGACTTTTGTTTTGGATAGGAGGGAGCACTTTGTAATTAATCAAACCAAAATTCACGACATAAACATTTCACAATTTACATAAAACCTTTCATACCCCAGAATATGTTAATTGAGTGCATATACTATCTTTACAATTGATTACTAAATCATAATTCGTATGTGTAGGCTAATGATATGCATGTGAATGAAATGCATTTCATGAATTCTCAATGATATGGCCATGTGCAACAATCTAAAGCTCTAACCCTCAATACAGAAAATGAGCTATTACAAATCTAACAATATCTATATAGCAAAAAGCGTTCGTCTAGTACCTACCTTTGGAATTAGAAGTATTTAGTGAAACCTTAAGATTAAATAACTCAGAGAAGAAGCCAAACTCTTACTAGGAATACATTCAAATTCAATTAAGAAAAGGAATAAAACATTTTTTTGCTAATTGAATCCTCAAGCTACTCCTGCTGGGATCCACTCTTCAGTATTTGCTTGTTTAAAAACACAAGTCACTAATGACTCCACCAAACCTATATAGCCTTATAAATCACTATGCCCATTTTTTGGTGCTTCTTCAAAGAATGAGATAAATTATACATCAAACACTCTGACAGTTTTCCATGTTAAGTACTGTAACACCCACATAACCCCTGGCAAGACTGAAACATACCAAGCATTTCATTTATATTTGACTTAAAGCAAAATTTAGCTAGTACATTGAGTTTATCCTAAACATGCTTCGATTCCAAAACCATTCTGAATTCAGGTTATAACATTACAAACCATTAACAAAACAGTACATACCTGTAACACAATGTTTACAAAATTTTGAACAAACTACATCAAGTCTTATATTACATTATTAATAACTCAAACAACCCAAAATAAACTGATCAACTCAAACAAAACACAATCTTCATTGGCTGCTACGGTTGTCTTTGTCCCAGTCTTTATACCCTTCTATTTGAACCTACGCGGGGCAAATCCACCATACCAAGCATATATCTTAGTGGGCAATAACTAGATAGGATACATAATGACAATTGTCTCTAACAGTCATTTGATGTTCACATATGCAAATGAAATCACATTTCAAGCAATATGCATCTCAAATAAGAATAAATCATATCAAAGTAGAATATATCTACTTTAAGACAAAACTCACAAGTATTAGAATAGAATAACATAATATCAAAAACAAAATTTTAAAGTATCAGAACATAACTTGTCTGTAAAAAAAAAATTTTGTTTACATCAAAACATAGCTTAGTCATTTTAGAATAGAGATTGATTATAAAGGAGCTGAGAAAATGATAAAATACAAAAAAAGTTACCCTGCTAATCATTTTTATAGAAGTGGGTAACAGGATCAGAACAGAAGATACCATGATTGGTATCTAAAACAGAAAAGACTTAAGTCTCTGAAACAGAACACACAAAAGTGTCTGGAATTAGAAGACACCTTAGTGTCTAATTACAGAAGTAGCTAGTAACCCTTTTAGACATGCCTATTTACCCACAACTAGGACTCAACAGTTTTAAAACAAACCATTTCAGATTTCAAGATTTTATGTAAAAGATGAAGTATAACATATATCTTTATTCTATTTTGCCTAATTGAACTTATTCATTGACATTTACATAACATATCTTATAAATACAAATATGTGCAATTATGCGTCAATAGAAGTCTTGAGTCATCACACATTATGTATATGCACATAATTAGAAAGCACTTCCAATTTAACCCCAACTATCAAACTCCTTGGACAACTGATAATCCAGAATTATCGTAGAAATTCCCAATTCACAAACATCCATATCCAATTGATAATACATAAGCCTTTGGAACTCATTCATTCATGATCACACCAAGCATTCATCATTATTAAACCATACATCCTTTACATTATCATCTCAATTAATAATGCATAATTAAACTAACTATTACTCAATTGCATCGAATACCAATTTAAGTTTAAACACACCTTAAACGAGTCCATTTAAGTCTTATTGTACCCAATAGATTAAATAAACCTTATATAAAATAATCCTTATATAGTTCATCAATTGCATAAAACCCCTTTTTCACCTTCTTAATCGTTTCCCACAATTGTGGGATAAGTGACATGGAACCTTCAAACAACTGTTTTCACAAGACAAGTTTTTGGATCAGTTTTGTATGGCCAGTCTGACCTAGAAATGTTAGTCTAACAAAATATTCCTCTATGTGTTAAGTTTCAAATGAAATAAAGTTAATGCAATTCAGTTCATTATTCCAAGAGTTATACCAAAAATACTATAGATTGTTCTCAACTGTGGACAATAACCAGAACTCAACTTCAAGCCAAATTTCAAAACCCTTAGTGATAGAAATCAAATTTGATTCCCCCACGAAAGTTGTAGATATATCTATTTAGTTTAATTTGAACTTAAAATAATCCTATTTTGATGTCTATAGGTCAAGATATGGTTATAATACTAATGCCTATTCAATAGACCCTCTCCTTCTAATAAGTATCCAGCATGTATAAAGTTTTTAACCTCAATTCTTCATTAATTCAGTACACATTTTATTCACTTCAAACATCAAACAACACATGTTCTAACATGATACCAAGTTTAGTATTCCCTTACCTTTTTAAACTTCAAAGAACAACTCCAAATCACTTCAAAAATCCAGCTACACCAACACTTCCTAGCAATAAGCTCTTATCTAAGATTAAGGTGCAACTTTCAGCATTCACAAGATAATGAACTAAATCACTTGTTAATATAGAAATCACATAAAGTATAGAAAATACACAAAAAGGGGGGTTGAATTGTGTAATTTTTTCTAGACTACAAATCTTTTGATATTTCTTGAAAAAAATTTCAACTATCTAATGAATACCAAAGATACTTTATTAAAGGTGATACGTAGTTAAATCGCAGGTAATTTTTATCTAACAACAAGAAAAATAAAGTGTAAAGTTAGAGTATAGATGTTGCGATTTTGTACTGGTTCGCCCCAAACCTTAGGCTATGTCCAGTCCTTAGAGTTCGCCTGAGATTTCACTATACTTTTCAAATTTACAAGTATTCTTTCTTCCCTTCTAGAGCCTCTTCAGGTCTCTTTCACAAAGTATTCTTTATGTTATCTTAGGCTCTTCAGGCTTTAGCCTTTTCTTTCTCTCACTAGAAAGATATTGTGAGCTTTTCGTTATAGTAGTATTTACTCTCTTGTTTTGCACTTTGAATACAGAATTTTTCTAAGTAAAACAACAACTAGTTTTTTTTCTTTGACTAGGATAGTATTTATAGCCTAAATCTCCAACTGCTTCTTGTTTCTTCCAAAAATCGATATTTAGTTGAGTAACTAACTCTAACTAACTAAGTGTCTGACGTTCTAGTGTATCTTCTACTCGTTATCGTCTGATTTTGTCGCTTAGTCTATGATGATGTGTCATCTGTGTTTTACTTCTTCTGTGTTTTGCTTCTTCTGTGATGATAGGTCATTTGTGTTTTGTTTCTTTTTTGTTTTTTTTTTTTGTGATGATATGTCATCTGTGTTTTGCTTCTTTTATGATGACGTGTCATCTGTGTTTTGCTTCTTTTGTGTTTTGCTTCTTCTGTGATGACTATGTGATACTTATATTTTTCTGCACACTTAACAAACTTATCAAAACAATTCATTTATTTCTAAGATTATTATTATTTAATTGTCACCAAAATTAATAAAAGTGAAGTCTTCTTAACTTAACAATCTCCCCCTTTTTATGATAACAAATAATCATAATTTTAGAAAGATAATATGAAATTTAGATGAATATTATTCAGACGAATAATGAGACAATAAAACATAAGAAATGCACATGCATATATGAAATACATATATGATATATGCAATCACAAAAACTTGTCTACTTTTCTATCTTCTCTTCTTGTCTCCCCATATGCTTCCTTTCTTCTTCTCTTCTCCCCCTATTTGTTATTAATAAAAAATTTCAAGGAAGACACTTCATAATTTTAGAAAAAATATGTTGCATATCAATGCAGATCATTTTGAGGTCTTATTCAATAGTAACCGAAGATATGCTACTTCCTCATGAAGATCACCCACTAAGTCACTCAGGTCATCAACTTTAGCATGAACTTCCTCAATTTCTTTTACCAAAGCTTCCTAAATTTCCCTCTGTGTGTGACTGACTTCCTCCAAAACAACTGTAGAATCTTGTTGAGGTTCACTCGGTGGATGGAAGTTTTTAGCAACAGATGGTTCTGAAGGTAAAATAACTAAGTCTATGATTTTATTAGTAGGAGGTTTGAAGATTTGTTTTCCTTCTAGGAGATTAAGATCATCAGGTACATGTAGTTTTGGAACTGGTTGTCCAAGAAGGTGTAACACTTCTTTAAATGATGGTATGAAACTTAAAATGCATGATCAAATGCACAAAGGTCTCTAAGTTGAAATTGATACCTTCAACCATGATAGTTATATACTGTCCTTTTGTCACTTTTTCAACTACCTTGAAGGTTGCATCTATGGTGGAAACTCCACATTGACTTCCTGATAGTTTTGAGATATGATGTGAAACATAGATACCTCCAAGTTGATCATCTATGTTCTTCATAGCTGTTTTAAATCTAACCTTCTGTAAGATCATCTTCATTTCGTTCAGGGAACAACTTCTTTTTCCCTTTTTCTTTAGTTCACACAAGGTTTGAAGATCTCAGTTGCATATTTGGCATAATTTTGATCAATGTTTTGCTTGTAATCAGATAAATTGTATACCGATCCTTGGACATCATCATTGGATATGGTCTTTTTATCTTGTAGAATACCATATAATCTTCTTTCTCCATGATTTAAAAGATGTATTGATTGATCATTGATTAGTATAAGTTCGAATTGTACCTTAACTAACTTTTTCAAAGGTTCTCTTATAATAACTGAGTTTCTGATTCGATCAGGTATCGATTCTTCTATAACCTTCATTCTCAAATCCTCCTTGCTGATAGGTTGAGAAGAATTATAACATGCCAATTGGTGTTCAACCTTCTGTGCCTTCTGTTGAACTTCAGATGAAGAACTATTTTTTTGACTGGGCTTCTGCTTATTTTATTCTTCTACCAGTTTAGAAGAAAGTTGTTGTTGAGGCTTCTTCCTCTCAAACACTAATTTTCTCTTAATTTCTGCCCCTTTAGTTAATTTTGTTGATTGATTCTGCAAAATTGAGACCAATAATCTAGTAGCCTGATGTGCTTTCTCTAGTGTTTCAGAGTCTTCACCAAGAGTCAAACCTTTTTGTTTCTTTTGTTCTTGTTGACATAAGGTCAATAGTCTTGGTGACCTTCTTGATTGTTTAGTTTTTTCTGAATGAAGTGTCTCTCCCTTTCTCTTTAATGACACTTGTTGTACTGATTGTATAACCTAGCTTTCTTTTCTCTGTGAAATCATCTTAGCTTTTATTGATTCATCTGCCAATTTCTCTTTCACTTCATCATGTACTTCAAAATTAAGCACGGAAGATTAATAGGTTGATGATTGAGTAAATGAAACAAACATTGTTCATCGATTGTTGTCACAACGTTCTTCGAGCCTGATCTTGGTAGAACACAATGAAAAAGTAGAGTATGTAAAACCCTAGCCTTCGAAACAAGAGTTGGCACCTTCTTGTATCTTAGCTCACTACTTCCATATAGTTGTTGAGTGATGTATGCCTTGTCTACACAGCCTTGAGTCATCCATTTTGTGTTATGAGACAGCTTTGCTCCAATACATGGACACTTACTAACTTTCTCCATTAAATCCAGTGTCATGATAACTGACAATCTATCTACCATTGATGCCAAGTTGTCATCTACCACCTTTGCATTCTTCCAAAACTCATATAACTCATTCTGATAGACTGTTTCACGAACCTAAAAGAAAATTTTCCACCTAACTGTTCAATTTCTGGTTCAATGTCCCTCTAATTTTGCTTCAAGGAGACAAAATCAACATGTCTTCCATAGATAATAGATTGCTCCATTTGTGATATGTAATTGATAAACACTAAACACACAAACGTATTTTGCTCAAAGCAATAATGTTAGTATCTAAAGATGAGAATGTGAAATGAAAGAGCTTGAAGCTAAGAACAGATTAAAATGTCTTGGTTAAGAGCACTACAAAAGTCGATTTTAGAGTATTTTAGGAATATTCTAGAGGAAGAGGTACTCTATAATCTTGAGAAGGTTTCCCTCTTATACTTACTCTTGAAAAGTTACCGTCAATATCTCACTGTTACTGTTTACTTGAAAACTTATGAATTTTATCTTCTTCTCTTTGTAAATCATCTCGGTCATGACGCGTCAGACGATTGGTCTTTTAACATTACCATATTCAAGTTCTGTCTGATTTCTTTGAATCTATCTTCACTCAAAGGTTTAGTGAAGATACCCGCCTATTGATGATTTCTCTCAACAAATTGTAGGCTGATGATTCTCCTCTGTATATATTCTCGTAGAAAATGATGTCTAACTTTAATATGCTTTGCCCTCAAGCGTTGTATTGGATTCTTCGATAGATTGATAGAACTTGTGTTGTCACAAAAAATTGGAATTTGTTTTTCTTGTATAGAGTAATCTTCTAACTGATACTTAATCTATAATGTCTGTGAACAACAGCTTGCAGCTGACATATATTCACCTTCTGCAGTAGATAAAGCAATTGAACTTTGCCTCTTGCTTGACCAAGAAACTAGATTATAACCAAGGAAGTGACAACCTCCACTTGTACTTTTCCTGTCAATCTTATCTCCAGCGTAATCAGCATCACAATAGCCAATTAACCTGAAATATTTACCTTTCTCATATATTAAGAAAGGATCAGTAGAACTCGATAAGTATCTCAAATTTCTTTTAACAACAATATAGTGAGAATCTCTAGGATCTGCTTGAAATCTTGCACACAAACAGACACTAAATAATATATCATGTTTGCTTATTGTAAGGTAAAGTAGAGAACCAATAATTCCTCTGAAAAGAGTTTGATCAACCTTCTTACCTGCTTCATCCTTAGATAAAAGGTTTGAAGGATGCATAGGAGTTAACATTGGTTTCACCCTTTCCATTTTATATTTGACCAACAGTTTTAATATAATTATGTTGATTAATAAAAATCTTTTCTTCAGTTTACATAATTTGTAAACCAAGAAAGAATTTTAATTCACTCATCATACTCATCTCAAATTCACTTTTCATCAGATTCTCATAATTTGAACATATCTTCTTAGAAGTTACACCAAATCATTTTTAATACATTTTCTAAACAAAGCCTTATCTACTTGACCTCTACTGAACCCATTTTCAATCAGAAAGGAACTTAGATGATCATACCAAGCACGAGGTGCTTGTTTCAATCCATTCAAAGCTTTATGAAGTCTATAGACATAATCTGGTTTATCATAATCTTCAAAACTAGGAGATTGCTTTACATAAACCTCTTCATCTGTAAAACCATTCAAAAATGCACTTTTTACATCCATTTGAAACAGTTTTATATCATGACAAACAACATATGCAAGCAAAATCCTAATAGCTTCTAATCTAGCTACAAGAGCATAGGTTTCATTATAGTCTATTCATTCTTGTTGATTATAGCCTTGAGCTACTAATCTAGCTTTGTTATAACTTACTCTACCCGATTCATCTAGTTTATTTTTAAAAGCTCATCTGGTTCCTATTATTGATTTATTAGAGGGTCTAGGAACTAAAGACCAAACTTTTTTCTTTGTAAATTGATTCAGTTCTTCTTGAATACTAGAATCCAAGATTCATCCTGAAGAGCTTCATCAATTTTTTTAGGCTCTAATTCAGAAATAAAAGCTACATTTGCCTCTTTTCTAAATTTAGACCTAGTTCTCACACCTTCTGAAGTTTCACCTATAATTAGGTTTTTTGGATGAGAGGATTTATATTTCTAGTCTTTTCTAAGACTAAGGTTTTCAGGAATATCTTCTACTTTATCTAGTGGAGCATCTGATGGTGACAAGTCTACATTATCAACTAAAGGAGCAGATAGGGTTTCATCATTAGAATCATTTCTTCTATCTAGTTGTGAATCATCATAAACCTCGACATGTATAGATTCTTCATCAGATTTAGAAGCAAGATTATAAACCCTATAAGCTTTAGAATACAATGAATATCCTAGAAAAATTCCTGAAATGATCTTAGAATCAAATTTATCCAATATTTCTTTTGTATTCAATATAGTACATTTACAACCGAACAGATGGAAGTTAGAGATAGTTGGCTTCCTTCCTTTCCATAACTCATATAGAGTCTTATTTAACAAATGTCACAAAAGTATTCTATTTTGAATATAACACAATGTATTTACAGCTTCTGCCCAGAAATACTTAGGAAGATTCATTTCACATAGCATGGTTCTTGCCATTTCCTTAATCGTCCTGTTCTTTATTTCTACAACTCTATTTTGTTACGGAGTTCTAGAAGCAGAGAAATTATAGAACATTCCATTCTCTTCACAAAACATTCTAAATTTTTCATTTTCAAATTACCACATGATCACTTCTAATTCCAACAATAGATATTCCTTTTTCATTTTGCAACTTTTGGGAAAGAATTTTAAGCACTTAAAGGATTCATCTTTGTGTGATAAGAACAATATCCATCAAAATCTAATGAAGTCATCAACAGTTACGAGATCATACTTCTTTCAACCAAGACTTAATGTTCTAGTTGGACCAAACAAATCTATATATAACAACTCTAGAGGTCTAGACGAAGTTACAACATTTTTAGAAGAAAAAGATGTTTTAACTTGTTTTCCTTTTTGACAACTTTCACAAAAGAAATCTTTGATAAAACTTAGTTTTAGTAAACCTCCTACCAAATCATATTTAACTAACTTGGAAATATGTTTAAAACTAACATGACTTAGATTTTTATGCCAAATCAGTTTTTGCTCATCTGTTGATATAAAACATGAAATATTTTGACTTTGCAAATCTTCTAAATTAATCTTATAAATATTGTTTCGTCTTTTAACAGAAAAGAATACGAAACCTTCCTTGTTTTTTACTACACAAGAATTTGATTAAAGGATGCTTCAAAGCCAAAATCACATAAATAACTTACACTAATCAAATTATGCTTTAAACCTTCAACTAGCAGGACATTATCAATAGATGCAAAGGAATTTTTGCCAATTTTGCCGATTCTAACTTTTTTGCCCTACTGGTTGTCTCTAAAAGTTACTGATCCTTCATGCTTATCTTGGAGGTCTAGGAACATAGACCTTCTTTTCGTCATATATCGCGAGCATCCACTGTCTGAGTACCATTAGTGCTGGTTGCTTTTGCCAAGGAAGGAGATCTGCAATAGATATTATGTCCTTTTTAGGTACCCAGATTTTCTTAGGTCCTTTGGGGTTAGTCTTATAAATATTTGTCAAATAATAATAAGTAGATTGTTTCTTTTTGTTTCTATAAGGAACAAAACTCTTATTATGACAAACATTGCTATTAGTAGACCCTAAAGCACTCTTATCATTAGGGTGCCTATATCTTCCAATCATGTCGTTCATCCTTTTTTGTACTTTTAGTAAAGGTCGATAAATCTGCTGAAAGAGTATTAATCCTTTGTTTTAATTGACTAATTTCCTCAGATCTATCTACAGTCACTTTCTTTTTCATATCGTCTACTAGTTTCTTAAAGCAGACGTTTTCTTTTTCTAACACTTCTGTATTCTTCAAGTTTTTAGCAAATTTCCTTTTTAAAACTCTATATTGCTTTAATATAGTATGTGAATCTTTTAATAATTCTAAATATGCCTCTTGAAGTTTATTAAAATTAGAAGTTACCTTGTTGTCACTTTCTTTTTCAGCTACTAAGCATATATTTGCTTGTACTGATGCTTCTGAATCATAATCAGATTCAGATGAATCCAAATCTTCCCAAGTTTCCATTATGCTCTTTTTGTTTTCTTTACTTTTCTTTTGTTTTCTTCTAAGCAATGAATATTTAGACTTGTAGTGTCCTGGTTTGTTGCATTCATAGTAAATGATAGAGGTTTTCTCGTTCTTGACTTCGTCTTTGCTATTTTTCTTAAAAGAAAGTCTTTATTTCCTTTTGCTTTCTTTTTCAACATCCTCCTAACCTTTCTCAAAATGAAGGATAGTTCATCATCATCTTCACTTGAATCTTGATCAGATTCACTGGCTTCATCATCCTTGATTTCTTCAATCTTTAATGCTTTTGAAGATGACCTTCTATTTCTCTAGATTTTTGTATTCTTCTGACTAGTTATTAATGCTATAAATTTGTCTCTTCTAGGTTTATCTTCTGCATCAAGATCTACATGTATCTTCAAAGAACCAAGCAATTCTTCTAGCTTCAATATGCTTAGGCCCTTGGCTTCTTGTATTGCTGTAACTTTGGGTCTCCATCTTTTAGGTAAATTTCTGAGAATCTTTTTGACATGGTCTTGATTATCATAGATTCTCCCAAGATCTTTAAGTTCATTAATGATAGTTTGAAATCTTCCAAACATCTGATCAATAGACTCATCCTCTTTCATCTTGAACAGCTCACACTAATGTACAAGAATATTGATCTTGGACTCTTTCACCTGATTTGTGCCTTCATATACGATGGATAAAGTGCCCCACATCTCCTTTGTAGTTTCGCATCCATGAACTTTATCATATTCACTTCTACTTAGAGCACAACTCAGAAAGAACTTGGCCTTTGAGTTTATTTAAAATCAAGCTTTCTGATCGGCTGACCATCTGATACGACGGATGATATTGCCTTCATCATCTACTAGTGTGTATGGTCCATTATCGATGATATCCCAAAGATCAATATGTGTGGATTCTATAAAGAGCCGCATCTTGCCCTTCCAATAATGATAATCCTCACCATTGAATGTAAGAGGTCTTGTGATCGAGGCACCTTTAGCTATAAAAACATGTGATTCAGTCATGGATCTTAGTCCTCACTCTGTAAAGGTGGTTCTTGGAAACTGAGCTTTGATACCAACTGAAGTAAATCACTTGTTAATATAGGAATCACGTAAAGTATACAAAATACACAAGAAGGTGGTTAAATTGTGTAATCTTTTCTTGGCTACAAATCTTTTGATATTTATTGAAAATCTTTTTCAACTATCAAATGAATACCAAAGATACTTTACTAAAGTTGGTACGTATTTGAATCGCAAGTAATTTTTATCTACTCATCTAACAACAAGAAAAATAAAGTGTAAGGTTAGAGAATAGATACCGCGCTTTTATACAATTTCACCCCAAACCTTGGGCTACCTCTAGTCCTCAGAGTTCGTCTAAGATTTTACTATACCCTTCAACTTTACAAGTATTCTTTCTTCCCTTCCAGAGCCTCTTCAGGTCTCTTTCATAAAGTATTCTTTCTACTATTTTAGCCTCTCTAGGCTCTAGCCTTTTCTTTCTCTTACTAGAAAGATATTGTGAGCTTTTCGTTACACTAGTATTTGCTCTCTTGGTTCACACTTTGAATACAGAATTTTTCTAAGTAAAACAACGTGTTAACTCAGTCTTCGACTAGACTAGTATTTATAGCCTAAATCTCCATCTGCTTCTCGATAAACTGCTTCTTGTTTCTTCTAGAAATCGTTATTTAGTTAAGTTTTGTAACTAACTCCAATTAACTATCTATCTGACGTTCTAATGTATCTTCTACTTTGTATCGTCTGATTTTGTCACTTCGTCTATGATGACGTCGTCTGTGCTTTGCTTCTTTTGTGTTTTGCTTCGTTTGTGGTGACGTGTCCTCTGTGCTTTGCTTCTTCTATGTTTTGCTTCGTCTGTGATGACGTGTCATCTGTGATTTGCTTCTTCTATGTTTTGCTTCGTCTATGATTTGCTTCTTTTGTGTTTTGCTTCATCTGTGTTTTGCTTCTTCTGTGTTTTGCTTCATCTATATTTTGCTTTTTCTGTGTTTTGATTAGTCTGTGTTTTTGTGCTTGTCTATGATGACTATGTGATACTTACATTTTTCTGTACACTTAACGAACTTATCAAAGCAGTTCATTTATTTCTAAGATTATTATTATTTGATTGTCACCAAAATTAATAAAAGTGAAGTCTTCTTGACTTAACACTATCTCCCCACCATTCTGGGTACTCAGCTAATTGAAAACATGTCGTGGCATCATACCCTGGTCGATTGCAGTTGGAACATATATCTGTTTTGTCCAGTATATCATTGCGTCCTTTAGATCTTCCACCAGCTTAGACTGCGAGACCCACAACTTCCCCTCGATCTTCTTTGTTTCTAGTAATCGTCTTCATCCATTCTTCTTGTATCAAAGTGGCATACACCTAATTCAAAGAAGGCAGTGGATCAGTAGCAAGAAAATTTGAGTACATAGTTCCATATAATGAATTGTCAAGACCTATCAAAAATTGGCGCACCTTCTCTTTCTCTCTACACTTCTCTAATTGAGCTGTAATGTCACACTTGCACTCCCTACATATGCAAATTGTTATCTGTTGATAGTTTGCTAACTCATCCTATAAAGCTTTGAGTTTTCCATAATAGTGCACCATAGTCAGCCCCCTTACTTGCATTCTGCAAGTTCTGATTTTAATTGTTGAATTCGGGGTCCATTCATAACTTAACACTGCTCTTTAATGTCTTCCTAAACTTCTTTGCATTCTACATATAAGAGATAGTAAATCGCAAAGTTGGTTCAATTGTATTCAAGATCCAGGACACCAACATTGATTGCACAGTCCATCATTCCTCTAGCTCAGCGGTACCTTCATTCGGTTTTTGTAAGGTGCCATCCACAAAGACCCATTTTCGTCGTGCAAGTAAAGAGGTGTGAACAGCTTTGGCCCATTCCTCATAATTTTCACCCTGCAATTGCACCTGGGTGATTACGTTTCCTAGGTTATCATTTGAATTCAGGTCATACGAAGATGGTGTCTTCTTCACCATTTCAAAGTGTTGTTCTCGAAGTCCTACCATTTCCTATAGCCTCAGCACTTGTTTCTAATAGTGCGTGAAGGCTTTGATACCATAATAATCTTTGAGGGAGCAAAATTTCGTGTCATTTCATGATATAAAAGTTGTACATATATACAGATTACACAATCATTATCTCTTACAATATCTATCCTATAATGTCTATCGTTATCTCATACATTAGCTAAGTTAAAAATACAAAGTGATAAACATGGATATTAGTTGATAAGAAAGATCATCAATATCCACATTACTATCCTTTACGATTACAAAAGAGAATCAAAAGGACATGAATGTTGGAGATGTTGAGTCTGATGCATCTGTTGGGACATCAAGTGAGAAAATTACAAAGCCTTTTACAACTGTAAGCATTGAATAAAGGGAGAATGTGGCCAAGATGAAGCTTCCTTTGAACATTGATAGTGGACCAGCAAGTTCAAAAAGTTTCAGCTCTAAGCAAAAGATGAGTGAAACCAAAAACACTAGTTCCTAATTGTTCTGTGGTAGTATGTCTTTCTTCTAAGCTTTTAATGCTATCGAGATGAGAAAAACACTAATGGTGACATTATGTTATGTTTTTAAACTAATACATTATGTTTTTAATTTAATTAACTATCATTATAGCTAAAATTAAAATATATACAAGTTAAATATAATTAAAAATATTAGACATTAATTGTATATAATAAATTCTATACTTTAGAAAATTATATTATTCTAATCAACAAAAGGTTAGAAAATTACATTATTCTAATCTCACACTCAGAGCAAGTGAGCATCGAATCTTATCAAATTCATTAAAAAAACAAACGAAAATAGATAAGTTCTCTTTGATCTTCTATTTTTGCATTGTACTAGCCCTTAAACTTGTTCGTGGCAATGTAGGAGTTAAAAAACCTGGCTTCTTTGAGATTAAGAACGAGAACATCACTGCCAAGTTTACCCACTAGGGCGCATCTCTCGTCTCCTTTATCTTCCCCAACGAAACCGGTACACCCCTTTTTTGTTCTTCAAATACTGAAATCAATTCTTAAAAATGTACATATTACTCAACCATGGATGTTGATCATGTTAAAGACTGGTGTAAAGGTAGGTAGTATACACTGAATGTCATGGAACGACAATCCACCACCAACATTGGGAAGAGATAAGGTTGAGAAAGTGGTGAAAAGGCTAATGAATGGTGGTGAAAAGGTGGCAGAGATGAGGAAAAGAGGTTGAGAGCTTGCAAAATAACATAAGTTGATGAATTAAAGTATTTACATGTTACTGTAGCATAATTGAAACTAAACACTTTAATCATCAACTTTGTTTTCTTTCACTTCTACGAGACTTGTTTTAGGAAGGCGTGAAGGTGATAGTTTTTTTTGTTGATTTCTATTTTTAAAGACCTTTTAATGAAAATATCAACAATAAATCAAAAACAAATCAAGCAACAAATATAAAAACAAACACAAGAAATAGATACGAAAACAAACAGGAAATGATACGAACACAAACAAGAAATGAGTATACCCGGAGAAATCACAGCATGAAAATGTTAAAGATGAAGAAGACAATGAAATCGGCGCAGAGAAACAAATCTTGATTTGTTTTTGTGAAAGAAAATTCCTTTTTTAAATTACACAAAATATCCTTATTACGTTTTCATAAAATTGTTTCCGCTTTCTTATTTTTAAAAACAAAAAATGAAAACAATTTCAACCAAACACATTTTCAGGGTTTGTTTCATTTTTTACAAATACAACAAAAAACCAAAAACAAGGGAATTAAACAACCCCTAAACTAATAATGAAATCTAATAATGTTTTATGCGGGGTAATGTTTTCCTTTTGTTTGCTAAAAATACTTTAGATAATGGGAAATCTTGACTTTGTTTATGGTTATCAACTTTTTTCAATAATAACTTATGATTAGTATATATGAAAATATCTTAGATATCCTTTTTCATACTTCTTTCAACTTTCAATAATTATGGTATTAAAATTCATTTGAATATATAATCATAATGAATGTTGTGAAATGATGGATCCTTGCTCACACGTTGATTTAAACCAAAGGTTAAAGAAAAAATTTACAATGATTTAGCCTTTACCATTTACAATTAGTACATTCAGGATCTTGATGTGTAGAATAACTATGTCAATCAATTTCGTTTATTTTAATTAACTATACCTAAGCACTAATATGGTTTGAGCATGAATTGGTGTGCTTTACTTATTTGAAATTACTACAAATAAGTTATTGCTTCGTAAGATAAGAACTTATTATAATACATAAAAAAGGGATGATAATCCTTTTTCCGATTCCATCCTGATATAGGAAAATATAGATAATGCCCCTCAATGGTTTCACAAAAAATGTCAAAGGAGAATTTTTAGAATTCATTTGCTCTAATGATCATATGCCTCTAGATCCATACCATTTTTCCATCATCTTTATATCTCACCTTCCACAATCCTAACTTTTCAACAATGTCTTTTTAGTTACAAATATGTGATCCCCTAAGAAACCAACCACTCTTGTTATCATGCTCTATGATCTTGTTGAACATCCCATTAAGTTAGTCTAGTCTTACTTTTGGTTTTGGTAGTGGTGTATCAACTCTACAACAATATTAGGTTAAAAATTTACACTTTTAATAGGTTGCAACTTATGGTCATACAATACTATGAATTAAGCCTTCTTGTACCAATCATTTATCAATGCCTCCACCTTTTGATTGGAATGGTGAGTAGCACTTATAACATGTTTACAAGGGTATTCATATAGATTCTATACCTTACAATTTCAATATTGGTATTTACTCCTTACATTATGTTTGTCATCACCTTTTGACACTTTAAATGCCTTATCTCCATTTTATACTATTCTCCATTACATTGTATCTTTCTTGTTCTTCTTCAATTTCTTCATAATGGTCGGTGGAACATCTGACTTCCAAACATATACAAATTATTTTCATATCTACATGCCTCTTCATTATCATGATTTTAATTTTTTTAAGCATGTTAATAATTTGTTTATCTCTTGCTAATAGGTTTTGCTCATATTATTATCAAAAATTAGGTATTTATTCAAAATAATAGTAGCATCTTGTCCACCTCTTCTTAGGATATTCAAATAAGATTGAAGCACACCCAAGTTTTATTTTATCCAATCTTTTTAATTGGTCGTTTAAATCTTCCATATATGATGACTATACATAATCCCAAAATTACTCTAGCAAACCCTTTCCCTTCTAGTTCTCATGACAATTATGGTATGTTTCTAACACATATTTGTTGAATGACATTTGGCAGTGTCTTTGTTACAACTTTTATAAATCATTGATGTCTACCTCCACAATAACCCAAGCCAATGGATACATCCCTCCATCACCATCCTTCCTAATTGCACTTAATATCTAGGCTTGGCATTCTATCTTCACAAAGTGACCATGAATACTAAAACTTAGCCTTAAATGCCTCCATTCTCTTTTTATGGCATCAAGGAAAATGTATAATCTTTTGAACTATAAAAAGAGATAAAGAAGTGTGAATAAAAATGTATAAGCTTGCAATAGTTTTTTTTATTATATGCATAAATGTAATTTTATATACCTTAAATAGAGACGTATCTTTATTCCTTGCTAGTTGTAACTCCACTCTTGAACTAGGATTACAAATCGTCAACTTCTGTACATAACCTCATAGCTTGGCCTATTCATTCACAAAATTACTTGTCCTCTCTTTTTCTTAATCTCCTTTTTAGTGTATTACACATATTTGATTGAACAAATATATTAAGTTTCTCTCCACAATCTTTAACCATTTTTTCTATTAAGATATTAGGCTTCTCAAGAATTCTTTCCTTAAAATGTATCACAAGGAACTTTAGCTAAAACCACTTTAGGTTTGTTGTTAGTGGAATAACTATGATCAAGATTGTATGTCTTCACTTTGAAACACCATTCATGCTTGTCACAACCAACATATAACTCCCATAGGCATCCTTAATACACTCAACTCTAATTTAATAGCTTCCACTCTTCTTCAACCTGAGATTTTACCATGTTCATATTGCATAATCCATAATAGAATGTTTAATTTTTCTATTGTTCCAAACTCTATCCACAATCTCTAATGTGGTACCATATCCATTGAATTATGCCTAATACTTGTACTTGGTCTTTACTATGATTCACCAGGCTTCTCTTCACTTGGGTATTCATCATTACTAATAAAACTACCATAATTATTTGAATCAATTTTAAATGGTTAGTGATCATTAGGAATATTAACTTGTATAAACCCGTAATCATGGTCCTTATCATATAGTTCTTGATCAACTCCTTCACTAAATTCTTCATCCATATGTTCACCACCAATATAATCCACCCTAACACCACAACTTTCCTCTTCACCTTCACCATCTCCATCCTCTCCTCTAATTATAGGTAATATCTCAAAATCTATTATTGGAGTATCTAATACTTGGGTTATATGAACATCAACCATTTGATGAATTTTCATAAGGTTAATAAGCCTGAGATAACTTTGATTTGATTATGTAAAATATCAACAACTCACTAAATTTGAATTAGGGTACATTGTAACATAATTTGTAAACATGAAAGTATTTACTCCTTCCTCATATCAAATATTTGCTTATTTCTAACATAATTATGCTCTACTTTGTTTATATCAAGATAAAATTTAAGAAGAATTTAATATTGTTGTCCCTTTCTCTTAACTAGTTTATCCTAGAGGAATGATTATAGAAAAATTCTAAATTAGAGAGAGATCTAAGGTAAGCTTTTTTTTTAGATTTTCTTCATATTTTAAGGCTTGGTTTGAATGATCAACAAGAAGATTGATTTAAATAGAAGTCAATTTGGTTTTAGAAAATTAACTAGATGTTTATATTCCTAATTGATTCCTTGTTAATTCTATTCTTGTTTAGAAAGTTTAGACTTTATAATCATAGTGTACATTAGAATGCTAGTAGTTAGGGAATTCCAAGCTTTTTGACTTTTAGGAGAAATAGGGTGATCATTTATAAAGTCTAGAAATTTAAAAGGAGAATTCCTTTTTAGTAGGGCTATTAATGAAAGTAACTTATATAAGGAAATGCTATGAGATGCTTGGTAAACTAAAGTGACCTAACGTTAAGGGGAAGAGGACTAATCATTTGGAATTAATAAAGGCTTTGTCAGTTTTTTAATAATAGAAAGGCTTCTAGATTGTTTGTTGCTTTATTTTAGGAAGAAGACAATGAAATTAAGATCAATTAGGTTGTAAGTATAAAGAGTGGAAGAAAGATCCAACATTCCTAAGGACCAATAAAGATCAGTGGTAGAAGACTATGTTAAGTAGAGGATGGTGTAAAACTCCCAAAACAAGATAGGTTTTGCTAAAGGTGTTATAGCTTAGGTGAGTAAGGGAGTTCATTAGCTTTTTTAATCTTGACCATTACTAGTTTGTTACTTGATTGAGCCCAAGTTTACATTATTAATTGGCTGCATTTTCATAAATGTTAAAGTGCTATTTGACTCCTAATTGCGATTTTTGTGCTTAAAATTAGTTCCTGATGTTAAACTCAGACTGTTTGCAATTTGTTAGTAAAATTGTCACAAATTGATATTAATTGCATCATAATTTTTCCAAGGACAATTGATGCTGTAAATTGTGATTTGATTGTAGGAACATCAAGGAGTCAACCATGGCAAGAAGCCAACAAGTCTTGATCCTTCCCGCACATCGTGACGAGGTCCAGTAGAACATGGTCGCACGTCGCGACGTATGCCACATTCCACGTCGCGACGTCAAAAAATTGACGCGTTGTGACGAGCAAGTCACTTCCACACGTCGCGACGCATATTTATTCGCACGTCGCGACGAGCAAGCCAATTTGACACATCGCGACGCATATTTATTCACACGTTGCGACGTACGAGCGGATACCCGACTTTAAATGGAAAATTTGCCTCACTGTAGCAACCTAGCCCGAACTCGTCTCTATAAATAATTGCCAAATTAGGTTAAAAATGAGGTCGGCCACACACAGAACAGGGAGTAAATACGATACTGATAACGATTTTCTTGTTTTTGATTTTGCAGTTCGGCAACCACCACGGACGAAC
This sequence comes from Erythroxylum orinocense, assembly GCA_025531955.1. NCBI lineage: Eukaryota > Viridiplantae > Streptophyta > Magnoliopsida > Malpighiales > Erythroxylaceae > Erythroxylum > Erythroxylum orinocense. The sequence continues at coordinate 307 of JANZLX010033344.1, read as the reverse complement.
GATCCTCAACCACACCGCCTTCATCCTCCATCTTCTATTATCATCATCTTCACAGCCGCTTCCACCGTCAATCCCTGGAGTCATGTTTAACGTCAGATTTCTAGCAGTGAAGGACATCGTCGGCGTTATGCGTGGCTAGGCTTCCGACCCTCTTGAAAATGTAACAATGGTTTGAGTTCACTGAGGGCTTCAAAGGGGAGTAATCATATAGTGTCTGAAGTTTAGTTATATTGGACCCCGAACTTTTCTTGGAAGATTGAAATGATGGTAAGTGATTCATATGCAAAGAAAAAGGGAAATTCTTGAA